>JABSTQ010009529.1:0-419839 GCA_013358835.2 Ixodes persulcatus | reverse complement strand
ACCTACAATAACTATTCACGCAGTCTATACTGTTTTTCATCGACCGCATCTTGTTGCCAATATGCATACGTGTATCTGTACGCAACCAACAGATATTTTTGTGTTTTGAGGGATCGAATCCGCTGTGCGGTTGATGCTAACAAAAGTTTGCACCGGAGTAAAAGGTAAAGTAGACACGTCTTTTAGTTTGATAGCCAACAAGAATCTTAACACATAATATGGCAGTGATATGTATAAACATTAAGTGCGTGCATGTGCTCCAAAAGTACTTTTTGTTGCTCCAAATTGACTCAGGTCAATCACATTTCTGGGCCTCTTCTCCTATTGTCAGGTTTCAAATCACTTACACACGTGACCTGTAAGGTTCTTCATTTTTCTCCTGGTTCATCCATTGTTTCACCGAGGTTCCATTTTATCAACATGGTACCATTGTATCGTGTCTCAAATGTTGTATTCACAGGATGCTGTTTTTTCCTTGCTTGCGGACATGTCCTTTTAAAGCCTGCGTGACTACTGAAGGAGAGGTTGCTAAACCATTTCCCAGCAGTTGGAAACATTTTCGTTTGCAGGAACTTTTTTCTCTGTCTTGTAGCATTCTCCTGAGCATCGGTTATAGTGACTCTTTGTCCTTTGAGATAGCAAACCTGATGGTGTATCGCTCCCTTCAAATTTGTAATTATTTGTTGTCAACCTTTGTAGGCGTTCCGTCTTTCCTTTCGGTATATCATTCTTCTTTCATTTCGGCAGATCATGGCGATAAATGCCAGTGTCCGTTCTTTCCTTTTATGTTTGTTTTCCTGATGGAACTTTTGAGGTTGCCGTGGAACCTGGGTGCCTCCACCGTGTTCTTGCGTAGTTCGAGCCTTTGTTCACTGCTGCCTTTTTTTTCCAGTGTTCAGGCTGCGTTTGATTGTGCATTCGATTTTAACGTCGTCTACATGCTCTTGCCTGTCCTTTGTTCAGAGAGTCTGCTCGCTGCTGTTTGTGCAACTGATTGTCCAAAGTGTGGCTCACGTCGCATCGGAGCTAACTTCATGGGCAGAGATCACAAGCTTCTTACTGATGTCCTTTCATTTTACTTATCTCTTTCATTACTGAAGACATGGTTCCAATCGAAAACTTGCTGGGCATCACTGGAAATTAACCACTACATAAGTAAATTTTAAAAAGATTTGGTGCGCTAAAGTTCTTTATTCACAAGTGTGGGGATTGTGTTGTCTCCCTTCCCCGATGGCCGTGATAACGGCCGCGGGTCGGAACGCTCGGCCTCCTTTGCCGTGAGCTCCGACCCGTTTGTGAATCAGAGGTCCCCTGTCTTGGAGAGCCCTCCCCTCACTCTCTCTGGGGGGACCTTCTTCCGTTCCCCCGCTCGGATGCGGATCACTGTTGACAGGCGAGGAGGTTTTGCCTCTTGTTTTCTTGCTTTCGGGAAGAGGACTCGTGCGGTGACCGCGAAAGAGATAGGACGTGTATCCGCAACTTCTCCGACGCTTTCCCCCCCCTCTGGCTCTCCGGAGCCCCGCGTTGCCGGCGCGGGGGACATTTTGGATGGGGACGTAGTAGTTCATTTCGAGTGTTTTTAACAAATGCTCTTGGACTCTGTCCTTAGTCTGGTACGTGTGTATTCTATTCCGCTATATTCGAGAGAGTCGGACAAGGTGGTCGATCATTGGCACCGACGGAGGTAATGTATTGAACCGACCCGCGGTAATGTGAAAACTAAATTAGATGAAGCGGTGGAAGGAAGCTTGGTAATAAGCTTAACCAGTTTGGCTGGATTGTTTTAAACAGTATATGTATCATTCACTTGCCAATTTTTGTTATCATGGAGCTCTACGTATAAAATGTAATTTATGTTCTTAATTCAATGACAAAAGCTTTTTTAGAGCGCAGCTCTTAGGCGCTCGTTTCCGGCTTGAGCGGCGTCGGCGTAACCGCAAAGTCACGTGACCCTCCCCCAGCTCACGTGACCCCCCTCCCGAGGTCACGTGACCCCCCTCCCCCCCAGGTCACGTGGCCCCCCAGGTCACGTGGCCTCCCAGGTCACGTGGCCCCCCTGGTCACGTGACCCCCCCCCTCGGCACCTTCCCCCCCTCCTCAAGAGCTGCGCTCTAATTCGGCGTTACAGGGAGTTGTAAACGGCTTTCATTTTTTAATCTGATATTCAACTTTGTTACAACCTTTAGAACTCTAATGAAACATCAATTTGTGTGCTACTCTATTCTAAGATTACTTTGGAGAGATATCCCAGGCGAAAATCAGTCCACTTCCAGCTGGATTATGGAACTGGAAATGAGGCGGTCCAGTTGAACTCCAGCTGGGTCCAGCTGGGTCCAGCTGGGTCCAGCTGGACTGCCTCATTTCCAGTTCTATACCCTCCGGGCAGTCAAGTTTGGTGTCACACGTTGCGCCATCTAACTCAAAATATTCGCAACACTGAGAAGGCCCTTTCGCCAGCCTGCTTGCTCGTGGGGCTTTTCACGCATCAATTTGAAGGTGTTGATTCATGCGTTTTTGGTCTTTTATTCTTAACATTGCTATCGGATGACGCAGAAGAGCAAACGCCGAAGCTGTAGGAACTATTGCGTACCGGACTGCCACAAGATCCCGTCGAAACTGTGGAAAATACAACGCCGTCGGAGATGAATAAATGCCATAAAGCATGTAAAATAAGTATTCCGTTCACATTGACTGACTTGAGATGCATTTTTAAATGCGCTATTTGACTCAATATTTGGAATTAATGCGCTCGAAGTCCGGCGTTGTCTTTGGACTCGATGCGATGACTTTAGAGTCAGATCAGTACTTTGACATTCTCACTGCTCTCTGCTCAGGGACACATCTTGATTGAACGACGCTCTGTGGACGTTTGGTCGCAGTTACCGAAAACCGAAGTGAGCGTTTTCTCCGCTTAGCTGATTGCAGAACAAACTGTCGTTTTCGCTTTTAGCATGATCGCGTAGCTGCACAAGATGGTTGCTCTATTTCGACCCGTATCTATGCGGTCCTAACTTCATCCCTGGTGCGGGAAACGTCTACCAAAGAAATAATAAAAAAAATGTACTTACCCCACGAGAAAAGGTTATCGATGCGGCGTTTATTTCTGTTCTATGTAAAAGTGAACAGCACATTCAATCGATGAGGACGAGCATCAGCTTGCGCCGAGCAACTGCGTACGACACCGTCCAAACTACACCCAGCTTGCACGAAGAACACATTCCTCGGACACCACAATCGTCCTCAACACGGCGACGAGGGGACTCAAAACAAACTGATCACCAAAATGAGGTCAGCTATCCATGCGGGAAGAGTTCACTAAGAAAAAAGGGTGGGTAAGAACGAGAGGTGGAAGGAGGGGGGGCGTTTTTACTTCCGCTTTTCAAGTGCGCTTTTGTAGAGGAGGGAACCTGGACAAAGTCACGTCGTCCTGTCTATTTTCTGTCCCTTCTACGTTTTGATATTTCTTCTCTACCCCAGTCTCAGGTTAATTCAACATGGTTAATCTTCGCTTTTGTTATCTTGAAGCGCGCGTAAAAAAACGGAAAAAAGAAACTGTCCTTTTTTATTTGCTTTTACATATATTTGACCGTAATATTAGCTCGCGTTTCGGGTTGTCTCTACCTATCGAGGAAGGCACCTACTAAAACTCCCTAATGCTAGAACGACACAACCACTAACGGATGCACATTTATATACAGTCGCCGACCGATTATTCGGACTTCGCGGGGACCGAAAAAACGTCCGAATAATAGAGCAGTCCGAAAAATCGGCAGATTGAAAAACTTGCCTTTATTACTTCCAAGTGGGCTTAAAAAAGCCGTAAATGGTGCCTCGTTTCAGGTTACACCTCCGTTTTCGTTCGGCAACTTTCTGTTAGCTTGAGAATCGCTGCCTTCTTTTCTAGCGTTATGGTTGAGTACTTTCTACGTTTCTAATTGACACATCACGGTGGCAGAACAACAGATGGGTCCATGACGTCCAAGCCAGCGTTGTCCGAACAAGATGAGAGGCGCAAATCCACGAGCGCAAAATGGCGACTGGACGCGAAGGAACGGAAAAACAAAGCAAAACAATAATGATGATGATGATGACGTGCAGCTAAATGGAAAAAAGGGCTAGCATAGCGTCACCCAGCGGTAAAACTCAAGAGTACTCAACTAGCGCTGCCAAGCCAAGCCAATCCATTTGCAGCCAACAACATAGAATTCAAAATGGCTGCTTCTCGATGGTGTTTTCCGTCGATCGCTCGCGACGATTTTGTCCGAATAATCGAACTTTCGGACTTCAAGCTGTCCGAAACATTGGTCGTGAATATACACTATTTCTATGGGGTAAGTTACGGTTCCGCCTTTAGGTCCGAAATATTGAACAAGTCTGAATTATCGGAGTCCGAAAAATCGGTCGGCGACTGTATTTCACGTTTGATAGATTCTTAAAACAGTTGGTAGTGTAACGCGCGACAACACAACGCTCGGAGTTGGTAATAACGTAATCTCGCTGCCGATTTTAGCCGTCCCAGTATTGCCTCATTTGGCCACGGTGGCGCTGACGACCAACTGACGGTGACGCTCTCTGGAACCTTGCCCAGAGCCTATAATCCAGCTGGAAGAGGACTGATTTTCGCCTGGGATATACTATTTGGTTTACATTTTACTACCTACAATAACTATTCACAGCAGTCTATACTGTTTTTCATCAACCAGCATCTTGTTGCCATGCATACGTGTATCTGTACGCAACCAAACAGATATTTTTGTGTTTGAGGGAATCGAATCCGCTGTGCGGTTGATGCTAACAAAAGGTTGCACAGGAGTAAAAAGGTAAAGTAGACACGTCTTTTAGTTTGATAGGCCAACACAAGAATCTTAACACATAATATTGGCAGTGATATGAATAAACATTAAGTGCGTGCATGTGCTCCAAAAGTACTTTTTGTTGCTCCAAATTGACTCAGGTCAATCACATTTCTGGGCCTCTTCTCCTGTTGTCAGGTTTCAAATCACTTGCACACGTGACCTGTAAAGGTTCCTTCATTTTTCTCCTGGTTCATCCATTGTTGTCACCGAGGTTCCATTTTTATCAACATGGTACCATTGTATCGTGTCTCAAATGTTGTATTCACAGGATGCTGTTTTTTCCTTGCTTGCGGACATGTCTTTAAAGCCTGCGTGACTACTGAAGGAGAGGTTGCTAAACCATTTCCCAGCAGTTGGAAACATTTTCGTTTGCAGGAACTTGTTTTTCTGTCTTGTAGCATTCTCCTGAGCATCGGTTATAGTGACTCCTTGTCCTTTGAGATAGCAAACCTGATGGTGTATCGCTCCCTTCAAATTTGTACTTCTTTGTTGTCAACCTTTGTAGGCCGTTCCGTCTTTCCTTTCGGTTACATCATTCTTCTTTCATTTCGGCAGATCATGGCGGATAAATGCCAGTGTCCGTTCTTTCCTTTTATGTTTGTTTTCCTGATGGAACTCTTGAGGTTGCCGTGGAACCTGGGTGCCTCCACCGTGTTCTTGCGTAGTTCGAGCCTTTGTTCACTGCTGCCTTTTTTTCCAGTGTTCAGGCTGCGTTTGATTGTGCAATTCGATTTTAACGTCGTCTACATGGCTCTTGCCTGTCCTTTTGTTCAGAGAGTCTGCTCGCTGCTGTTTGTGCAACTGATTGTCCAAAGTGTGGCTCACGTCGCATCGGAGCTAACTTCATGGGCAGAGATCACAAGCTTCTTACTGATGTCCTTTCATTTTACTTATCTCTTTCATTACTGAAGACATGGTTCCAATCGAAAACTTGCTGGGCATCACTGGAAATTAACCACTACATAAGTAAATTTTAAAAAGATTTGGTGCGCTAAAGTTCTTTATTCACAAGTGTGGGGATTGTGTTGTCTCCCTTCCCCGATGGCCGTGATAACGGCCGCGGGTCGGAACGCTCGGCCTCCTTTGCCGTGAGCTCCGACCCGTTTGTGAATCAGAGGGTCCCCTGTCTTGGAGAGCCCTCCCCTCACTCTCTCTTGGGGGGGACCTTCTTCCGTTCCCCCGCTCGGATGCGGATCACTGTTGACAGGCGAGGAGGTTTTGCCTCTTGTTTTCTTGCTTTCGGGAAGAGGACTCGTGCGGTGACCGCGAAAGAGATAGGACGTGTATCCGCAACTTCTCCGACGCTTTCCCGCCCTCTGGCTCTCCGGAGCCCCGCGTTGCCGGCGCGGGGGACATTTTGGATGGGGACGTAGTAGTTCATTTCGAGTGTTTTAACAAATGCTCTTGGACTCTGTCCTTAGTCTGGTACGTGTGTATTCTATTCCGCTATATTCGAGAGAGTCGGACAAGGTGGTCGATCATTGGCACCGACGGAGGTAATGTATTGAACCGACCCGCGGTAATGTGGTTCTAAACGTCGTCTATATTGCCGCGGAGATGCGGGGACCGCGCTACTAGGTTTGACGTCTCCTTTGAGATCGCCGCCGCTGTTGAGATAACCCTTTGGTTACTCTATCGGTACCTCTGTCGGTAGCTAACAAATCCCACATAAAATGGCACCCATATTGCTCGAAGGCGTTACTGCAGGAGGGTTACAAACGTGGAAAAATATTTGTTTGGTTGCAGAGCACACTTCCTCCTCAGACAGCTTGTTCCTTTGTTGGATGTCATAAAGTTGAAAGCTGAGCTAGTTGGTGGTCCTTGTACATGGTGAACAAAAGCAGCACAAAGGACACGCACCAGAGAAGGATGGGCTTGACAAAAGAAGAATTTGCGGGCATGTTCGTTCTGGCACGGTATCCTCATATTTTAAAACAATGATATGACCAACTGAAAATGTAGGTTGCCATTAAATATTGAGAATAAAAATTTAACTCTTAATTTGCTCAGTCGCACTGAGAGCAATTCCCGATTTAATTCTTTTTTCATGCGAGTAGAACTATCCTTTTGTCCGTCATGTCCCAGAACAAACCTCACTGTTTTATTTTGGATTTTTTTCTGGTTTTTCAATTACTGTAAAATACCGCGGAAGCGCCCACTTTCTTTAAGCGCCCACTATTAACATTTCCCAAACTCGGGAATTCTGCAAATTATACGTAAGCGCCCAATTTGACTGGACAGGCACCCATGCCTAGATTAACCCAGTTTTCAGTGAAAGTGGGGTGGGCGAGGTCCCATACAACACATGCATATTCTAGAATTGGTCTAACACACGTCAGATATGCCGTTTTCTTCAAGTTACTTTCGGAACATTTTAAATTTCGCTGAGTACAGTTCAATGCCCTGCCAGCCGTTGAGACTACATTGTCGACTTGAGCATTCCATGAACAGTCGTTCGACAACATGATATTTGTACATACATTCTGTTTCGATGAAGTTGTTATTCACACCCACTTATAACGATAATGAGAAAACCCAAAATTTCAATCGTTATAACCGATTATCGTTGTATCTGGACCAGAAACTGATCATTTCCAGTCTGGAAACTCTAGGAACTGGTCGATATAAGCGGTACATCGTCATATGTGGTATCGTTGTAAGTGGGCTGCACTGTAGTAAAACTTAGAGGGGCACACTTTTTTGGATTGAAATTCATCTTCCATTTGCTACACCAGTTTTTAACACGTATGATGTCACTTTGTTATTGTTCTGCGTCTTGTTCACTCGTAATGCACAGAACACAGTCGTCGGCAAACAGTCGCATACGGGATGTTATTTGGCTAGGAATATAATTAATATAAATTAAAAACAAGATTCATCCTAAAATTGTTTGCCGATGTTTCTTTTTTTTTTTTTTTCTGGGGGATTTTAGACATTACATTAACATAAGCAGACTATTTGCCGTTCGAAGGCACACACTGGCGCCGCCAGAACAAATACCGTAATATCTCGACTCGGTGCCGACCCTCCCGCCGCGTGAAATTCATCAAAAAAGTGGTGTGGGCGACGATACGCTGTCTAAAAGCAAAAGATAAAAGCCAGAAAATACCCATTTCTCAGCACGTATCTAGGACGGCCACACTGAAGATACACGAGTTGTTTTCCGCTTGTCGAAACAACGTTTTACTGCCGAGCAATATAGACTTGCATTCCTTGCTAATGTAATGGAAAGCGCGGACGTGGTTTTATGCTCCCCGACAGCCGCAATCGAAAGAGACAGCCATAAACCCGTTTTGTAAAATACACATTTTGTAAAATTGTTTTGTTTCCTTCTACTTCTATAAATATTAAAATTGACTAATGATAAAAAAAAATTATTTGTTCGAGCCTATTTTGGCCCAGGTGTGGCGCAATGTGGTGTGGTGTGGGCGCAGGTGTGGCGCTTGGCGTCACGGCATCACGGTTATTTGCAAACTGCCATTCACGGGGCTAAATCAGGAGGGCAAATCTGTGGTAATTTTTATAATTACTATCTGCTCAGGTGAAGATCAGCGACTTTGGCCTCTCTCGGGCGCTGTCCGTAGGAAGTGACTACTATCGGGCAACTACGGGCGGGCGCTGGCCCCTCAAGTGGTGAGCTCCCTTCCTTCCCCTTTCTCTGGCCGTTCGATGGTGTTGGCCTTGGGTTGCCAAACGTGTGGGACCCATTGGAATATGCGCTTCAAGTTGTGCTCTTTGTTTTCTTTGTCTTGCGCGGTCCTAAGCTAAACACCCAAAGAAACTGTCTTTGTTCCACGGCAATCAATGCATACGGTTCTACTTTCGTACGCGCAATTCACGTGGTGTCAGACGAGAATGACCCCCGACGAAGTAGGCTTACCGCATGCCTAACAATGAGCCCTCGCCAGACAGCCACGCACCCAAGCAAATGCCTCCGCTCTAACCGGGAACATGGCATTGTTGCTACCATCCTTGAAGCCCGTGGATATGACGCAAGATCTTCGGGTGGTGTACAACCTCTAGGCAAGTGAGTACAGATAAGAGGGATGGAGAATCTACCGCACGCTCCAATAGAAAACGGAGAAACATGGGCACGATGATGATGATATACAGCAGACCGGAATGCCCTCAGTCCAGGGCATACAAGAAGTTTGAAGAGGATGGCAAAGCTGTCATCAATCTCGCATAGCATGACTGGTTTAAGAAACCAGAAACCAGGCGAAGGTTTTGATGATTGGCTGACGAAACTCGGTGATCCAGAACTGGGAGTGCGGCGACCTTGAATTGTATCATCCTACATAAAACAACCAATGTCATCCACAAAAATCCTTGGAAACTCGTGGATATCTATTCCACGCACTAGAAGAGCAAGGAGCAGGTTTAGGAGATTCAGAAGAAGTGGACAAGTGTGGGGACGCCCCTGAAGAAATAAACCGCGTCCAAAAAAATGAAAGACGTGTCGTATACAAATCTCTGTAATGCGAAATTAGAGCGCAGCTCTTGAGGAGCTCCTCCTCCTCCTCCGTACACTCCTGCTCCTCCATCCCCTCCTCTCCCCTCCTCCTTCAATTCGGTTTCCCCGCTAGATTTAGTGGGGAAAATGACGTCACATGACTTGGTGTCACGTCACCTATGAACAAATTCAGTTTCTCCGCTAGATTTAGTGGGAAAATTGATGTCATGTGACCTCAACACCAATTCAATTCCCCGCTAAATTTAGCCAGGAATTTAATTGGATTTGAGGTCAAGTGCCGTGATTTTTCCCGCGAAATCTAGCGGAGAAACTGAATTTCCCTGCTAAATTTAGCAGCAAAAGGAAATTGTTGTGTGTATATTTATACAGCCTAGAACTTGGTCTGCATCAACGGGCGACGAGTCCGCAGCTGTAGATGAGAAATTTAGCCAGTGCAGTACAACCGCTAGCGTGGGGTCTTTAACGTGCATTACGCAGTAGCGATACACAACCGCATGCCAGTTTGATGCTCATCCAGATCAAAATAAGCAGGGGTTGGGATTGAACCCAGGATCCCTTCCGCGCGAGCTTTCGCTCCCCAGGCGAAAATCAGTCCACTTCCAGCTGGATTATGGAACTGGTCCCAGCTGGAAGTTCCATAATCTAGCTGAAAGTGGATCGCCTGGGGATCCACGTGCTCCGAGCTGGTGTGCACTAGCCCACTCGGCCACCGATCCCCCCCACCCCCCCAAAAGAAATTTAGCAGTGAATTGAATTGGTGTTGAGGTCAAGTAGCGGGGAATCGAATTAGTGTTAAGGTCACGTGACGTCAATTTTCCCACTAAATCTAGCGGAGAAACTGAACTTGTCTGCTAAATCTAGCAAAGAAACTGAATTTTCCCGCTAAATATAGCGGGGAATCGAATTGGTGTTGAGGTCACGTGACGTTAAGTTTCCCGCTAAATTTAGTGGGTTACGCCAATGCCGACGGCGACGGCGCGAACCCCAAAAACTGTTCAGTCACGTCACTCAAGCAACCGAGAACTAGAACCAAGCAGCACACTTCTAAGCACGTTCTTCGGACAGAAAAAGAAAGCTGACAGCAAGTGTCCTGCAAACATGGGACTGCTCACGCACAGTTTTTAGGGGCGAAGCTCCTTAGGGGCTAGCCATGTCCGTCCGCCGTCCGCCGTAGGCCGGCGTCGGGTGCTCATGCTTCTGCTCGTGAGATCACATGCTCACGAGCACGTGAGCACATGCTCACGTGCTCGTGTAGGGCAAAAAAAAAAAATTGGAAAAAAAAAAGATGAAAAAAATTATAAAAAAGAAAAAGAAGAAAAAAAAAGAGTAGGGGGTTCTGAGATGCCATCCCATGTCTTCTTAAAAAAAGAAAAAGAAGAAAACCACACATTCTCCTACTGATATGAATGAACGAGCACGTGAGCACATGCTCACGTAGGGCAAAAAAAAATTGGAAAAAAAAAAAGATGAAAAAATTATGAAAAAAGAAAAAGAAAAAAAAACTGTCTTCTTAAAAAATGAAAAAGAAGAAAACCACACACTTTCCTACTGATATGAATGAAAAGGCTCGGCATGCTGCGGCTCGGCGTCTACGCAGACAAGCACCACCAGAGCTTCGCCCCAAGCAACATCATTCACCACGTGGAGATGCGGTCAATTTTTTTGTTGTGTAAGAACCAGCGGTAAACTGCCCCAGGAACTCGTGCGACTTGTGGCCACAGTGACAACTCTACGAGTCAGCGTTGGAGACAAGCCTAGGTGAGCTGCATGGTGTACCACATGAGGGTGCACCGAGGATTTCATGACAAGCCAGCTCGTAGCATTGCCCTCCGTGATCAGGTCAAGGCTGAACTCGACGAAGCAAAAGGAGTGATTAGCCCTGTCACAGAGCCAACTGATAGAGAAAGAGAAAATAAGGATATGCTTCGACCCTGTACGCAAAGCGCCCAAAAACTTGAAGACATTGAGAACACCAAGTGTTTCTCTCTGTGGGGTGCTGTCACGGGGTACTGGCAGATCAGGCTTGACAAGCTCAGCTCGTATCTGTGCCTGGTGAACACACCTTATGGAAGATTCCTTTGGATGTCATTTGGAATTGCAACTGCCCCGGAGGTTTTCCAAAGAGCAATGCACCAAGTGCTCCAAGGTCTCAGTGGCACTGAGGTAGTCATGGATGACATACTTGTGTGCGGCTCAACAAAAGAAGAGCACGAGCCATGCCTGCACAGCGTGTTGCAGTGGTGCTAAGAGGTGAACCTCAAGCTGAACTTAGCAAAATGCCAGTTTTATGAAGCTCAAGTGCACTACCTAGGATTTGTCTTGACCAACAAAGGACTCTCTGTCGACCCAAACGGAGCAGAGGACATTCTTGCAGCCCAAGTGCCGGAAATCGTGAAGGAACTCTAGACATTTTAGGCATGGTAAACTTTGTTGCCAGATTTATCTTGAACATGTTAGAGACCTGCTGAAGGAGGGCAATGCTTGGATATGCACAAACTCCCAGCAGGAAAGTTTTAAACGACTTGGCACCCGTCCTGGCATACTAGGACAAAATGCAGCCACTTGTGTTGCAGCCAGCTTGGAGTAGGAACCGTCATCCTGCAGAATGGACAGCCCCTGGCTTACTCTTTTCACCTACTGACCAAAGTGCGAAAAAGGTATGCACATATTGAAGAGATGCTAGCTATACTGCATGGCTGCACTTGCTTCCACGGCCACATCTTTGCCCAACCGTGCATCCTCGTGGAAAGCGACCACCACCCTCTTGAAGCAATCTTCAAGAAACCTCTACACCAGCGCCCACTGCGTCTGAAAAAATGCGCCTCCACAAGTACTTGCTGAGGATAAAGCTTCGAAAGGGGATGCTCATCTCCTGGTGCCTTGTCACAGTTCCCATCAAAAGGGAAGGTGCCAAAGGAAGAGCACTTACGAGTAATAATGCAATGAACCAGGATGAGTATGCAAGCAACTTGTGGCCTGAAGACAAGACTGCCATCCCAGAGGCAATACGAACCTACTGGCCATATGCGACAAGATCCACGCAGAAGATTACCTCCTCTCTCGGTCAAACAGACTGATCATCGCCAACAGCATGAGGAACTGTGTACTGAACCTCCTACATACACTTCATGGCAGAATTGAAAGGATGAAGCAGCGTGTCAGGGACATTATTTTCTGGCCGGAAATGTCAGCAGACGTCCCAAGAAAAAGCAGAGCTGTGTACTTTGCAGGCAACACAAACCCAAGAACCAACGGCTACCCATGATAAGCCATGATGTACCAGAACTACCCTGGCAGACAGTTGTCATGGACCTTTTCCACCAAGTGGGAGAGGAGTATCTGATCATTGTCGATTACTGCTCATTTTATTTTGAACTGCGACGCTTGAAGTACGCCATGGCAGAAGCTGTTATGCGGTTCTGCCAAGAGATCTTTACCACCCATGGCCTTCCCCCAAGCTGGCAAGTGACAACGGATCTCCCTTTAGCAGCCACAAATTCTTAGTTTATGAAAGGGTGTGACAGTGTTCATGCAACGTCAAGCCCCACTGCCCCCATTCGAAAGGAATGGCAGAGCATGCCGTACAGGAAGCGAAAAAGCTGCAGAGTTCTTTGGTGCCCTGTTGGAATGGAGAAACATGCCAAGAGACAAGTTCCTCCGGTCTCCAGTCCAGCGCCTAATGGGTACTCAACGCAAACTCCTACAGCCCGAGACCACCACAGCAGGTGACGGCAAGACTAAAGGACATTCCCCAGCGCCAGCAGGCATACTAGAACCATGGTACCAAAAGCCTAGAGTGTCTGCACCCTGGGTCAGCAGTTTCTGTGTTTGACAGCCAAACTTCGGAGTGGTCCCCAGCCATCGTGGTCGCAGATGACCCAGCACTTAGGTCCTGCATCGTGGAAAACGAGAAACGCCAACATCTTTGTTGCAACCGAGAGCACATTTGTGCCCACAGTTCCCCAGCAGAGGTGGAGACTCCGTATCCCACAAGACAGTGCCAAAAGCCACGATGCTGCATAGAGTCAGAGTAAATATCTCACGAGTAAAAAAGTAGCCAGAAACATCATCATCATCAAGGAGATCACTGGCACTGCCCGGCATAGTGATAAGTCTTTGTTTCACAGCAATCAATGCACACTTTGGTATGTGCAATTCACAGTGCTTTTTATTTTGCTAGAACTATTGGTTGTGTATGTTTAAGATCTGTTTTCTTTTTTTTTTTCCTTGTTACTGAATTTAGGTGATTCCGCTACATCTGTTGCCCCTTCAGAGGGGATCCTTCACTTAAAAACTGTTTCATTGTTTCAATGCTGTTCTTACAAATGATGCAGTGTGTCCTCAAAAAGAGTGCTCCACTGCACTTTGAGAAATCTTCTTGTGCAAAGGGCTCTGCCGCAGAGTATTTAGAGAAAATGCGCAAGTATGAAAAAGTGGGGAGGCCAGGTCAAAGTGGCAAGTGTGTGGCCGAAGCTTGTGCACTCTACACGACTGTGAATTCCTGTCGGCAGGTACGCTCCAGAGTCGGTGAACTTTGGTACCTTCTCCCATGCAAGCGACGTGTGGAGCTATGGCATCACACTGTGGGAGATGTACTCTTTGGGAGAGCTGCCCTACAAGGATCTCACGGGGGTGCAGGTGAGTCCCCGCTCGGGGCTTTTATCCAAAGCATATCACACTTGAATTCGTAGTTACCTTCCAACCACTTAAATGTGTATTCCCTTATTATTTACCGACATTTCAATAATGAATTGCGAGGGGAAGACTTTTTCAAATTTTGTTTGTGTTCTTAGCGGAAATTAAAAAAAAACTGGTTTTTACTCTCTCATTGATATGTTTTTGTACTTGAAAGGCAGTATTTTAGTTTTAAAAAGATTTTCATAGTACTGGGCCTCTGAGCATGCTACAGAGGAGTCCGATGGCAGATTCATGGCGATTGTTCACAGCGACCATGCACACGCATCAATAATTTCGGAATGAGATTTAGTGTGTATAACAACAGCCCTTTAAGGGGAGACCGCAATAAAAAAAATCAGGCACAAAGTATGTCAGCATGTTCTAAAAAATCGGTTGGGGTATGTTTGTGCAGCCTCAAAGTTAGTCTGCCTTCAACGAGTGACTTGTCTCTCAGCCGTAGATGGGCAATTTAGCCCGTGCAGTACAACCGCTAGCCTGGGGTCTCTAACGTGCACCATGCAGTAGCGATACATGACCGCACACCGTTACGATGCTCATCCGGATTGAAATGGGCAGAAGTGGGGATTGAACCTGGGATCCAGGGTTCTGCAGCGCGAGCTTTCGCTCCACGTGCTCCGAGCTGGTGTGCGCTAGTCCACTCGGCCACCGATCCCCCCTACTAAGAGTATAGAGTGTTCTACTAAGACTAGAGTGCAACAAAGCCATTCTTATAATTTTAGCATCAATCTAGAAAAAGTTATGCATGGAAATTTTTTTTTCTGATAATTAGAAAGGAATCATTAATGTTTTTGCCAATTAGAAAATATTGTAGATAACAATTTTCAGAAATATTAGTCTCATTGCACTCTCTGATTTATGAGGTATTAAACCCTGAAAAAGGTATTCAGATCCAAAGTTTAGATCAGAAGATACCATGGGTGAACTCTTTTGTTGTGACGAAAAAATGAATTCTGAGAAAACAGGAGAAGTTTTTCAAAACATGCTAGCAAACAGCCCGGATGAAACAACTCACTCACACACACCGCAGGAGTGCAAGTGAATTTGAGCGACTGTGATATGGACTCAAGTTTGTGAGATGATATTGAGCGACTCCGTGATATCAATTTGTGGTATGACATCGAGCGACTTTGCATTGAGAACGTGAGTTCATGGGCTTGCAACCGAATGTCTTAAAACTTGAAAGCGATATGCACGGGACTTTCGTTCTCTTGCGCAAACGAATGTGCTTGACCTTGCACGCAGTATACCACGCGTCTGTGCACTGGAGCTTTGCATGTGCGAGTGTAAAGGCGCCTCCTCAAAGGGAGGTTCTCGTGAAGCGAGGGGGCTGTCGTCGCGGTTGGGGGACGCTCACGGGGGCTGACGGTACACTGAAGTAGACTCAATGGCGGCGCTTGGGAAAGGAGCGCAAGGCCCCCGTTCCTTCCCGCATCGTGCATGCGTTTTTGGCCTTTCGGTTGCTGTACGAGAAAGGGGATGCGCGTTTGTTCTTAATGTCCCCCCCCCCCGCACTCGCTTTTCTAATTGCTGAACGTAGGAGATGCGTGCTTGCTTTTCTCGGCTGTGCGCAGTCGTTTTATGCTGCCGCGTGTAGGAAGGCTGCGCGACTGCCTTTTATGGCAGCGTGCATGGACTTAATATTGCCAAGCGTTTGATTGGTACAAACCGCATTTGTGCGGATTCATTTGAAACGCCAGCATCACTCATACTTGCGAAGGACGTGTTCACTCCTTGGCAGTGGTCATAAATTCATAAATTGATCAACTAACCTACCGAATAATCTATAGGGGTGTGCAAATACTTGAATATAGGAATTCGAATTGAATAGCAAGTTCCCGAATAATTCGATCGGCAAATCGAATTCCTAGTATTCGGTCAGCCGAATATTCAATATATTCGGCCAAAGACGCGCGGTCGGCGCGGAGCTGACGAAACGAAAGAGCTATTTTTTTTCTCCCGATGTTAACGTTAGGGGTGCCACAAACTTTTGTCGAACCGGATTTTTAGGTCGAACTTTCGGGGTTTGACTGGTGCGAACCGGTTTGACGAACCATCAAATCTTTAACCAGATTCGACCGGTTCGACTTTGGGGACAGTGTGGCCAGACCTTGATACAAGCATGTCTAGGTTTGGGGAATTTTTTTTATGCAAAGGGTTATTTTTTGATTTTATGAACAGTTGCAATTAAAAGAAACTATTCTAATCACTGAAGAAGTTATTAACTTAATTTTTTGTACTGTATAAACTGAAATAAACAATCAGTGCTGCCATTAATTCTTCCCTTAGCCATCACCATCCAATCCGAAGCCAACTGGCCAGCCTGTCGCGCATGCGCATAGCAGTCGAACCTGAGTCGAACCTTTGTCGAACTTTTCACTAGAAGTGAGAAAAAGTCGAACCTGGTCCAACTCGAACCTCGACCGGTTTGCGACATCCCTAGATAGCGCCGTGATGTTCAACAGACCATGCGAGAAACACCTCTTGGTCCTACCATTGCACAAAACTCTACCGCACAGGTTAAAAAAAAAAAAAAAAAGTAATGAATGCCAGAAACTTTATAACACGCAGATTTACTCTTGATCATGACGCAATCTAACCTTGAATCACAACCGAAACATCCAGTTTGTGCCGCTTCCACTGAGGAAATGTTGGGAGGCCGGAATTCTCTGCCTATGCCTAGTAGTTCTTTTCACGAGTAAAGCCCCTCGTTTCAAATTGAAGCGCCGATGTAGAACACACCTGCCACACTCACAGAAATCGGCGACTGCAAGATCACAAAAAGTAAACCACGTTAACCACGCCGATGAAACCAGCCAAGTTGTCATCATCGTTCTGGTCGTTCTTTCGGAACCGCAACTGGAAATTCTGATTCGGAACGAAACGGAACGGAAAAATAGTGTGCCTAGATTTATGAGGCCCCGTTGGCCCCGTTTTGCCCGATAGCCCCGTTGGAATTACAAACTGCAAGAAGGTGACGAAAAGACAAAAGCGTGATCAGGCAGGCGTCGTCGCTCTTCCGTTTGCTCGCCTTCTTTCCACACGACTACACCATACATGCGCACTTGTGACCAATCTGCGCAGGAGCAGTCCCCGTGGTTTCAGTTTCGCTTGTTCCTTTTTTAAAACCTAGGTTCTCTAAAACAGAATAGATGGACGGAGGAATGGATGCATAGCGGCAGTTGGAGGGTGACTTGCGCCACCTAACCACGTTTTTTTTTTTTCTTACTTTAGATTATAATGTTTAAGCCTGTTTACTCAGATTTAACAGCTGTTTATTTATATAAAATAAAATCCAGGGTGCCCCTTTTCTTTCTTAAAATTGAGACCAAAATCGTAAAATGCCCCTTTTCTGAGAGATATAAACATAAAGAAAGGACATGTCGCGGTGTTAGGTTGTGCTTTTAACGAGAAAAAAAGGCGTGGCTGTAACTTTGGGTTTTTATGACACTTAGGGTAGATAGATTATGTTTGCGCCATAAAATTGGATCTTTAGTTCCCCACATCCATCAGCAGCGTTTTTTTTTGTTTTGTTTTTTTTGTGCACCAGAACTTTTTTACATTTGAGCTTTTGTTCTGTAAGAGATGCATATTTTGCACCAGGCGCATACTCTGCACATGTAATAATCTCATTCACGGCACGCTTTGAAAAATTCCTACAAATGAGATCACTATTCGATATTCGATTCGATATTGGGCTTTTTTTTTTCTTAATTCAATAACTACTATTCGGTATTCGCACACCCCTAATTTTTTCTATTTACTTTATGTAAGGTTTACAATGTGCATGCAGAATATTATTATAAATTACAATAAAAGATTCTGCGCAAAAACAGAAAACTGCGAAACACGTCTACACAAAACACATTCACAAATTACTAACCAGCAAACTGCCGCATATAAATCGGCACAAAATATATCAAAATTTGCATTATTAAATGCATTTTACAAATATATAAAAAAGATACACTTACTAGTGATTATTGTAGCTTTATGTTAATGTAGAAATGCAGGGTGATTTCTCCGAGTGGGAAAATTGCGCGTCAATATATTAAAAAGCTCCCATCTTTTTTTTCTAAATTCTTCCAAACCGTTTCCAGCGACCTGAACTAACTTGTGATGGCAAAACATAGAGTAACGTACAACCTCTTAAAGAGAAAAAATATGAGAAACCTTCACTCAAATTAAGCTTTATTAAGCTTAATTTTACAAATGTTTCCAGCGTTTGTAAATTTTCGGGTTGGCACGAGACTTTTATGAGGGTGCTTACTTATGCTTATCAATGGGACAACTTTTGTATGCACCAGGCAAAAAGACGTCAGATTTTATATCTTCCCAAAAGAGGCTAAGAAATGTAAAGAGAGCGGAAGGAAAGAGCATCCTTCGATTTGTTTCGCGATTTGCTTCATAACTTGTATCAAACCATTGCACATTAGCCGAAGAGTAAGATTTCAGGGCTTAAGAGGCACAGTAGGGCTTGACAAGGTGTTCCGTACGTTGGAATCTCCCGGAGCACCCGCTCTGTAGCGGAGTTGGGACTTCCCCGCTGCTTTGCGTTGGCCGTTTTTAATCTACTTTTTGCTCTATGTATTTTGGTGGTTATAACTGTTATTCCGAGGACACCTTTAAAGCGCAACTGTGCTTCAAAATATTGGATCAATCGATAGAAAAAGAATACCGATTTCTGATATGCAATGCTTAAAATGAAACCAACTTTTGCAAACAGAATGTGAAAACATTGCATAATGCACCTTAGACGTTCAACACTTACTGCCAAAAGGCAGCGAAAGAACCTCATCTACCTTGTGGTGGCCTATGATGCCGCAACTGGATTTCGGCTAGCGTTACCGAGCCGTTCTGCATTAGCACCAATTGAGACCGCAAAGCTTGCACCATCGGGCGACTTTCAGCATTTGGAGCTTGTGCAAACAAAACAAAATTGAATAGAAATCTGGCACGGTTGGTTCTTCTTTGACAGATAAGAGTTGTTACGGCCCATCAGGCATTGTCTTTCTGTATAGATTGTTTCTTGTTTGTGTTCTCCTCGCAGTACATCTGTACCCTGTCCAGGGTTCTCCCCACAGTGGGTGGCAGTGGTTTTACCATCCACCAGTCTGGCTAGCTGTCCACCTCTACTGTGTCCAAGGCACCTCTATATTTTACCTCCGCTGGACAAAGCAACACTGATTTTGAAAATGAGCGACGCCCCAGATTGATGTGTTTGGCAGACTTGTGTGGTGCTGCGCAACAGAACTGCATAATCCCTACAGACAATATCACTGCTGTGTAGCAGATAAAGTGCCGAGAACACCAAAAGTTGCAGCAATGCCCCTTCCTCCCTCTTTCTTCCTTCCTCCTCCTCCCCCGCCCCCCACCCCCACTCAGCATTCTTGAAATTAACACATGTCCATATCTCAAGAATTTCTGGGGAGGACCCTGACTCTGTCGCACAGGCTGTCAGCCAGAATGAAACGACGTTTAGAAAACTATTGCTCTCAGCGAAAGTCTATTGAGTTCTTACTTCATTGTCGATGCAACATTGTGCGCAAGCTCCCACCGACACACTCAATGCTGTTCCGCGGAGCTACAGTGAGCCGATGGTGCCTCGCCGACAATCCTTCGCTAGCAAAAGGGTGGTGGGTGATCACAGGAGGTAATGCCAGGAAACATAAATATAAAACTATGTGAATTCAGATGAAAGCAAATCAGAAAAATGGAGACAGGACAAGACAGCATGAACTCTGAGGCACTTTTCTGAGGCACTTTTTATCTGAATGAACATGGACCAACCAGCCCAGTTAGCCATTTTGTTTTAAAATAATTGGGGTTGTGTGGATATTTATACAGGGAGTCGTTGGTCGGCCACTTTTAATGTTGCGGCAAGTCACTCGCTGTAGATGAGCAATTTAGCCAGTGCAGTACAACCGCTAGCCTGGGGTCTTTAACATGCACCACGCAGTAGTGATACACGACCGCACGCCGGTACGATGCTCATCCAGATCGAAACGGGCAGGGGTAGGGATCGAACCCAGGATCCCTGGGTTCTGCAGCGCGAGCTTTCGCTCCACGTGCTCCGAGCTGGTGTGCGCTAGCCCACTCGGCCACCGATCCCCCCTTTGTTTTAAAAGAAAAGCTAGGGACAGCATCAACTTCTAGACCCTGCGACAGAGCAGCACCGCTGTACAGACTGTCGGTTCTAGAAAATCTTTGGAGCAGACGTCGTGCGGCAAAGCCCCTCTAGCGAAGACAAGCTAGTTCAATTTGAGTGAAAGCTCACCGTCGTTTTTTTTCCTTGGGAGGTCATCTGTTGCCCAATGTTTCGCCATCACAAGCTAGTTAACGAGTCATTGCAAATGGTCAAGGAGAGTAAGTAATAAAAGATAGAGTTCTTTAAATATTGATGCCCAATTTTGCCACATTGCAACAGCTGGCTCCTTAACTACAACAGCCACTCTCGAACATTCAACCTAGAAAGTTTGGAATTGAACTAGGGCGAGATTGACTAGGCGAGGTCATTCTGGCTTCATCTTTTACACTCTGGGTAAGAATAAACACGAATATCCTAGATGTATTGAGAAGCATTCTTTCTCAGTAATACACATATATTTGAATATAAATGTGAACATTAATATAAAAAATGACATCATTGTATCAACTGACGTAGCTAATGCAAATTCTTTTATTCTTTAAGGGGACACACCCCCCCTGGGAGGGTCAACTTTTGAACGCTTGGCTTAAAATTAATGAAATTTACAGGGTAGGCTGGTGGTCATGCTAGAGGGTGCATAACAAAATTTCAGGTCTGTCGGTTACATGGAAAGGAGATTAGAGCAGCTTCTATCAGCAACACACCTACATTATTTAGTTAAATCTATCGTCGGAAAACTATCGTAATATTCAAGATTTTTATTCGCTAGATATGTAGCAGAATGCCTAGGGGGTGCGGCTATGCAAAGTGTTTTGTGAAAAGTCATCTATTTCTAATAATTTTCTCCTCTGCAAAATTGGTCAACATTTTGGTCTTCTGTGTCTTAGACAAAATGTCAACATATTTTTAATAAAAGACAACCGTAAAGTGAAAAAAAAAAAAAAAAAATCCATAGCCACATTTATTAAATTTCAGTCAGGAAAAGTGTAGAACGAGCTTTCCCTGTATTGCCATTATCAAACGATAGATTGACTAAAATGGAATTTATACCAAGAAGTGAAGTGGAGAAAAATGCGTTCAAAGTGCTCCAAACACTACCTTTTCTTTAGCTCTGGTGGACAGAAAATAATTTATAAAAAATTAACTATGCAGTGGAAACTAATTAAACCTTCTGGGAATACTCTCCAGATGTTGGTAGATGTAAATAGTCATTTTTCACAATTAAAATTGTTTTGCGTATTTTTTTTTTTTTTCTGGGTAGTGTCTTCTTTTAACTTGGAGACCCATTAAAATTTTGACAAGTCTTCACTGTATACGATAAGCTTGGATGCTCAGAATGTGTTGCGAATGAGCTGGGCACATGCTGCGTGTGTGCAACGTCATGGTGTCGCACGACCAGACGTCACGCGACACGTCAAGGTCACATAACCAGAATGAGGCTACGGCTATCTCGCTCGACCCCGTGTGTCGAAAGGGCGTAACGTTTTCTCGCGAAGCCGGAACGCATTGTGCGTTGGAAACTACCAACTTGTTTTTTTTTCCACATTGTCACGTCAATGTTGGCGTGACAGTGCCCCACTACGACGGCGCGACAATGTGGTTTCGTCTTGCGTCTCATTCGTACACGCCAAGGAGAGACGCCAAACCAAGTCGCATGCTCACGCGAGTCACATTGACTGCATTGGAGCACTGTAGAAAGTATGCAGACGCCTCAAATGAACTGGGGAGCGTGTTGGTTGGTGCATACGCAACTTAAGCAGAACGAATAAAGGACAGTGGAAACACGCACGCAACATTTGCATTTTGCTGTCCACCAGAAATGGACTTTGTAAAAAGTTAGAGGTTGGTCTGCCCTAGAGGTGTGGAGACATGACAATAGTTGAAGGAGTTGCAGTGCAATACTGACCTGGGCCGATGATGTGACGGCGGTAGGCTGGCCCGTTAGCCCCACCCCCACTTGCTGTTTTTTTATCCCCTTTATTCTTCCTGTACAACATTCAGCAGAAAAACAATCCTGGATTCTCTAAATAAGAGAGCACTTTCTGTAAGTGTTGACACGCACGCTTTTGTTTCTTACCAGCAAAGACAAAGAACATTCGTGGTCTTTTTGGTTAAAGTTTATTTTGCGACGCGCTGGTCGCACGAGCGTGACGGAGACACACCCCTGCAGGTGTTGGCGCTGGTGGAGTCTGGCCAGCGCCTGGCGGCCCCTGCCGGCTGCCCCGCCTGGGCGTACTTGGCCATGCAACGCTGCTGGGACCTGCAGCCCGACAGGAGGCCCCGCTTCACGAGCCTAGCCGCCCTCTTCGCTTCCCATGCCGGACGCCTCCTCTGCGCCGGATGTACGCCCCAACCCTCGGGGGTCGCTGCGTAGGCGCCCTCGACGGACGTTTTCCCCGCCGGTGCGCCGCAGTTGGCGTCGATGAGCGATGAATCGAGCTCTACGGGTTCATGTCCCACTCTGGGGTCCTTGCATGGCACAATGCGAGGACGCGACTTGGCTGCTTGCTCGGTATATCTAGCTGGGCCAGTGAGGCAGAACCCATTAATCACCGTATACTCCACTGATCTCAATGACAATTGCTGGATCGCGCTTCCCCGCTCGTTCGCTGCAGCGCGAGTGAAGCCACCGGACGGCAACCTTGCTGGGATACGATTTGCGGTTTTGCCAGCGTTTTGCTGCGGTCTTCCAGCGTGCTGTAGACATGTTTTCTAGTCGTTCGTCTTCATTCGCCGAAAATGTTTTTTAAGACTCAGTACACCGTTGAGACTTGCCGTTGTGAACACGCAGAAAATTTTACGAAAGCGCAGTACTGCAGGAAAAAGGCACAACTCGTCGAAAGCAAGTTTCGCCGGTCTGGCAGCGTGTTCAAAGCTTCCTTAGCACGCTGAAGTGCCGTGTCTCTGTGCCTTCGCACGCTTGGATACCGACCAAGAATCGACGCCGTGTGAATGTGCAATGTGCGTGAAGCCGTATGTGCCTCTGGATCAGTGTCTTACTTTACTCAGACTGTATACTTGCGGCACTCGCGGTTCAGAAACGAGCTTATTCCAGCGTCCAGTAGCGACGGAAGAGGGGGGGAAGGTACATCTTTTTTTTTTTCGTCCTTAGACGATCTATAAAAATACCGTGCACAACAGCTCCTCATCACTGATCAGTGCTGGCTCATTATCAACCTACTTAATTGCACTTGACGTTTGAGCGCGGCTCGCCTAATTGTGATTGGTCAACAGATTGCACACGACCATATGGGCCGCGCTTCAAAGATTTTCATTCTCGCCGTCTTGTACTTTTTCTTTCGAAAACCCTCCTTGCTCCACAGCTTTGCTCTATTCGTGCTCCCATGTGATCCATTAGAGTAGATTTGGAACATAGCCATGGTAAGAACACGTACAGATCTCCCCCCACCCCTTTATTGATAGAAACTCACCGGAACAGCTGGACGATCCAGAACTCCGTGGCCGATATATATATAAATGATCTAAAGGCATCTACGCGCGACACACGTTCAGAACTTTGGTGCGGCGGCGATTCTTGATCGGTATCCAAGCGTGCGAAGGCACAGAGACACGGCACTTCGGCGTGCCAAGGAAGCTTTGAACACGCCGCCAGACCGGCGAAACTTGCTTTCGGCGAGTTGTGCCTTTTTCCTGCGACACTGCGCTTTCGTAAAATTTTCCACGTGTTCACAACGGCAAGTCTCAACGGTACACAGTCTTAAAAACTTCTTTGGCGAATGACGACGAACGAGTAGAAAACATGTTTACAGCACGCTGGAAAACCGCAGCAAAACGCTGGCAAAACCACAAATCGTATCCCAGCAAGGTTGCGTCCGGTGGCTTCACTTGAGGGAGCGGGAAGCGCGATCCAGCAATTGTCATTGAGATCAGTGATATACTCCCATTCAACTTGCAAGCGGCTAGTCTGGAGGAACATACTACCGTGCACGTCTGGTGGGAGCACATACTTATTACGGAGTCCTGGCAAATTCGCTCGCACGCTCAGCAGAGGCTGATTTCAAGCAACTGAACCAGACTACGGTTGTGCCGACTGCGCTTACATTAATGCGCTGCTACCCTGCAACCCCTTCAAATATATAATACTGCATCGTGACCTTCCCCTTGGCTTTTCACAATGCCACAAGCATAGGTTTCACTCAACAACCAGGCAAAAGTGACCCCACTTGGCTGCCACCATGTTGTACAATTTTGACCACTAGACACGTGACCGTACCAAACCCCGAGGCCTTTATGCAAAACTAAGCAGAGATTTGTATCGCGATTGCTGTAAAAAACACAATAAACTACTTTTTCAACACTGTTAGCCCCAGATATCAGTGTCCAGCTTTGATAAAAACCCAGATACAGCACCTCGGCTGACTGCATCTAGCGGAGGCACTGCGAAGCTGCCGGAGTTTTTGTCGTAAAAGCACATTTTGGACTTAGAACGAACGAAACATAACTTATCTCGTCGGTACTGCTAATAAAGATCAAAAAGCAATTATTTGTGCGTGGTACTTCGTTAAAATCTAGACATGAAACAATATGGTCACGTGTCTAGTGGTCTAAAATGTGCAACATGGCGGCGACCAATTGGGGTTCACTTTCAGCTGCCAGTTTATCGTTCCAAGCTCCTCTACCTCGTTGGTTTCACTGCATGAACAGTAATATACATAATAGATGGTGAAAATTTGTTTCACAGTTAATATAGTCTGTGAATCAACTGGGCATCAAAAAGAAATGGGTACCAGCAGGAATGACTGTTTTAATGACTAAAGTGACCTTGTCTGTTAGAGTTTCTCAAAACAAGTGCCAAGTTTGGAGACCGCAACTCTCGGTTCCACCTCGATGTCGAGCTGCGACCATCAATGCCACCACAGAGAAGCCAAATTCACATTTTTTTAGGCATGCGTGAATAGTGGATTTTGAGTTTGAAGTGCAACAAATAATGGTTTTGGTCGAATATTTCCCATAGAATATTGAATAGTTTTTCCGAAGCTTTCACTACTGTTGCAGCATGCCTAAAGGAAAACTCGGCTAAACTTGCAAAGGTTCCAATCTGCCACTTGTAAACTCGGTTGATTTTAATCTATCTCTATTTAAGAACTGTAGCCTCAGAATGCCCAAGGCTACATTGGGACGGCAAATAATTGTGGCACTTGACATAAAATGAAACCTCTATAGAGGAGCCCAGCTGTACTTAATTGAGGGGATTTATAAATCTTCTCGCTATATGCAAGTACCTTTTCTTCAATCTCGAATATGAAAGAAAAAGACAATCACAAACTATGAATGCAGGTTGTCGGAGCATCCCTGCCGAACATCTACTCTTGCATAGTGTGAGAAGTTTCCTTCAATGTAGACATGAACATTCACAAAGTTTCTGTTTAAATACTCTAGGTGTGCACCATCCAGCTTTGGAAGCATGCTTGTCTCCTCAGCATGCGACTGGGACATTCATACCTTTGTAAGCGTTGAGCGCCGTGGAGCGTGCTTCTTACCGAGCGTTAGTGCACTGCATAGAAGCAACGCCCACGGAGCTTCTCCGAAATGCACCGGTGCTCAGTAAGAGGCACGCTCAAGGGGGCGAACCCGCCGCGATCAACACTTCCAAAAGCACGCAAAGCTCATCTTAAACCGAATAGCGTATTACAGACATGTCTCGTAAATATGGACGCCTCCGTTCCCCCCAAAAGTCGTCCATAACGAGAGTTGTCCATATTAACGAGACAAAAATGAATTTGTCTCCAAAAATGGTGTCCATATAGCGGGGTATCCATATTAAAAGGGTCCATATTAACGAGACACGACTGTAAAAGATTTGCACAATCCTGCCCTTTTCTTTTTTTTTCCTTGCCGCTTTGCAAGAATTCAATGACTCCATTGAGGTCGCAACCCAGTTTGGGAAGCATTAGAGTAATGTTACAGCATTGGCTATAGGCCTCCGGCACTTCAGCTATAAACTGTGACCATTTAGCAACTGCCCGAATAGTACTAAAAACTGTTAAAAGATGCCCCAAGCAACAAACGACGGCATGGTGCTGTGGTCCCAACAGTGCAAAAACATGGCCAGAGACTTTGCTGTCAGGCAGAGAGGGTGGTGCCACTTAGTTAATGTCAAGTGCCTTTATAAAGAATGCATATCTGTGGCGATTAACAGGCTAAGAAACATATGCCCAATTACCATTCCGTTTCACGTGGGATCTAATTTTGTGATTGAGGCTTCCAATTATAGGAGTGTGATATAGATGAGAGGCCGATACGAAAAGTTCTGCCTAGGCTCTCCGAGCATCTTGCACGTTTCTGTGGCAGTTAGTTGGTCCATGGCTATCTTTACAGGGAGAAAAGGCCCGCCTGCTTCCACAGTGTGTGCTATATCTAACCATATTTTCACAAAAATGCCATCTGCGCCAGAATCTCGTGCTCAGAATCTAGCGTGCCTTCTGCGCGAGACCTGCAGGCATTGCATCGTCTCTCGAGCTCCTTCCGGGCATTGTATGCTGTGCGAGGCAGCATGTCCTGCTTCACAACTTGAATGCTACCACTCAAACGGTCAAGTTGGAAAAAGTTGCGTTGGAATTTGCATGGACATTGTTATGGAATGGACATTTCTGGGGGTCTTTAACGTGCACCCCCTCTCCACATGCTCCAAGCTGCAGTGCACACCCGTCCATCAATTCCAGTGCCAACAAGCATGTTCCATGATCACGTCTGGGCTTGTCCAAGCAGGTTGCAGATCTAGATGTACAAGGAGATGCGACTGGAGCGCCATAGTGCTTAGTTTCGGGAAAATCTCACCAGTCGGAGGCTTAGGGGGCTCCGCTTCCAAGGTGCCACACAAACTTTATAACCTAACTGCAAGTCATTTGTTCTTACCAGAAGTATTTCACCTGCAATGGAACTTTTCACTTGGGATTATGAGGCAAGTGCCAAGAAAAGCTACCAGTAGCCTCTGGTGGGGTAGCTTATCTAGGAATGCTCTGTACGCTGTGCTCTGTACGTTAAGGACTCAAGTGCTCAACTTGCAGCCTTAAAGGGCAACTCCGCTTCATTTTTGATATTTAGAAAACTATGCAGCCCTCTTCAGTATCATATAGGAAGTCCCCGTGTCAAATATTACGATCTATTCCGTCTATATATTTACTAAACTTTCAAATGAGCCAAGTCGCCGAAATCTGCCAACTCTAGCGTGCGACGTGAGGCGCAATCGTCAGCGCAGTCAATGCGACGGAGTTGGAACGGCCAACGTTGACCCACTACGTCAGAGGCATGACTACGTCATTCTCACGTTTTGTTTGTTTTTACTTCTCAGAGCAAAATTGAACGATGACGTCATGAGTTTCTCCTCCCGGTGTTGGCTCAACGGCGTCCACGTGGTCACCGTAACGCGGATGCACTAGTTTGCGCTGCCCTGCGCGTTTATCGCCCTGCGCGTTTATCGCATGTCCGGTTTCTCCGCTCCCCCCTCTCCTCTTTCGTCTTCTCCCGTTACCCCTCTCCCCCGGGCCATCACCGTCCACGCCATGCGAAGCAACCTGCCTGCGTCGCGTGTCCTGTCCCTCGCCCCCACGTCATAAGACCACGTGGTTCGACGTGACGTGGCCACGACTCTGACGAGACGAGACCAATGTTGCCTGACGCAACCGAAGTTTCGGTATCGGCTGACGTTTAAATTAAGGTTACACAAATAATATTCCACATTTCACAAATCCGAAGACGTAGAGCTGTTTAGTAGTGCTTTGTGAAATGGAATCACATGTAAACCTAAATTTTTCGGAATTGAGCGGAGTTTCCCTTTAAGCTTAGAAAGATCCATCCGCTGGGCAATCTGAAGTGCAATTCAGACGCTTTTGTTTTGTCCTACATGTGCCCCATCATTTTAGAATGTGCATTTAGTGATGAAATGTTAATTTGTATGCCTTTTGTTACATTGTTGCAAGTTGTTACCTTGTTGCACGACACCAGCATACCTCTATGCAAACAGAATGTTTGCATAGAGGTACGCTGGTGTCGTAACGACTTCATTTTTGGCAAGCTCAGTATATCGCAAAATGCGGGTTTTGGAGCATTTTGCAGACACAAAAGTCTGCACTTGGGAGCAGTGTGCTGTGTATTTGTCACCCACGTCCACGATCAGTTTTATGCAATATTCTTAAAATTGCGAAGACTTGGTCCTTGCAAAAAGGAAGTTGTTTACAGTATGTGTCAAGTGAACATTTGTTTTTAGATGAAAGAAGTATGCTTACATATAGCAAGGAGTTGCGACGTCCCACAGACGGCAACACAAGCTTGCTTACAAGTTTGAAATGAACCTCCAAGAAGTCCCATAATATCTCCAATTAATGGGACAAGTGTGTACTGCCGCTGCACATTGCGGTATCAGGGTTTGCATTGTTACAGGTTTTATGGGTTACACAAATAAAACTGAATTTGTTAGACATCAATAGTGTGGCAATAGCTCACTCAATGCTCGATCGTGCAAGACAAGGAGCGGTCCCCGGTGCCCCCAAGGATCTGGGCATGCGAAACAATGAGTACACGCAGTGGAGAAGCTTCACAGTATTATTTTATCTAAATTTCACCTCTCGAGGCCCAATTGTACAGATGTGTCGTGCTTGAAACCATCACCTTTAGGCACATCAAGTACAGCAGCATGTTTCTGCTCAAGGAAACAATTTTCCGAGTCCTTATGTACAATGCTATCAAATGGTGCACTCTGTCTCCGTTATGTACACTCCATGTGGGACAGAGGACAGTTAAAATGAAACCAAAATTGACGATGGGCACAACCAGGCCTAGAATCGTCCACCAGAACTTGGGATTGGACGTTCCGAGGAGATGTCCCCGGAAGGGCTAGAATAGTGTTTCTAGCCAACTGCTCAAGCATGTTCAAACAGTCAACAAGGCCTGGACAAAACACCCCATCTCTGCAGTCGGTAAGTGCTGCTGGGATGGGTCTCGCCAACCGACACCAACCAGTAGAGAATGCCGCGACGCAATCGATGGGCCCTCGCACAACGCCGATACTAGCAGAGGCTGGTAGTCGTTGCGTGCCCATTTCGCGCGGCTCCGGAGCCATACGTTTCCCAACCGCAAGCATCGGGGCCCATTCACGCAGCAAACATTTGCTTACGTTGCGTGTCACCGAGGCTTCAGTGCCTCGAATGTCGCCTGCGAAGCTACCCTTCGAGTTGCTTGGTTTGGATGCAAGTATACCTAAGGTACTGTGTGAATGGGTCCCCACTGCTTACGTCCTGGGAGGGGCTGCAACAAAGCACAGACGGACAAGGCATGCCATACGACCCAATTTCGAGCACTGCAACATCATTCGGCCTCAACAGTCGTCATCTCGTGATGCCAAGCAGCCACGAGTGATGGAGGCCTTCAAATTCAGTGCAGAGGAAAACAAATCTGCCATCATCTTAATTCTGAAACACAATAGCTGGAACAGAAATTCAATGAGCTCGACACGAAATTTGTCGCGAGTTCTTGACAATGAAAGTGCCAAATGTCTGTCCCAAATGAGGGGAGCTGCAAGGCCTAAAATATTACCTTTTGGACAGACCCGCTCACCAGTGCTTTGCACCGGAAAACTGAAAATAAAAGGTAGATGAAGTAGCTGTCCTCGGTTCTAAAAAAACAGGTATTGTCTTCGTTTCCGTGTCCTAGTCGAAAAGTGAGCACCTCGCACGTAGTAAAGTGCAAAGACATGGCTTTGAAAACTGGGTTGGTAGAAAAAAGGTAGAAAAGCCAAGTGCTTGTGCCTGACTCTTGAGGTGGAGCTATGCTCGCATGAATTTCATTGTCAAACTTCTTATTGCACTATCATTTCCCGAATTTCAAGGTAACAGTTTGGCGTCAAGAGGGACGTTAACGTGTTTAGATTTGTGTGTTGCGTTAATCTATACCTAGCATACGTCCCCTCAAAGGCTGCGAGAGCAACCTGAGAAAGATCCTGTCGCAAGGAAGCACACCGAGACGTCCTTTCCGAGCTACGGCATCGCACTCGTAGCTTTCATGGCCTGCCGAAAAAGCTGCAGATATCTTTGATCTGCAAAGATATCTTTGATTTGGTTGATCTTCACAGGATGAGCAAATTTTTATACAGCAGATACTCGGTCAATTACTCGATAGAAATTTCATCTTGTTACAAGATGCTCTTGGCCACATCCACACTCCACATATTATTGGACAATCTATCAGCCGAAAAAGGAAGACAAACTAGCCCCTACAAACCAAGAAACAATCACCACTTGTTTTCCCAGACATAACCTAATCATTACATATGCACATCCCAAAGAGAATGTATCCGGGCGGTCTTAAATCGACGCAGGAAAAGTCTTTTCTTAGCACCAGAGCCATTTGGGTATAGCTGCCAATACAGCAAAAGTCAATTGAAAAAAAGAATGGCATGTGGAACACAAACAACGTCAATCCATTGAGTCAAACATGTTGGCCAAAGAAACACGAGTCAACAAACAAAAAGGACAACAAAAAAGGAGGTGAAATAGCGTCGTTCTTCGTGCACCACTTCCCTAAGACGACAGTGAGCCAAGGATGCTGCAGCGCTCTTCCACTGGCTTCAAGGTGAATAGACGACGACAGTCGGTGAACCACTCTTGTCCTTTTCAAGGATGAGAAAATGCCATTGACACTAGGCTTGCCTCGAGGTCCACGTCACGTCGGCACAGATGTAATGAGAAAAGGGCCAACCAGGAGTGAAAATGAAATAAAAAAATTTGCCCGTTGGGTCGGTGACAGTCTTAATGACAATGAAAACAAAAACAAAGTCTAAAACATGACCGTTTTAGTTGGTCAGCCCCAGAGTTCCCCGAAAGTACTTCCTTTTTCTAGAGGCAGAAATAGATTGCGATGCTTTCTGCAGAGACCATGTTATAACTTCCGGAGGTCGAGAACAAACACCTGTAAAGAAAACAGAAGGAACTTACTCCTGGGCTCGAGATAACAACAGAATTGAACAATATTCCTAGAACAACCAGACTATGCTTTAAAATGTTGCTCACAATTTAAAGAGGGTCTAAAACAAACTTTGTGCGCTTACCATGAAATTCCGAGCAAAATTCTGAGTAAATGCCCCCCCAACTTCACTGCTGATTCCACATTTCCGTGCCGTCCCGGAAAAGCCGCCCCCTTCCCTCCCTCCTCCCGCGCCCACGCAACACTGGCCTGCCACATCGTCCAAGAACCCAATCCAATCCAATTCTGCTTATCAGCCCGATTGCCACGCACCATTTCTCCTTTTGTTTTGGCGGTGTCAGGTCGGCTACATTCCTACACAGTGGCAAAGAAAATCGAGGCTGTCCAATGGCATTGAGAAAACTGGAAAAACGTGCATGAAACATCTCGACACCTCAAGCTTGACCGCAAACGGATGCGGGAATGAGACAACAAAATTCGAGGGGGATCGGTGGCCGAGTGGGCTGGCGCACTTCACGTCGGAGCAGGTGGAGCGAAAGCTCGCGCTGCAGAACCCAGGGATCCTGGGCTCAATCCCCACCCCCTGCCCGTTTCGATCTAGATGAGTATCGTACAAGCGTGCGGTCGTGTATCACTACTGCGTGGTGCATGTTAAAGGCCCCAGGCTAGCGGTTGTACCGCACTGGCTAAATTGCTCATCTAAAGCTGAGAGACAAGTCGCCCACTGAGGCAGACTAACTTCCGGCTGTATACACATGTACACAACAATTTGCTTGCAAAAATTTTGACAATTTGCTACAGTAAAACTATGGGAAAGCCAAACTTGGACGAAAGCTAAGTAACGGCGCGCCGGTGTTTATTGAATACGTGGACGATGCGGCGTTCGAGTTTCTGGAGCGCAAAAGAAGTGTGGGACGTGCCGTTAGCAACTGGCTTCTTTCTAAAGAAGCTGTCAAAATAGCCAACAGCATGCAGTTGGGAAACTTCGTAGCTTCCAGCCATTACATAAATAGGCGGATGTAGCGGTTCAGTGTTGCAATGCGCCGCTCCACGAACAAAGCCAGAAGACGCCCGAGGAATTTCAGAGGCAGCAAGGGCCTTTCAGTCTGTCGCAAACTCCCTGCGACAACGCAACGGCTACACCTCGTAACGTCGCCAATATGGATCGGACGATGGTCCGAACAGACAACCCGCCTAACGGAACAAACAATGTGGTCGGCACTGTACGGATTGCAAACACTGGATGTGCCTGGCGAGGCTTCACGGTTTGCATAGCTGCATGCGCCACCGGCCACAAGCTCCCGGCCTCTTCGAGGAACAAGGCGTGAAACCTCCAGCTGGGGTTTTCGCGAGCCTTCGCATACCAAATAAAAATTATTATTTTTTTTTTTTGGGGGGGGGGGGGGAGGAGGAGTTACGATGATGCCAACGCCAATGAGGACTGGATGATGAGTTACAATGATCACAATGCCAACTTTCTTTTTTTCTTCACTCGTAGCAAACAATGTTTGTCTCACCGCCACCAAAAAACAGGTGGATGACATCGAAAAAGATGCAAGAGTGGTCGTCGAGAATCTGGTGCCCAAACGTCGATGATCGTGCGGCAGTTGCTGGTAAGTGGACCAGGCGCCCTATCCATAAAACGCAAGGTGCCAAAAATGCTTTCGAGGAGTGCGATACCGACGTGCTCTACGTGCCTGTGAGGTGCATGAGCATCCTGCAGCCGGCCGACGTCTATTGGCACGAGCCTTTTAAGTCCACCCGACGGCGTTTGTGGGAGGAATATGTGCGCGAGGAAGAGAGGACACCTGAAAGAAAACTCGAAGAAGCTGTAGCGGCAGCACGCGCTCGATCTTGTTGCCGAGGTGCGGGCCACCGTACCCGAGAAGACGCTGGCACGGTCCTTCGAGGGTGCGGCATTGCCGACGCGCTCCGTGGCTCGGAGGACGGCGACCTGCACGGCAGACTGGCACTGGCAGACGTTGGAGGCGTGGTGCTACACAACCGGGGCAGGCTTCGAGCGAAATGCCGCGAGCTTTTTTTTGCGACTGACTCGGGAGTCTTTCGATGGTTTTGAAAGTGATTAACGTAGCAGAAAAAAATCTTTGGCATAATAAAGTTCACGTTCCGAGAGATAAAAAAAAAAATGTTTAATCCACGTGCACCGGGTTTCCTTTGTTGTTTTCGGCAGAAAATTTTGTTGTTGCCGTCTTGAATTTGGTGCCGTTCCGGGATAGCGCGCACGCCTTGCCGGTAATCTGGACTTTCCTGGGGTGGGCGCTTCCTCGGAATTTCACGGTATTTCTTTGCCAAAATATGAACTATCGAATGGAAAGAGCTCAGAAACACCAGTCAGAGATATTTTAAAACGAATTAAACGATTAACAAATTTCACAGAGTTATCATTGGCCCTGCAAGAGCAGCACCGTGCCATGGGAGAATGGCATTCACCCCTACTACAGGCAGACCGATCGAAAGCCCCGTTTTCATTGCCTGCTCTGCACACGATTGCACGGTCAAGTGCGGTCCAACGAGCACTGCCACCGCGCACTTTCGGATGAATAGCGCAAAAGACTGGCGGATAATGCCACCGTCAAGTGGGCCACGCTGGGCTGCGTCAGCAAACTCGCTAGAGCTGTCCCCTCAGAAAAGCTTTTTGCTTCGTCGGACGGAGGAAATGTTCACCACTTTCATGTGCATTTCCAGCAAGAAGCCGTGCTCGTGCATGACAGAGGACTTAGGCAGCAGCGCGGCTTCTGGCTATCGTGAGACGTCGGTCTACCAGTTTCCCAACTGCATCGCTTGTCCCTCGTATCCTACACTTGTGCAGTTTTGCGCTAAGGCACAAGACGAGTGGCACTAAAGTGGACCCTGGTCGTAGCCGGCTCATGTCCTCATTGTAGCAATCATCCCACAACTGCAGGACGTAGAAGGCCTACACATGTCGCTGCTAGTCGACCCAAGCGGCAAACACAATTCGCCGAGAGTCGCCGCAAGGTGCCATCCGTCCTTGTGAGGCAATCCACAAGTTTAAATTCAATATAAACTAGGAAAAAAATTTAATGGCTTTTAAGTAAAAATTTTATCCCGCAATTATACATTGCCGGGAATTCCAAGATAGTAGACATACAACCAGGTTTTTGCCGACCGGACGAAGGAGGCACTCACCGAACCGTCCGACGCACTGGCCCCCACTTTGTCCCCCCTGAGGTTCCAGCACACTTCGAAGATGCCACCGGTGCCCTTGTAGCTGTGGATCAGGTTCCCGCTCTGGAAAGATCCCTTTTTTATCGCCCCATTCCTGCCTCCCGACAGGTGGACAGAAACCGCCCCGAAAGAAAACACTTTCCTGCCACTGCCTGCCAAGTGCGCAACTGCACATCGCTAAGCACCGCAACTCCACCTGGCACATTAGGGCGCCCCGTGAATTAACCTGCCACCAACGGACCGTTGTTTCTTCGCCTATCGACATAGTAGCTAACTCGGTGCTTCGCAAATGCCTCTCCTGTTAGCAAGAGTGTTGGATTTTTGCGGCTGCCACGCCTCGACATAATATCTACCCCCCTCCCAATGAATGGCTAGGATCCGTGTCCAAGCCATTCGACAACGTATATGCCCCCAAGTATGCACGTTACAATTTACAAGGTCCGTAGGCCTCTGCACTGTCTTAAAGCCAAGACCAGGCCGGTCAGTGTTGTCATCTCTCCCGGCGGCTACAATAGCTGCAGGAGGGATTTTCTGGTAGCGTGACCAGCTTCGTGGGGACATTTACTATTTTCTGTCGGCGAGTCTAGCGTCGCTTCCACAACGGTGCAGCCCAGGAATGCCGCGAGAGCACACGGCTTCGTCTTACTTTGCGTTTGCACGCGCGCTCGTGAGAGGGAGACGCCATACGAAGTAACACGCTTGCGCAAGTAGCTTTGACAGCGTTTTCTGGAAGCTATGCCAGCCTTGACCACGCAGCGCAGAATATTTGATGCCAAAACAGGCAAATGGCAGCCTCAGTTCCGTCCTCGTTGCGATTATTAAAATCTGCACGCAGAAAGAGGGTGAAGATGCTTCAAATGTAAGAAGACTCTAGGAGTGACACATCCAGCTGGGGCGTGGTAGGCGAGAGTCTCATAAAATCCCTCCTTTTTGGGGAGAGATGAGGACCTTCCGAGACCTCACCTGTGTAGACCAGATGTGGACGCACTTGTCGAAGGACCCGCTGGCCAGGAACTTCCCGTCGGGACTGAAGGCCACGCTGTACACGGGCTCCGTGTGCTTGGTCAGCGTGTACAGGCACACGCCCCGCTCCACCTCCCAGAGCCGCACAGTCGAGTCAAACGACGCGCTGCAAGGTCCGTCACGCCCGCCTTAGCTCGCAGTTGGCAATACCCGAATACGGCAAAGTGCCTATTGCCAGACCAATCGTCCAAACACAAAATGGGCCTGGAGCATTACCAAAAAAACATTGTACGCCTTCCTCCGGTGCCCACCAAATGTCTTTTCTTTTCTTGAACTGTTAGCATTTGGCATCCTTTGCCTGCCGAATTGAAGCGTAGCCTCATGCGACACCTCCCAGACGAAAGGCCGTAGCGCAGGGTTTCCTTCACCAACCACCGACGGAGAAAATGTTTCACAACTTGCAAAATGATGCCCGCGTAGATTTCTCCCAAGACACGTCCGACCCGACCTACGGATGCCGAGTAATTCCTAGCCTTATATTTTATTTCCTTTCTCGTTTCTTTCATTTCGATCACGCTACGAGCACCCTTTTAGGAAGGTTTTTTTTTTTCTGCGAGTTTTACACATCAAGACTCACTGTCAAGGATAGAAAGAAGACCAAGAAAAAAGAAGAGAGAGATCCGAGGTTGGGGGTGCAAGCGAGAGATTTTAGCTGGATGGTTCGACTTCCGTCCCAAAGCGAGTACACCGCGGCGGCTGGCCTCGCCCCAGCGCCCGGCAAGCTCCTGCTCCGAAAACTACCCCGGGCAAATTCATCCGAAATAAGACTGTCGGACAGCCAAGGTTCCGAGGGAAGACCGCCGCCGATCACTTACTCCACGGCAACGCGAGCCAGGAACTGTCTACCTGAAACTGTTTCCCTCTTTTCATTTGTATCTTCCATTTAATTCTCTTCCTTTTTTGTACAAATACATGTTTATTGGTTTCACCCTTTAGTCTCATCTCTCTCGATGTTGCACACAATCACGGTGCACTGTGACCCTCGCCTATGGGCAAACACAGCTGTGGCACCTCCAGTCCCTCTCTTCCTCGCCTCCCCTTTATTTGGTGGCGCCAACTCTAAACGATTTTTTCCAAGATGTGTTCGATGAACAACACCGAGCGGCGAGAGATAAAAACTCGCATGAAAATCAACTTTATCCTAGGAATAAAGTCGGTAGACAAAGCATGTGCATCCTGAGCTGGCCTGGGTGTTGAAAAACTTGACAAGCAATCAAACGTGCTGTCCGTGCCTGTTCGTCTAGAAAACGTTTTTACGCCGCACCAATGCGCTCACTTCAGAAAGGATCCGGATGTTTACGGGAAATTACTATTTTTGTGGGTGCAATGTTTCGCAAATTTCACGAAGATTTTGGGAATGTTGCGAGAGCATGAAATTGAGCAATTTGCACCGACGTGTCATGTATTCATTACTAGGGGGCAATATGCATAAATATGTGTTCCAATATCTTTCTATTTGCGAAAAGTCCCCGTGGAAATGAAGTCGTTGACAGTATACTGGACCGTCTGTGAGCTCGGAAGACGATGTGTGTCCCAATTTTGTCCAGTAGGATTGCTTTATTCTGGTGCTGAGGGGACGGTGTCTTGAGATTTACGCCAAGTGCCGAGGTACATTTTTGCGACGTTGGGTACTTTACTGTGGGTTGTTCCCTACGAGTCATGCGACTATGTATAACGAGTCTAGTAGGGTTGTGCGAATATTCGAAAGCTTCGAATATCGAAGCGAATAATGCCATATTCGATTCGGACTTCGAATCGAATAGTACTATTCGGAAACTTAGAATATTTTCAAAGTTTGAACACGGTGCAAACCACGACCTTATTCGAAAAGAGGTAAGCTAATACCCTAGTTACACGAGCGCTCTCAACTGCCATTCAGTCAACGACAGTTGACTCAATCGCGATTGGCCCGAGTTAAACGGCGGCTCCAACTTTCATCGAGCCGCTAATGACACCTCAGTTCAACTGAACGGACTTCCCCAACGAAGGTAAAATGGCGCCTGTCCGCGAGACCGGTGCCGCCGACCCGCCGACCGTCATTTGCGAGGCACTTACTGTCCCGGAATGCAGGGGGAGGCGTCCAGAAAGAATCGTGGCAGCAAACACTCCGGGAAGGAATAGGTTTAGGCGTCCGAGCTGCCGCTAAAACGATCCCGGCTAGCCGGTGAGCCACGAAACGAGCGAAGATGGCGGAGGGAACTAGTTTCGTTTTAGCTTCAACTGGGTTCTTGAGAGCCGCAAAAGATGACATTCACGTCAAAAACTGTGTGACCGTGTCCTACGATTGCCAGAGCTAGCTCCTGGCTTATTTTTATCCTTTTCTTACCTCCGAGTACACTTAAACTGATTTCCCACGTGCTGCACGTCTAATGCGTACGCCGTTGCCGCCTCGCGTAGAAAACAATGATGGTGATACCGATAGTTTCTCCAATTTGAACATATCCTCATTTCGATAGTTACGATACCTCTCGAATACCGTAATTGTTTTCTTGGAATTAAGTCTGACACGGTTTTGAAGTGTCATTCAAAAGTCGAAATCACGATGCTCTAAACAGTCATAAATTTTAAATATGACAACGATATCGGTGTAGACTTCTAGGTGGCGCGGGCTACAACCCGTGACTGCCGTGACTCCAACTGTGGCGTGTATCCACACGTATGCATGTATGATTCCCATCATTCTAGCCACCATACCAGCCATCCTTGACCATTTCCTTGTTCTGCTTCGGTCAGTTCTTCTCGCGTTCGCTACTTATATCACTTTCGCTTTAAGCGAGCTGTGAATGCAGCTTGTCCGTGCATTCCCGGACAAGTCATGGACGACCCAAGTCACCAAACTCAACGGGCGATGTGCCGCAGCGCGATCTGGGAGTTTTTTGATCGAGGACCCAACAGTGCTAAATGTCACATGTGCAAGATGTGCCTCAAGACGCTGACGGGTACAACTACGACCCTGGGAAATCACCTGGAGCGTCATCCCGGACCGTTTAAGGAGTTTGAGAAGATGAGTGCTTCTGAAGGTGCGAAGAAAACAGAAGCTAAAAAGTCTGACGGCGGGGTTGCGGCTCCCGTACCCTTCAAGCCAAAGCTGAAGAAAGACAGCCAGCGAGCGAAAACACTGACAAAGAAAACGGCGCTGTTCCTTGCCACAGGCCTACACTCGTACTCGATCGTCGAGGAGCCGGGCTTCTTGGCGTTGATGAACGTTGCCGTGCCCGAGTACCAGGTTCCTTCGAGGACAACCTTCTCCCGAGGTGTGGTGCTAGAGTGTTGTGCCAAAGAGAAAGAGCGCATCAAAGGAGAGTTGTGCGACCATTTTGAGAGTGGATCCCCATGCTTCGCCCTAACGACAGACGGGTGGACGTCGAGGACGGGGAACAGTTACATTTCAATGACGTGCCACTTACTCGATGCACACTTCCAGCCCCGCAACTACAACCTGGCGTGCAGGCATATGCCCGAGGGCCACACTTCTGAAAACCTGAAGAGCCTCCTGCTTGATCTGGCCACAGAATGGGGATTGCCACAAGACATTCCAGTCTTTATTGTTACCGACAACGCGAGGAACTTTTTGAGTGCGGTATCGCGAACGACATGGACCAGTCTGCAATGTTTCGCGCACACACTGCAGCTGTGTATACAGAACGCCAAGAAGGAAACGCCGAACTTCGACGAGCTTTGTGCCAAAGCCCGAGCAGTTGTAGGGCACTACAAGCGAAGCTCCATGGCAAGACGCCACCTGAAAGAAATTCAAATTTCTATGGGATTGGAACCCCTTGAGGTCATCCAAGATGTTGCCACACGGTGGAACAGCAAGTACGACATGATGTCCCGTCTCCTCAAGCTGCGTCCAGCTATTTCCTTGGACTTGTCTGAACGGGACACTTTTGGCAACCTGACCTCAAGCGAGTGGCGCCTCATGGCATCAGTGACGTCAGTCCTCAAGTACGTTGAAGAGGCAACACGAGAGTCGTGCTCTGAGAAGCACCCCACTCTCTCACAAGTGGTGCCCCTAGTGCACTGTATGCTCGTGGAGAGGAGTCAGTCTTTGCAGGGAACTTGCTTCGAAACGTCAAGTCCCGATTTGTGGACATTAATTCCAAAGTGCTCATGCGCTGAGCACTGCTGGACCCCCGGTTCAAGGCGGTGTGCTACACTGTGCCAAGTGAAAAGCAGTGGGCAAAGAACCATCTATGTGCAGCTGTAGAGAAGACCCTTCCCCCGGAGGAGAACTCTGAACAGACCCAAGTCACAACTGCACCACCTGCAAGTGCCAGCAGTGATGTGTGGGACGTTTTTGGGGCCCTCATATCCACCAGCACCTCGAGCATCTGCTCCCGACGACCATAAGAAGAGGTAGAGGAGTACCTTTACTCACCTGTAAGGCCCCGATCGGAGAACCCCTACCTCTGGTGGAGGAATTTGGGGAAGGATAAGTACCCCCTGCTGGCAAAGGTTGCCCAGCTTTACCTCTCGATTCCGGCGACACAGGTATCGAGCAAAAGGCTTTTCTCAACGTCGGGGAACGTTGTAACAAGCAGGAGGGAGCTCCTCCTCCCAGAACACGTGGAGCAGTTGGTGTTTATCCACAGCATTATAGAGTAAAGCTCACGACGTGATGAACAGGCGTCAATAAACTTGGGGGAAAGTTTGCTCCCTTGAATCTGTTCCCGACTGTTTTTCCGGTAGCCTAGAAAACATGTTGAAGACGACACGGCTAGCTAAGCCATATCAATGTGCAAATTATTCAAGTTCTGTTTTGAAAATTTTTTCACTTTAAATTAGCAAATGCAAAATATTCGCTTCGCTTCGAAATTATTCGCTTCGATTCGAAACTATTAGTTGAAATTAATTATTCGCTTCGTATTCGCTTCGAAGTGAAAATTCACTATTCGCACATCCCTAGTCTAGAGGCCCTAACGTTCTGCGTTTCCCCAAAAAATAACTAAATTAACTTTCTTTTCCGGAAATGCGAAAAAAAGTTGCTTTTGTAGCTTCCAAAAGGTGGCATTACACATGCTCAAACCGAAAGATTAAGTGAAAGGTGACGGAAAAGTAGTATTTTCGTATTAGTTAATGAAAAAAGGGTTTCTATTTCCTCGTCATCTTTTACTGTTGAAAAAAGTTAATTTTACATTCAAATATTCTAACCTCATCAATTAAAAAAAAAATGTCTAGGTGACGCAGCTGCCACCCAAATCAAGGGGCTCTGCCGTAGCCGTCGTCATCTATCCATCCAACGTTTGCGCAACAAAACGCAACAGAAAGTGCGCCATTTTTCCGTTTGCATTTTTTTTCCGAGCTGGTGATGAAGATGGCTACCTAGGAATAAGCAAAAAGACAGCCGAAGAACGCACTGGGGAATACAAGCACGCCAGCTTTTACCAAGATAAAGGAGTCCTTTTTTGCCGAGCACATTTAGAGCAACCATCAACGTAAGAATGCCCAAACAGGAAACTCTTCCAAGCGAAAAAGCGACGAAGAACCATAGAAACAAGTCGACCGCAAACGCTGGAATCCGCAATGACCGCTGGCAAAGCGAGGCACGACATTGTGCTCAAATCCCTGGATGCGTTGATATCTGCGAATATTCCCCTAGAGAAGGTGGACAATCCGAAACTGAGAATGTTTCTACAGACACACGTTTGGAACGGCGGGTCAGTGCCTGGATCTGATGTGCTCCGCCTACGACTTCCAGAATTGTTTGAGAAGCACCAGACAGCTTTGGAAGCTATGTTTCAAGGTACCACGGTGTCAGTAATTACTGATGAAACCACCGATGACCGATCGAAATCGGTTGTGAACGTGTTGTTCGTCCAGTCAGCCAGAAGCGCGAGTGCTTCGCTATGAACTGTACTCGTGGAAGCTAAATTCGTGGACGAAGTCCTCCATTTTGTCTTATTCTGTCAGAGCAAGAAACTCTCGTTCACCATCTAAACGCCTTCATTGCCCAGTATTATCGGTTGGCAAAAGGAGGGGGGCGGGGGGTCCTTGGGCCTTTTTGAGACTTGCTGGGGTACCCTGGGACTAAAAAGTTTGAGAACCCCTGCTCTAGAATGTTCTAGTCAAATGTAGAACTGGGCTGCTGGGGTTCAAACCCCATGAAGGCACGTAATATATAGGGTGATTATGTGATCACGTAACCTACAGTGACTATGTGATTGAGCAACTCCTTCTATGTAGTAGTTTTTCTGATTTTGTCTTCTTCCTTTCCTTTTCTTTCCTCTGCCTTAATTTAATCTTTTTTCCACCAGCTTGTCACTTAATACTTTTAAATCATTTTGTAGAATTTTGTAAATACTTTCTCTCTGGTTATTCTTACTGCTACTCTTTCTTTTTCTTCCTTTTCCTCTTTTTGTGATTTTAGTCTTAATTGCATCTTTGTCTTCCTCTTTCCTCTCATAAAACGTCAGTTGTAAGTAGCTCTCTGTCCTGTCTTCTCTTTCTTTCCTGTGTTCGTCCCCTGTCGCGCTAATTGTGTGTAACTCCTTCTACCATTGGTGCGACAAAGCTTTCGTGGCGACACGAGCAGCTCGGCCCCACTAGCGCAGGGGTGGGACATCGGATTATGGCATGAGGTCTATAGGCTCTGGGCAGTGTTCTAGAGAGCGCCACCGTCGGTTGGTCATCAGCGCCACCGTGGCCAAATGAGGCAATACTGGGACGGCTAAAATCGGCAGCGCCGCCGCCATACCCTTGCGAGATTGCGTTATTACTAATTCCGAGCGTTGTGTTGTCGCGCGTTACACTACCGACTGTTTTAAGAATCTGCCAAAGGTTAAATATATAAATGTGCATCCGTGGGTGGTTGTGTCGTTGGAGCATTAGGGAGTTTTAGTACGCGTGTGCCTCCTCGATAGGTAGAGACGACCCGAAACGGGAGCTAGCAGAACGAAATTGAACATCGTAACATCACGGCCAAATATTAGTAAAAGTAAATAAACAAAAACAATTTTTTTTTACGTTGTTTGCGCGCGTTTCAAGTTAACAAAAGCGAAGACTTCGTCGAGCTTCCTCCTCTACAAAGCACTGCAAACGCGGAACTAAAACGCCCCCCCCCCCTTCCCCCCTCCCTCTCATCCTTACCCCCTTTTTTTTTCCAAGTGAACTCTTCCCGCATGAATAGCTGACCTCATTTTGGTGATCAGCGTGTTCCCAGTCCCCGCGTTGCCGTGTGAAAGACGATTGTGGAGTCCGAGGAATGTGTTTTTCGTTCAAGCTGGCTGTAGTTTAGACGGTGTCGTACGCAGTTCGGCGCAAGCTGATGCTCCTTCTCGTCGATTGAATATGCTGTTCACTTTTACATAGAACAGAAATAAACGCCACATGGATAACCTTTTCTCGCGGGGTAAGTGCATTTTTTTTATTATTTCTTGGGTAGACTTTTTCGCAGCAGGGATGAAGTTAGGACAGCATAGACACGGGTCGAAATAGAGCAACCATCTTGGGTAGCTACGCGATCATCTAAAGGCGCAAACGACAGTTCGTTCTGCAATCGGCGAAGCGGAGAAAACGCTCACTTCGGTTTTAGTAACTACGATCAAACGTCCACAAAACGTCGTTCGATCAAGATGTGTCCGTGGAGCAGAGAGCAGTGAGAGTGGAGGACTGATCTGATTCTAGAGTCATCGCATCGAATTCAAAGACAACGCTGGGCTTCGAGCGCATTAATTCCAAATATCGAGTCAAATAGCGCATTTAGAAATGCATCTCAAGTCAGGCAATGTGAACGGAATGCTTATTTTACACGCTTTATGGTATTTATTCATCTCCGACGGCGTTGTATTTTTCACGGTTTCGACGGAAAGCTGTGGAGCTTCACGTCTGCCAAGCTTCCAGGGTTGCGACAGTCCAGTACGCAACAGTGCCTACAGCTTCAGCGTTTGCTCTTCTGCGACATCCGATAGCAATGTTAAGAATAAAAGACCAAAGAATGGATGAATCAACACTTTCCAATTGATGCGTGAACAGCCCCAAGAGCAAGCAGGCTGGCGAAAGGGCCTTCTCAGTGTTGCAAATATTTTGAGCTAGATGGCGCAACATGTCACACCAAACTTCACTGCCTGGAGGGTATGGTTCAATTCCGTCTAGGGACAAACACGTTTCAGGGCTCGGAAACCAGCCCTGAAACGTAATCTATCTGTTTGACGACATATTCCAACCAACAGAAGACCTCACCTGGCAAGGATGAGGCTCATGTTGGGGTTGTTGGTGCCCGGTCCTGTGGGGCTCCACTTGATGGTGTAGATCTCTTTGTTGTGCGCCTGCAGGTCATGCACGCAGGCATCCTGCTTCATGCTCCAGATCTGCACAGGGAGAGGCACACATCTTACAACACGCCACCACCGGGCTCCTCCGTTCACCCACGCCGGCCCAGTAGCAAACGCGCCTTTTGAGATGTTCGCCAATACGGCAATGGCACAAATGATTGACTTGTTTCTCAGACAAGTTGGGCAGCGGCTGGAACGCGTCTGCTATCAGCGAGGTCGTTTGCAGTCCCTCCGGCCGACGTAGGAGAGGCGTTGTAGCCACCATCCCGGCGGAAGGCAGACTTTCCTTTTCCGGATGCCAAGCACACCAGTTGCATTTCACGCACCGTAGAGACGCCTCGGTTCTTCTACCACGCAACACGTTCTGCCATCCTTTTGCGGACGGACGAAATAGGACGCTACATGCACTGGGTAGTCAGGGATGTTTCCCACCAGCCGTAACGTCTGGGAAAAGCGCGCATTTCTCCTCCGAGGCTGGCTGACGTTACAATTACAATTAGAATTAGAAATTAGAATTACAAATAGAAAATGTAGACATTGCGACAGGTGCAGAGCAGCATGAGTGTGCGACGAAAAGCCCTCGGGTGCCAGCTAGAGCCACTGGCAGCTGAACCTGCCAGAGTTGTGACACTATGCAAATAGACCCAGATGCAAAACATACCGAGCACCAGTAGTGATCTCTATTTTGGGCCCGAAAGGTTGCCGCGGTAACAGTGGTAACACTAGCGGCCACTTCGCGAGTGTGGCTTATTTAACCTCTCCACCTAAACAAGGTAATTTACCCCGTAAGTGTGATGTCACTGCTTCAAACAAACCGTTGCTAGGGGCGTTGTTATGAACGAATACATGGGACTGAATTTCACTCCGAAAGAACCATCGGTCAAGAAGAGTTGGGGCTCCAATCCACACTGTGGTATCAACTGCAACGAATGCCCACTGCACCATACCAAATGCTGCCACTGGTTTTTCTTTTCCCCTTGCCGCTCTTCGTATTCACGCTGCTCCTCGGGAGTCCTAATTATGCGTGGCCTACCCATAGTGGTGCTGCAACAACAAAGAAATCAGTTTCTCCGTTTCACCTTACGTCCAAGCGCAGCAGATGCTACCAGCCATCGGAGCCAACCCAAGGCCGTGCGAGTGTCACATCATTTTAGACCACAGCGAATCGCGGACACAGGACATTCAAGTGTCATTGCACAATGAACACGCAGGAACCCGCTACAAACTTGCCTGTCACGGGAACAGATACTGTAAAACCCTTTACTTTCACGGCCTATATATTTCGCGAATCGGTCGCAGAGGACATAATCGCGGCCATTAAATTTCGCGAGTTCCATACGCCTGCATTGAAACTCTTAAGGACCGAAATTTTCGCGTGTCCTTAAATTTCGCGAATTTTTCAATTCGCGATATTCGCGAAAATTAAGGGTTCACGAACATTGAGGGTTTTACAGTATCGCGCGCGCAGATCACAGACATAATCGCGGGAATCCGCTACAAACTCGTAAGTCACGGGAACGGATACCGCAGGTCACGGACACAGCAGATTCAAGTTTCCTGATGCAACATACACGCGGGAACAACTCGCATGTTACGGAAGCCGATATCATGCGTGCAGATCGAGGACAAAAACGCGGAAGCCCGCTATAAACTCGCTTGTCAGACGTGCCGGTACCGCAGGTCGCACGGCTGACGCGAGTCCCGTCGGACATCGCGTGACATCCGACGGGAATAGAGCCGGGGGGGGGGAAGGGGGGGAATGTTTAGGAATTTTTATGTTACGGATATTTAGCCAGAAAAACGGGATGGGCGATTTCTCGGGGGAGGGCACCCTTACAGAATTCTATGGCAATTGTATTTGCGTGCGATACGGGATACTGTCTGACGAAAATCATCACACACGTGGAGATCTGCTAAAAATACAGCGAGAAAAGCATATGTTTAGAACACGATAGCAAAGCAGCGTCTTTTTGATTTTGCAGTTGACATGCATTGCAATGAAGGAGTAATTATTATGACTCTACCCCGAACTTGATTTTTCAGGCTCGCAATACAGGTGGTGTTTCGTACCTGTTAATCATCACACTGAGAAAAAAATGCTACTGATTCTTCAGTTTTAAGCAAGACTCCAAATAGCCAAGGAGCTGGATAATAACATTAGGTAAGTTATATATACAGTCGCAGACAGATGTTTTGCACGCCATTAATTTGGACTTGTTTTACATTTCGAACCTATTCACGTCTCATGTTTCCAACAGCTCCGAAAGTTCCAATTTTTCGGACAAAATTGTTGCGAGCAATCAGAGGGTAACACCACCGAGAAGGCGCCATTTTAGATTTTATGTTGGCTGCACATGGATTGGCTTGGTTTGGCAGTCCTACCACTAAGCAACGCTATGCTACTGCTTCTTCTTTCTGTAGCTGCGCATCATTATCGTCACTGTTACCATTTTGCTTTGTTCATCTGCCATTCTGCAGTCGTAGAATTGCGCCTCTCATCTCGTCCCGGCGAACTGTGTTTCCAGACTACGCTGGCTTGGACGTCAATCTGTTCTTCCGCTGCCATGAAGTGTCACTAAGAAGCATGGGAACTACTGTACCATAACGCTAGAAAAGTAAGCAGCAATTCTCAAGCTAACAGAAAGTGGCCAAATGCAAACGGAGGCATAACCTTAAGCAAGGCACTATTGACGGCTTTTTTTAAGCCCACTTAGACATAATCAAGCAGGGTTTGTACAGGCTTCAAAGAAAATAATTCGAGGGGTTTTCAAGGACATTTAAGGGCATGTAAAGATATTTTCGAGGACCCCTTACAATACTCTAGGAAAATTCTTTATTGCACGATACCTAACGAAATGCGCATTTTCCAAAGAGGTGCAAGTCAAGGGTTCAGTAGAGCTTTTCCTTGATTTCCTGGTTGATGTTTAGAAGTTCTTACATCGTGGTTTTCGCCGTTTTCCTTGGGCTGTTCAACCTGACGGTGTAGGTCATGTCACCTGCTTCCTCAGCAAAGTGATCGGCTGAAGCTGTCAGATCAGCGACCATTGTGGTCAGGCACTTAACAGGCATCCGCTAAATGTGGCCAAATGTGCCATATAAAAAAAGTTCCACGTTGGAATTTCGAAATTTATGTTAACATACACGTAATAGAAATAATCATACTTTATTATTGAAAAAAAAATTTCATTATTGCAACAAAAGAAAAGAAGAAAAAAATGACTATCATTGGGATATTTGAGAGATTTCAAGCTCCACTATAAATTCCAGGGCTTTCAAGGTCTGGAAAATGCCGTTTCCAAATTCAGGGGTTCTTAAGGTTTTCAAGGACCTGTGCAAGCCCTGTAAAGGCAACTTTTCTTTTTATGTGAAGATTTTTCTAACTGCTCTATTATTCCGACGTTTTTTTGATTCCTGCGAAGTCCGAAAAATCGGTCGGCGACTGCATCTCTTACCAACAGTTTGTTTGATCACACAAATGTGCACTGAAGCAACTGTGCTGTCAAAAATCCGTGGAAAGTGCGCTGGCCTGCACTTCAACCTTGATAAACCTCACGTAGTCGTTGAACGTGATTCGGCTTCATGGTGTTTTCACCTTCTCAAATATTGCAGAAGCGAAGTCCACGGGAAGGCAAACTCCACGGGAACGACAAATAGCGAGAGAGGTCTCCCCGATGTGCTTGTGTACAGCAGCGGAACAACTTGAGATTTGCAAATCAAGCGCGAGTCGCCAATGGCCTCCAATGCGAAATGTCAGACTTTTTTGTTTTCGCGGCCCCGTTGAGTGCGCTTCTTTCCGAGCGCCGGTGCACTGCAGAGAGGCAAAACCCGCAGAGCTTGCTTCCGCGGGTGTGGTTCTTCCGTAGTGCACCGGTGCTCAATGAGAAGCGCACTCAACTGGGCTCAAGAAGGGCACCACCAGCTGTGAAAACGGGTACAACGCAGAAATTTCCATAGCAACTTGCACGGACGCTGCGACGCGGCAGCGTGGCATAGGTAAACGTCACAGCATCCGCGCAGGTTGCTATGAAAACTGCCGTGCGGTGCCCATTTTCATTGACCTCATAGAGCACGTCTAGGACGACTTCGAAAATGCCGCCTAGAGGACAACACCTAGAGGGCGACATCTAGGACAACCTCTATAACGACCTTAAGAACGACGCCAAGGACGGGGTCGTCCTTGAGCATACGATTGAGCGGCGCGTGGTTGATAGTGTATTTTTATGGCCATCTTTTGGGCACGACGCCGCCGCCGCTTTTTCGCGCAATGGGACAAGTAAGGCTTTCGCCTTAATAAACTTATGTCATACATTTTACAAATGTTTCATGTGTGGCATACCTGCTTATGGTCAGTAGGCCTATGTAGAGGAAATCATCAAATATATCTTTTGTATCTGTACCCATTCATACAGCAAGTCATAATTTATCTTGCACCATATTTAGATGAATTTTAGAGAAATCAAACAACATTAGTAGTTTCCTGGAGTTTCAATTAATGAGTCTACTATATTCAGAAAAAATAACGCTTACAATAAATTATTTACTTTTAGAGCACAGCTCTTAGGCTGCCTGTTCCCGGTTTGAGCAGTGTCGCCGTCGGCGAAATTGCGGCGACGTTTCGGCATGGTGACGTTTGGGCACCGTGCCAAACGTCTGCGCGAGGTCACGTGACACCCCTCGGGAAGAGGGGGGCCTCGTGATACACCTCGAGGGGGGCCCCCCAGGGGGATCACGTGACCCCCTGAGGTCACACGACACCTGTGACGTCACGTGACCCCCATGGGATCACGTGACCCCCGTGAAGTCACGTGACTCCCGTGAGGTCACGTGACCCCGCGAGGTCACGAGAGTCACGCGACGTCACGTGACCTCACGGTTACGCCGACGCCGCTCAGAAGGAGAAGCAGCATACTCTCCCCTCAGTACCCTTCCCTCCTCCTCCTCAAGAGCTGCGCTCCAATTCGGGGTTACAGGGAGTTGTAAACGGCTTCCATATTTTATAGGACAATTTCTAACCTCGAGTTGAGCCCCCACGTACTTGTCTGTAACAACGGCCCTAGCAACGGTTAGTTTGAAGCAGAGTGCCATGTTTCGACGTCGTCACTTACGGGGTCAATGAGTAAAAGCCACGTAAAAGATTGGCTGGCATTGCGGCACGGACATATCTAAGTTAGGAACACTTTGCTCACAGGTATGCTTAATGCATCAACAATTTCAACTTGGCGCTCAACAGGAGAAGGTAGCGGAAAACCCATCCAAATGCAACTTGGACGATCGACAGCACTGCTCTGTCAGTTGCTATGAAAACTGAGCCCAATGCTTCGTTAATGCATGCGACTGATTATGGCAGGAATCTCTAGCAGCCAAAAGTGGCTCAGACTCACCTTGAGCGTCATGTCGTCTGAACAGGAGGCCAGCAACACACCCTGGGGGTCCCACTTGATGGCATTCACCTCGTTCTGGGCCCCAGAAGGAACACTGTTAGGCTCTCCCCACATGCCCCTTGTCACATTCCCCCAGCTGGGGTTTCTCATCTCATTTTTCCCTAAGAAAGCACCATTTCAATATTGAATTAATGTAGCAAACTGAATGCGGCAAAAGTTTTCGCGCAACCTGCCCCTAGCTGTCAGGTCGTCGTTCAAAGGCAAGTGAACGGGCGACTGAATCATGCACGAATTCACAAGTGCTGCCCTTTGGCACCTTTTAATGATTTGAGGCAAAGCAGAGTCCAAGAAGTTTCTCCTAATTTAGAAGCCATATTTCGGTCCACTAGCAAGCGGCCAACCGTGGGCGTACCGTGTGTCCCGTGAAGGTCTTGACCGGCTTGTCCGAGCCCAGCTTGCAGACGTGGATGCACTGGTCCGTGGAGCAGGAGGCAAAGCTCGTGTTGCTCTGCCAGTCCACGTCCAGGGCCGGCGCCGTGTGGAAGGCAAACTGCTGCGTGCATTGGCCCGTGCTGGCGTCCCAGATGATGGTCGTCTGGGGGAGGGAGAACACGCTGCCTCTCCAAAAGCGGTCCCTCCTACTCTACTCCAAGACCAGCCAGAAACCCCGACCAGACGACCCTCGTGCTTGCTCTTTGCCGCAACACCCAACCGTCAAGATGGCAACATTCGTGCCGTTTGTTGCCACTTGGGAAGCACTTTCATTGCACGGGCAGTATGGACACCAAACAGACCGGTAGGAGACAGCCTCAAACGTGGTCCTGACATGGATTACGTCCCAATCCTGGCGGTTGGTTCTAGAAATTGCACCAAAAAGCACGAGCTGGAGCTTCCCAGGGGTCCGATTTCGGTCAAAGTGAGAGCCTTCTCGGCTGCTCCCAAGACTTTTTCTATCCGTCTGCAAGTTTGCAATCACGCAATATTATGCCGAAAACGTATCGCCGGTGTACAAATAGCGAGGTCTCGCGGCCTCCGACGTGCTTGTCCTCTGTTGCCTCCACCGGTCAATGTTGGCTTGTGTACCGCAGCGGAACTTGAGATTTGCAAACCAAGCGCGAGTTGTCAATGGCTTCCAACGCGAGATGGCGGACGATCGCAATTTTAGTTGGCCTACAATCTCGCTTCGCCGCGGCGCTCGGTTCGCAGCAGACTACGAACATTTTCCCAGCTCGTTAGTGGACGAGAAACTGTGTATCATTGTTTTATTTCTGCCTGCAAACGGCCGACACTTTTAAGAGGGAAGAAATCGAGGGACCGTAAGAAGGCGCGGTAAGCACGTTAAGCACGCGTGCGAGGCAAAGCAGTCAAAATGGCTGCCAAGGGTCCTTGGACCTCCCGGGGGTCTCGGAGCGATCCTGAGGGGAACGTCGACTGCCACTCCGAAGGGGCTCCTTCCAGCAGCTCCTGGTGCTTTGTTAAAGCTATTCTTATTGCTAGCGTCTTAGATTGACACGCTTCATAACACAGATATACTGATCCCTCAACTTTGCAACTTCCCTAAACTTTTCCCGTAATGTCAGCTTTTCTTCGAAATATTATGCTTCCAAAACTTGTACATAGCTCTGCATTGCTGCGGGGCTACAAACGTGTCTTGCTATCCGAATGGAGTCCACTAAAAGGCAACTGGACACATTCCAACAGTCAGTATGGGGCCCTCGGCTTTTCTTGCCAGCCTGCATTCTGGAGCCGAGAAATCCTTTCCGCAATTAGAAGCAGGTTCTGCTACGCGCAGGTTTGGCTCACCTTGATTTCTGGGCTGTAACGCAAAAGCCTGCTTTGCAGCATGGTTTAGGGAAGACAAGACACCTCTATCGAGATTGCCGACATTATACTAAATGTTTTAGAGTTTATTTTTGGTGAAATTCAGCTCATTCTTTATCATAAATTTGGTGTGTATAGGAGTTTGCTCCGGTTAAATTTGCAATTTAGTGGAATTCCGCATTTAATGCTAAATTCTTTCAAATTCACCCGTAACATAGCCCCCTGGGTGTCCGCAATGCTCTCCATGGTTGGAGCTGCTCCCTCTCCTAAATCTAGGCACTCTCCGTCGCCATGTTGTCGCTAGTGAACGCCCCCATCGGCACACCACGATTGCTTTTCCGCGTGCGATGCGGAAAAGTCGCTTCCCACATAAAGAGTGGGGATCAGACGACGATCCAAAGGCTGCCGCCAGCAGTTTTTTCAACACGTCTACCGGCCCGTCCTGGGTGCCTGCTTGGCCGTGGCAGCGAAGTGCGGCATTCTGCGACTTGGCCAACTTTCCAATTTGATCATTTTTTAAATTATCGCAAAATTTCTCTTTGCTATATCCGCGGGAGCCGCTCAAATTCCTTCGCTAAAAACAGACACAAATGCATTGAAAAAGTGCAAACAGGGATGGAAAATTGTGATCACTTCACTATAGCCGCAGTTTCGTTAGAACCGACTTGGCTATAAACCAAGTCGGTTATAGGGCGCGACAGTAGAACCATATCGAGCCACTTTAATTATGCGCAATATAGATAAAATTACAGGATCATAGCTTCCATTGTAATTTAAATTAGTTTAGTCTAAAACACTAATGTATTTGACATAAATCTGTTCTGCCGAAATAAAATATAATATGAGAATAGAAAAAAAAATGTGTTGAGTCTTAAAAAGGCACGCAATTGAATTCTAAGATTGTCTCGATCTATGGGCTAAGAAACCCGAAATTACACTCATAGGTGGCCGATTTCCCTATTAAAATTAAGCAAATACGGCGACGCTCCGTCCGCGCCTTACACCACGGAGCGCCGCCAGACAGAGTTTTCAAACATCCATTGCCGTATTACTTTTCGCACATTCAAAGATTTGACGCATTTGTCAAAGTATAGGGTGTCCCAAGTCACCAGGCTTGATCTAAAATGGACTGTAAAAAGCGACGCCTGCACGTAGCAATCTAAACTTTCGTCAAAGGTGTATTTCACAGGTCGGTTTTTTATTTTAAAATTACAAAGCGCAGCTCTCTTTCCGTAAAAAAATAGGGCCAAGAAACTCTCCAGGGTCTATGGCGGGCGGCGACGCAGACAACCAAGTCGAGTAGCGGGTGTGTTTGGAGTTTGTATTGATAGATAGCGCTACCTCCTTATTGCAACGGCTCGCGACCATCGTGGTTTATTAAAATGAACATAATCTTTTTGAAATGTACCTTTGGTTAAAAAATAAATGCAAACAATAAAAACAAAACTTAAAGTAAAATGACGGCGCTTTTGCTGCAAATGGATTTCGTCTTCGTGTCGTCTGCTTTCTTTCGCTGGTCGGCTACACCTTCGGACGCTGCCCCCGACTGCCATCTATCGATACGAGCGTCAAACGCACCCCGCAACTCGACTCGGTCATCTGCGTCGCCGCCTGCCGTAGACCCTGGCAAGTTTCTTGGTCCTATTTCTTACAGAAAGAGGGCTGCGCTTTATAATTTTACGAGAAAAAAACCAACCTGTGAAATACATCTTTGACAAAAAGTTTAGATTGCTACGTGCAGGCGTCAATTTTTACGGTCCAATTTAGATCGAGCCTGGTGACTTGGGTCACCCTATATAATCCACAACGTGCCTAAAAACACCAATAATACTAGTAATGTTTCGAATCTTCACGCTATTAACTGCATTTCATCGGTCCAATTTTAAGGAGATGGTGGGGACTCGAGGATGCCTCCCCAAAAAAAGAGCGCCTGTGTACTTCTATTGCTGTGAGTTTACTAGGACGTCTTGCCAACTTGAACTGGTCATTTTTATTGACCCAACCAACATTAAGTCGTCACAAACAATATTCTAGGAAGAGTGCTCAAAACTATCTGGGTTCCTAATTCGGGGGCTCGAAGAGGAAACCGAGCGGGTCCCGAAACCATGGGCCCCTCGCATTGAAGGACTGCTTCCTTTCAGTCCAAACGAAACAGTGCCTGGCTTACACATAAACTAAATCCCGTCGTGCCCGAAAAATACAGCAGCGCCGACTCATCCCGAACAGACCCCGGCAATCAAACCTTTTCATGCCCCCAATAGGCAAGACTGGCAGTAGCCATTTCTCGAGCGCCAAGCGTGGGGCTGCATCCTTGCCAAATGCCGCTCAGAGTACATTCCCAAACGCTGGCGAGATAATACCATGGTAATAACGGAAGGACTTTCCAACACCTTCCGCTGTGCTTTGGCAGCGTGACCGCAACGAGGCCAAGATTGATCAACTCATTAGAGTTTTATGGTGCGAGAGCAACTAGGCCAAAATGCGCCAGGAACTATTGCAAGAAAAGAATTAAGGAGAAGACAGAGCTATAGTAGCTGGTAATGTAAAAAACTATGAACATGGATCGTTAAAAGATATGAACATTAATTTCCGTTAAGAATAAAAGTTATAATCAATAGGCAATTATCTGCAATCAAAAAAACATGGTAAAAGAGGAGTTATAACAGGTGTATCTAGCCTGTTATTTTAAGAAATTCCAAAACTTTACTGAAAGGTACAAGAGGTTTATCTCCTAGCAAGAATGCAGGATGAAATGGAAGATGGGATCCAAAAATACTAGCAAAACATGCTCGTCGTTTTTGATCCAAGTACCTGCAGTGCCACAGAATATGCAGGATAGTCAAAGTTTTGCCACAATGCTCACGTATCGCCATTCCAAAGTAAATACAGATGCTTTAAAATATGCAAGCGGCACATCAAGACCTCGTGGTAAAAATTCCTCGGGTGGGAACTCTCCCATAGTCCTAAACAAGGTTTCCTATTATGGAGTTTATTGTCTGTTCCTCGATTTCATACTACCGTATTTACTTGCATAAGAACGCTCACATAATGAACGCACCCCCCACAACGGGTACCAATATTTGAACTTTTCCTTTTCCTCGCGCAATGAACGCACCTCCAATTTTCGACTCCGCGAGTCTCGAATTGCGTCCAATTTAGCTAGCCACCAAGCCAATTTTCTTCTTCCGCCAAGCGGTCAGGCCAAAACAAGCCAAACCAAGCCGCTCTAGTAATGGCTGCAAGTGCGAAGTTGAAGTAGTTGCGGAAGTGATCAACCGTGAAACCAAGTAACGTGCACACTTGACGAAGCTTGGGTCGAGGAATTGCCCAGCCCCGGACATTTTTCGCCTATTGGATGCATTGATGTCAACAAACACGCCGTCGTCTGTGGTCGGCTTTCGGACAGTGAAATCGTGAAAGTGGTTAGGCCTAATTTCACATACTCCGGGTAAATGCGTTTATTTAATCCGTAACAGAACGGCGCAGCGATGTGCACGCCGCGTCGTAGGCTAAGGGTGTCTGGTAGCCCCTGGTAACAGCCGTCTCCGTGAGCGAAACATTATCCGTGCGAGCGGGCTTCCGCGGTTGGACTTCGTACGAGTTCTTATACACGTAGTTGCGGTATATACATGAGCGCGCCGCTGGACACTAGCAATATATATCACCTAAAAACGGTTGCGTTTCTTTCCGTGCTGAGTGAGCTTCGTAGATCGCTTTTCCTTCCGCAAAAGGCACGCCGAAGGCGCCCTAAAAACATTTGCAATTTCTAAAGCATGGTTACTGTGGCGCGCCCCCGACCAGCCGTGGGTACGCCTCCATCAGTGGAGACGTGCCACAGTACCTTGCTGTGTCATATTGGCGGCTAATATGACATTTGCACAAAGTGTGTAAATGCAAAAATTTTAACCCACGTAATGAATGTTCCCCCCCCCATATGTGTCAATTTTTTGGGGAAAAAAGTGTGTTCATTATGCGAATAAATAGGGTAACTGCCAAAGTTCATAAAATGACTTTTTATAACTGGTTTAAAATCCTCATATGGTAGGCCACCATTAAGGGGGGACACTACCCAGAAAAAACAATTTCTGCAAAAACAATTATGATTTTGAAAAATGCCATGTTTACATCCACCAACATCTAGAGTATTCCCAGAAAGCTTCATTAGTTTACACTGGATAGTTAATTTTTTATAAATTATTTTCGGTCCACCGACGCTAAAGAAAAGGTAGAGGTTGGAGCAATTTGAACGTGTTTTTCTCAGTTCAGCTTTTAGGCAGCAAATCGCACCTTAATAAAACTATTGTTTCAGTATGAAACTATCGAGACTTAATATTTGCAGGCTTATATGCCGAAATTTTATGGAGCCGGTTACTATGAACTTAGATTTTGCATTTTCATATTCCTTTATTATGAAAAATTTTAATTTTCAAAACTTGGTAATTGTGAAAAAAAAAAAAAAAAAAAAATTCATAAATTGTTTTTGTTTGAAAAATGCATAATTTCTGAAATTTCTTCTCATAGTAACTGGCAACAGGTATTCCAGTATGCATTTCACCAGGAAAATATGTGGTTATCAACACCACAGCCTACACTCATTACAACAGACCTGGTTACAACAGACATTTGGATATAACATACCGATTTGTGAAGTTTGGTTGGTCTTCCTCTACATACTATTGACTCAACTTCATATCTGCATACAACATACTCCTCTTACAACAGACCGAAGTCTTGGTCAAAATCAAGGTCTGTTATAACGAGCTTAGACTGCATTTCTCGATGATAGATTCATTGAGCAGATTTAATGCGAGGCTAATGCTTTACTTCCTTCTGAGGGTATAGTACCTTATAAAATTGGTTCACAGGGCTGAAACTTTGCATGCCCTCCTTCTATATGGTTACAAACACCACCTGCAAATATCACGCCGATTGAGTGAACGGTTCAGAAGTTGACATTCCCAGGTAGTGTCCCCCCTTAACAGAGGCAGCCAGTCTATCTGCTGCTGCTTCATTACCTGGAATAGACACGTGCCTTGGAACCCAGCATAGTTTTATATCGAGGCCAAGTAGGACAGCAGGATTCATTTGAACACGAGCTAGTTGTACGAGGAGATTCTTTGCAACGGTAAGAGAGCATACAGCAAGTAGAGCCCTCGGGGAGTCTACAATCAAAATAGCCTTCCTCACACGGTCTTCCAAGATGTGTTCAAGTGCCACGAGCATAGTGTAAAGCTCAGCAGTGAAAATACTTGTACCACTGTCGATATGTCTCGCCCTACTAAAGTGTGCCGTATATGCTGCGGAACCTACGAAAGACAAGCTTTTGGCCCCGTCAGTAAAAAATTGTACGTAGTCTCGATATCTTTCTCGCAACCAAGGCCAAGAGAAGAAGCTCCTCCGTGCCATTCTCCCCTCGTCGGGGATTCCACTTTCCGAGACAATCTGAAAGAACTTGCGGCTTTGACCGAGGCACCATTCGCGCGAGTATGTTGTCGCCTTTTGATCCAACTCCACAAAACTGGACCAGTCTCCATCAGTTTTAATTTGTGGAACAGTGAACGTCAGTCTACGACACAATGTCCCAAGACGGAATTTCCTTTGTGCCAATGGCAGCAATGCCCGCAAAGATGCCCTGCAACTGCAAGCGCCTCTGTGGGGAACTCACCTTGTCCACGCCTGCACTCAGGATGTAGTTCCCTTTCCGGTTCCACTTGAGCGCAAAGATGGGACCCTTGTGCTGGCCCAGTGTGCTGGCCAGGCGACCTGGCAACACCGGGATGTAAGCGCACAAACGACTTCACTGGCAACACGCAACGCCCACGTACGGGATTCCTCAAACGAGCTAACACTGCATAGAGTAGCGAGAAGTAGTGGCTTGAGGGTTTTATTTGTTTACGCACAAATAAAATGTGAAGGCAGTGCCCCGGCCCTAAATTTTATAAACTTGATGAGACCTAAAAGATTATAAAGGCTAAACCCCATGTAAGCAATTTAGCGAGCAATGAGACGAGCAACAACGACAGCAACAAGAGTCAGCGACGGTTGACGGAGATTTCTCACCGTCGCTCATCACGCCACTCGGTTTTTGGGTTTCCAGAAAACGTCTCTCAACACCTTGGTCGCTTGCTCCCGTCGCGTTCGTGCAGTTTCCCTAGTTGCGCAACTGACCGAGGGACAGCGAAGCGGGTCACCGTCACTTGTCTCGTCGCTCGCCAAATCACTTACATGCGGTTTATACTTAAATCCCAAATGTCGCAGCAAAATATTGCGTCCACATTTTATAAACCCATCGTCCCATCTCGTTAACCAGTACCATTTGTAAACTTCTTGAACATATAATACACACACAAGTACTTAACTACCTGGAAGATCATAACATCATACATAAATATCAGCATGGTTTTCGCCGAGGATACTCATGTGACACGCAGCTCGCCGGCTTCACTCATGACATACATTCAGCTCTTGACGGTGGATCCCAGGTTGATGCTATTTTCCTCGACTTTTCTAAAGCTTTTGACCGTGTCCCTCATCACCGGCTTCTAACCAAACTGTCTAGGCTTAACATTCACCCTAACATTTTGGCATGGGTAAAAGATTTCCTTTCGTCTAGAAAACAGTTCACGTCCGCTAACAATTGTTACTCTTCCTTCAAACCAGTAACCTCGGGAGTCCCACAGGGTAGCGTACTAGGTCCACTACTGTTTCTAGTCTACATTAATGACTTGCCATCCTGTGTCTCATCCCGAATTAGAATTTTTGCTGACGATTGTGTAATTTACCGAATAATTTCCTCTGTCAATGACCAGAAAGCTTTGCAATCTGATCTAAATGCTATTAATGCATGGTGCTCTTCCTGGCTAATGACCCTAAATTGCTCTAAAACAAAGTCTATGTCTTTTACTAAACACGTACCCCGGATTCCTACCTCCTACGTGTTAAATAATAATACTGTTGACCTCGTCTCCACTTATAAATATCTTGGAATTCATTTGCAACCTGATCTGTCATGGCACTACCATATAAAGCTCACCCTGCCGGCTGCTAACCGCTCTTTCGGATTTCTCAAGCGTAACCTTAAACAGGCTCCTCCTAACATACGCAAACTTGCCTTTTCCACACTAATACGTCCGAAATTAGAATATGCATCAGCCATTTGGGAGCCCGAACATGCTTACATCATAAACGACATTGAATCACTGCAAAATCGTGCCGCTCGCTTCATATTTTCAGAATATTCGCGTCATTCCAGCGTCACAGCACTAAAACGCCGAGCAGAGCTACCCGAACTACTCCATCGTCGCAAACTTTCATGCCTATCACTTTTCCATAAACTTTACCACCACGCGTCACTTCACGGTGATTTCTTCGAGCCACCTGCCGTTATTTTTCCACGCCGCGATCACCCCTACAAAGTTAAACGCGTAACCTGTAAGTCATCTGCTTTTTCCCGGTCATTCATTCCACGTACCACAATCGATTGGAATAATCTACCATCGCACATTGCCTCAGAAAAAGACATCACGAAGTTTCAAGAACAAATTCAAAATACTGATGCCATCTAACTTTTCCTGTTTTACATTGTTGTTTCCTCTTTCCGGAACGTGCAGAGCAAATGCGTACTATTTTGTTTTTACCTTGACTCAGCTTTATTGCAGTGTGATGAGTGAGTGTATGTTTTTTATTCGTTTTTGAGTGTATCCTTTATTTTCTTTTTATTATTAAGTGTATTGATTGTTTTCTAGTATTCTCATATGTTGTACATTGTGCACTAGTTCTTATTGGAACGATTTATGTAACCCCCCTATGTAATACCCTCTCACGAGGGCCTTTAGGGGTAATATGAATAAATAAATAAATAAACCGTGTTTGAAAATCATATTTTTTGGGGTACCTGGAACGACCATGCGACACTGTGGCCAGCTTGAGCAACAAAAGGTCACAAAAATACCTGTATAAGGTTGAGGATCTACTGTACTTTAGTTTGTGTTGTAATAATAAAAAGGAAGTAATGAAAATAGTGAGCAATTTACTGGCGTTCTAAAACTAATTCGGTGGCACTATATCACGTGATCGCGGGAAAGTTTTGTTTTCAAACACATCCAAGATTTTTGTCGTCCAGCAAGTATGGCAACGTCGGCTCCTGTCATCTGCTTGCCGTTGCACATTTTCTGTGCGCAGAATAGCCATGTGCGAATAGCGGTTTTTAAGTTTGAAGCGAATATTAATTTTCTTCAAATAATTTAAATAGTTGCAGGAAAAGGTTACACCATAATAATTTACCGACCATTTATTCTAAACACAGACACACAAAAGTCAATAAACCTCCACTCAACAAGAAGAGTCAGGCGTTCTCACGCAGAAATGCAAGTTGCTGCACGTGATCGGGGAGAAGTTCCCTCCTGCAGCTCACAAAGCCTCCCGCACTTGGAAATAACCTTTCACTCGTTGTCTGGGTTGTTGGGATTAAAATACCCACGAGCAACGCTTCCCTTTGACTTCCACCAGACCAGATGGTCTTCAGCGCGCGCTAGGAAAGGGCTTTTCAAGTACTCGGCAGCCTCGTCTGCGACTTCGTGGCCTGTCTTGCAACATGCGGCAGAGCTAAGGCTCGAAAAGACGCCCCACAAGGAGTCTTCCGACAAGTACCCAGGCCTGTGCCCGTTCCAGTTGTTGCATCACCGAGCTCATTCTATGACATGCTCTATTCCACAGCTTTTGAGTGCGAGCAATTTTTTTTTTCACTTTCTCCGGTGTAACAAACATCATTGAATCTAGTGTCCACCAACATGGCCAGGGCTGGGAGGCTTCAAATCAGGGAATCTTGTCCCGGTGCTTCGTAGTAGACTAGGGCAAGTGGTGTTGCTTTATCGGTAGAAAGTTGAATCGGGAGAAGCTTGGTGCACTGCAGCAGTGTTGGGTAGGTGTCCCCTGACAAATCAGTCATTACTTGCTCAAGGGGCTGCAGGACCTTCACTGCTCCACCCATGAGCTTCCACCCACTTGAATTCAGGTTTTCAGCAGTCTGACATTCAGAGAGCTCAACCGTGACAGGCAGACCGAGTTTCACGAGCCATCATGGCGTGCTTACTATTCTAGCGTGGAGGCACATCCTGCACAACTTCAAGTGGATCTAGTTGCACGTTTTTTGGGGGGATCTCCCTATTAATGCATCCACGGGCCTTTGCACTTCTCTTGTAAAGGCCCACGATGGCTCTGGCTTTAGCAAAGAGCTCCGAAAACCCCGCTACTTCTTTTTTTTTCATCGCTGACGCACAACTGGAGTGTGTGTCCGAAACACTGCACGCCACACTAGGGCGACCTCGCAACCGCAGATGTCAAGTTGCTATCGTTATCAGTTACGAAGTAGGCACCTGGTGCCCGGAGTCCCCACTCCTCGATGACGCTCTCGATAAACCATGCCAGGATATCGGCCGTGTGGCAATTGACCATTTCCGTGCACGCTAAAGCGTGCACATGCTGTACGATGTCCTTGTCCATCACGTGGACAGTCGCAGCAGACGTAGCAGTCGTTGGTGCGCGATAGGCCCATTGCTCTTGGGCAGGGGGCGCGTGCGTGTCCGCAAGACGCGACCATGTTATCTTGGCTGCGCCATCCACACGATACGACCATAAAAGCGGCGCTGTAACGTCCGATTATGCACGTGCCACGTTTGAATACAAGTATATGTCGGCATCTGTAAATCCGCAACAACAAAACACCTAAAAAAAATTATGCAGCTTGCAACCTTGGCGCATCATCAAACATTCCTTTCAGCTTTATTATTTGTATTGCTTTCTTTCATAGCCTCCGTGAGCATGTATGTTTCACTTTTATTATAGCGAAGCTACTTGCGAAAGCATGTTCGCACTGCAAAAGCGCGCGTGCTTGGCAGGGACACTGGAAGCTCGGAGCTTGCTCATGTAGCCTCTGCTACGCTGGCACTTGTAATGGAACGGAGTATAAAAAACTGTAGTGGGGAAGCGTAATGACGCTCGTTCGAAATGCAAGCCACAAATATTCTATTTTGCTCGCCTGGAGCGCTGCTCAAAACTTGAGCCTATGTTCAGCCATCTGTTGTGATGGAGTAGCAATCCGCACCTCTGATGAAAATCTTCCGCAATTTTCTCTTCCTTTCTCTTCAACTCTTAGAGGTTCAAGATAACTGCTCGTGAAAAAGTTGCCCGCGATGGCACCACGAGCGATGAACTTCGCCCTTGGTGCCATTGGTTTCATCTTCGGCTCGAAGGCTTCGGCTACCGACGGCTGACTCGGCATACTCGCACTCTTGAGCTTGACGGTATTTCCGTGTGCTTGAAGCTCTTTCATGTCAAAGAGGCACCCTGATGCACATCCGGGTGCCTCTGATGGAACGCTAAGGTAGTCGCTGTACCTCTTGGAGTCATAAGGATTGCCTCGCACTTCATGCATCGACCATTAGTGCTTGGTGAGATTTTCAAGAAATAGTTCCAGATCGGGTTGCGAAACACAATGCCATCACTTTCGTCATCCACGGTGGCCGCAACTTTTGCATTGAGCAAATGGAAACATAGCAGTAGCAGTACAAAGGTACGCCGAGCACGTGAGCCCACCAGAGGAAATTTTCAGGTTCAGTTTGGCCAGTTCCGTTTCATTCTCGGTCACGGGCGTCACAGGTACGGCCTTTTCTCTCCCCCCCCCCCCCCCCCCCTATGTTGATGCTTATGCAGCTTTCACCGAGAAAACACTTGACGCGACATCTCGATGGCACCCCGACACCTAAACCGAATTATCGGAAGCATGCCTTACGTTCGCTATTCGTCGGGACCGAATACTTCCAAATTTTCGAATATAAGAATCTAGATCGAAGCAAATACTGAATAATGAATTATTCGATCGAATATTCGAAAAAATTTAATATTCGCATGTGCCTAGCACGGAAGGTTTAGGCTGTGGTGTGTGTTCGACGTCGTTGGCGTGTGTTGTGTGCGCGCTCCAGCACTCACCGTGCCGACCGTGTGCGTTGCGAGACGGTGCAGCACAAGGTACGACAGAGCGAACGACATTCGGTTTCGTAAGCTGACGGACGATCCACGGCGAAGAGCAACCTGGCTTCGAGCCGTCGACTGCGACGACCCGGATGACATCGGCAGGAGCCAGAACTATGTGTATTCCAATCACTTTCTAACGGGGAAGCCTTGGCCTGGACACGAAACTGGCACGTCTCGTCGAACCACACGCACCTCGCTGCAGAGTGCTTGCCCCGTCTTTGCCGTCGGTGTCGCCGGTGGTGTCGCCTTCGGGTGGTGACCGGTCTCATACTCGTCGGAGGGGAGTATCCGCATAAGGCACAAAGCCAAAAAGTCTGCTGCGCTCAATTAAGCAACGCTGAAGCTCGCGGAGGTCAAATTGATTGGACATCTTGCATCCGAGGAAAGGGCCGCCTTTGACTCGTACGTGTGGCGTCAAAAAACAAAACTTTCCGATTTTCTGTCTTGATGCGGCGTAATCGTCGAACTGAAAGGGAAGCTCTTCGGAGAACCGAAATTGTTGTTATACGCTAATAAATGAATCCGGACGATAAAGCGAATGTGCGTGGGTTCCATGATAGAGGACCGGTAATCCAAATGAGCACATAGCGCAGAATTTTCTAAAAACGTTTCACGACCCCTTTAAGTTGTTGTTCCTTATTGCGGCACAAATGTGTCGCACGATTCCTTCCTGCTTAGGTACAGTTTAGTGACCCTTTCCCCATCCGTCGCAAGTGTCTCGTCCTTCGAGACAACCACAACCTTTCTAATCCTGCACTCCATAACCTTTTTATGCGCTTCAAACAGCCCTTTGTAATGAATGGGAAAAGGGAATGCTTACCGTCCGTCGTCCATATCCGGGCGAATCCGTCGTACGACCCCGTAGCCAGCAACGTACCGTCGGACTGCGAGAAAAAGGGCGTTTGACACAGTCCGCTCGGTCATGGCGCTGCATCGCTCACGTTCCAGTCGAGGGAAGTGACGTCCTTGTTGCTGGGGACTTCGGTGCCCCCCTTCTGGATGCAGTGGCGCAGCACCAGCTGGTTGGGGCTCTGGCTGTTGTCGTTCATGTTCCAAATACGGGCCGTGGAGTCACCGGACCTGCGAGACACAGCCACCTCAGACAAGCTCACTTGGGTCCTTCCACGGCACTCGGGCGTCTCGGCCAAAGCAGCCCGTAAGGCGCTCTTGCTCCGCCCGAGACTGAAAGCAAGAGTCTCCACTGCCACTCGAAAATGTCGCCACTCCACTAGGGCAGTACCACAACGATGGCTAGGTGATGCCCCCCTCTTGTTTGGCCTCCGAGAAACTAAAAAAAGAAAGCTATCACACACATGCAAGTACCTCGCGGTGCGACGAGAAAGCTGCGTTGCACTGGCCAAGTCGGAAACAGACACTCGCTGCCATCACAACGTACAGCGACGCAAAAAGAATTTGATTTTGAGGAGAAACCACATCCTTAAGGGGGAAGACTACCCAAAAAAAGTGAATGTCTGAACCACTTGTCTAATTACATTTACAGGGCTTGCTTCCGTTGATGTTAAAAATATTTGTTCCAAATTTTGTTAACTTGGGTGAAGTACAAAAAAAATTGCAAATGTTCAAAGATGAAAGTGGGCAGGTGTGCGTAGAAAAACTATCGTTTTGAAATTACTTATGAATTTGTCGTTTTCATGCGTTATATTGCTTTAGGACAGTTTTCTATTCTATATTATACCGTCTTTCATGACAAAAAAAGCCACATAAACACAAATACTGTTTTTTAGATTTCCATCCTTTGACCAAAATTTAGTTCTTGAGCATGAAAAATGACAAAAATAAAAAAATACAAGCTCACAGCTATCTTTCCCTTAAACTTTCACCCAAGAAAAACTCATAAAATGAATCCAAGTTACGTAATAACAAAACGATAGATTTCCTAAAGTGAAATTTATGTCAAAAAGTGGAATGGAGAAAAATGTGCTCAAAGTGTTTCAACCTCTACCTTTTCTTTAGCATCGCTGGACCGAAAATAATTTATAAAAAATTAACAATGCAGTGTAAACTAATGAAAGTTCCGGGAATACTTTCTAGATGTTGATGGATGTAAATATGACGTTTTTCAAAATCAACTTTTTTTGCAGAAATCGTTTTTTTTTTTCGTCTGGGTAGTGTCCCCTTTTAACTTGAAGATAAGGTGGTGAGAGTTTGTTCGGCAAATTTAAGTTGAGAGTAATGCTAGTTTTTTTTTTTTGTTAACATTTTATGTTTGCGCTATTTCTGTTCAAACATAATTGCGAGCTTCTTTAAGCGATAAGGCTGACTGATAAGGCTGACTGCTTTTCCACTCTTTTTATTCTGGATGGGCGAGGGTTTCGCGCGAAATGTTCCAAGAAAAGTGTAACTTCCTCACTAAATTTAGCGGGAAAACCTTACTTGCCGTATAATTGTTCTAAATCAAATTACCCGTAGAGTACAGCAGAAAAAAGCTTGCTACTAAGTTTCTGGCTTACATATTAAGTCAAACAAAAATAACAAATGAAGATGTAACAAGCAAAAAATTTTCCCCTCAGATTTTACGCAGATGATGAGCAGCTTAGCAGGCCAATGACAACCCCAGCATCAATTTTTTTTTTTTTATTGTCACGACTGGAAATGATCTTAGGGATAGTCCTAAAAATCTTAAACGGACACTGACAAGGTATTTATGCTCGCCGAGGTTTTTAGTTGTACATGACATATGAGAGCCCATCTACCCAGAACAGAATTTGTGGCTCGAAATTCGGTTTCTTTCCGCCCGAAAACCACCGACCGAGAACTGGCCGGTTTGAGTTGCGCTCACTCTCTTCTTTGTGGTCACGGGCCGTTTCCTAAGGTTTAGACACAACCACCAAATATAATCGAAGTCGTAGGTCATCGAAGGCAAGCGCACAATATTAAAAATAGAAAAGAAATAGGATACCCAATTTTTGGGGCTTCTAAGCTGCAAATGCGTTGTTTGGGGGAAAAAAGTATCACAGCCACGTGACTTCAGCCACCTCTCTCCTCCTCTATATTTCTTCTTCCTCCCCTGTCCAGTTTCAGTTAGTTGCGTTTTTTTTTTTACTTTATTAAAAATATATGTGACGCTGTAGCAAAATATTGATTGGGTAGTCTTCTGGCACCATAATGAATCGCCTGGCAAAAAATTAAAAAGTAAATTTTGAGGGGTGTCTGTTTTAAGAACGGCTGAAAATAAAAAAAAATGTTTTCATCGAGCCAGATTCGCAACTCCTGCCCGAATGAATGGTGTAGATGGGAAACATGGTGCACTTTCTGCCTTTTTGGACGGAACCGGAAGTGTCTTTCACCTTCTATCTTTGCCTCTGCCAACCGGCCAAGCATGCAAACTTATTCTATTTGCTGGGTCTTTCTTTAGAGAGGTAAAATAATGTGATTTTGGCTCCACTTTCCGAGAGGCTCCATCCCCACCCCTCGCGATGGCCTTGGTGCAGCTGCCGGGTGCCGCCATATTGAGAGCAAGAAATAAAAACAGGATCGTCACAATCGCTTCCGGGCTCAGAGCTCCCAAGTCGCTCGCAATGCTCATAAAAGAACATATTTTATCAGTGTCATTAACAATTATTACACACACAATACTCGCAACAACTCCAAATTTCGAAAAAATGCCTTCGCAGTGACCCTTTAAACTTTTTTGAATTCGGAATAACTCTGCCTACTTGTAAGGTCCCCTCGAGGCTGGTGGTTTACACATTTGCAACTGCTCGCGACCGTCTGCCTTAAAACCTCTCTAAAGGCCGCAGAAAAGACTCTCCCTCAATTCCTCTACTCGAGAGAGACCCTCTCTGCGAGGCTAACGAAACAGGGAACCGTTCTTCTTCCCAGCAGAAGGGGTCTTTAAGATACGAGAGAATGCCTATCGGGTAACACTCCCAGTTTCCGTAACTATCATCTGTCACGGTCGCCATCCTGTCCCCGAGGTACGATAGGCCAGTGACGTCGTCAATGGCGTCAGCGGCGCCACGAGTTGAAAGGACCCGACCGACCGTTCAAACGTCCAATGGGCATGGGAACCACCCAGGGATGCAAACGGCTAACATGTTCTACTTGTTCCGCTCCCAGATAGTAACAATGATTCCTTTCATGCAAAGAAATCGGGCAATGTTCTTTCGGTGTTCCCCTGCCCGAGGGAGTTGCTTCCAATCTCTGTCAGTGTTTTCCTGCCGTAAAACTGTTGGTTTCATGCGGCGATATTGAGGAAAATCCGGGACCTGATCCACGTAACTAACACCTTCTACGAGAGGGCCAAACAAAACTGCCGACCATTGTTAACTAAATGAAGTCAAATCGAGAACAAATGGAATAAAAAATAATGGACGCTTCTAATTGGCTCCAAAATGAAGAAGCAAAAGAGAAATGTCTGAAAAGCTGGAATGTGAACTCCGCACTAGGCATCGAGCTTTTGACCGAGTTAAAAAAGGAACACATTTCTCCGCGTACTCGTCTCAAGAAGCTTTAAAAGGCCAGCTGAAAAGTAAAAAAAAAAAGTGTTTTCTTTTGTTTTAAACGCGAGTGTCGAAAAATTAATTTTAAGCGAAAAAATAATTTTTTAGAGCAATATTGATGGCGCGAGGCACGTTTTAGGTAGCAGTCACCTCCCTTTCCGCTTGTTTTCTCTCTCGGCATTTCGCACGCGTCGAGGAGAGATGGATCGGCTTGGCCATCACGTTGGAGGTGGAGAGAGTGTATGACCATCTCGTTGAGGTGGAAGGAGTGTATGACCATTCCGTGTCGTCATGGGCTATGCGCGCAAAATTTAAAATAAATTTTGCGCCGTCAATATTGCTCTAAAAATTACTTTTTGACCGTAATTTTTTTTTTTTAACACAAATGTTCCAACGAGAGAGTTAAAAAAAAATTCTTTTCGGTAGTTTTTTAAGGTTGATCGCGAAGAGACAACCTAATTTTCCATGGCCTTAGTGACTCACCGTCCGAGTCTTGGGAGCTCAGTCTAAGCAAAAAGTAAGAGCGCTTCTGTCCAATGTTCCTTAACTGACGATTGCGGATGACGCAGTCGTTCGTACGCACCAACTTGGTGCATCTCCTCGATCGAAGTGTCGACCAATCATTGTAAAATTTGCGTCAGCAAAAAAAGAGAGAAGGTTTTGTTTTCAAAGGCTCTGACCAAAACGTGGAATGTTTCCGTAAATGAGGACTTCTCGCTTGCAACGCGTAATGCGAGAAAAAAGTTGTTTGAACTCGCAAATTCCCAGAATATTGATGGTATCTTTAAGATAAGATACAACAGGCTTTATTTCAATAGCAAGTGTTACGCCCTCATTGCACTGTGAGGGACAATGTTTACGAAATCCAAAATGCAACTGATAGGGTCACAGTGGGCAGTCCCTGTTTCGCGACAAGTACGAGGAACTACCTCGTTATAGCGATCAAGCATTATCCAAGTATCAAACTCGACACCAACAAATGTTTCTTTTTTCTATACAAATATAAGAAGTTTAATAAAGAAATGCGACAAATTATGCTCCGCTCTCGATTCATCATCTGCCGATGTCGTCGTGTTGACCAAAACATGGCTGCCCAGCAAAATAAGTGACAATGAAATATTTCCTCCCGATGAGCGGTACATTTATCGGCATGATAGGGAACCGCGGACTGGTGGGGGGGTGCTAGTTGCTGTTGCTAATTGTATTGAGCCGTTTCACGTTAATATAGCATCCACACTAGAAATAGTAACTGTGCACTTGCATCTGGGTCACAAAAACATAGTCATTTGTTACCGTCCACGTAACTCTACTTTGAATTTTGTTTAGTCGTTACACGACACTGTTTACAGAATTGTAACGAGTATTCCCCTCTACTTCTTGCCAGTGATTTGAACTACCCAAATATTGTGGTTTTTTTTCTCCCATAACTCGTCTGAAAGCCAAGATTTACTAAACTTCCGCACAAAAAAAGTTTTAATATAGTGCAACTGGCCGTTGAACCCACAAGAATCATGACCTTGTAAGCCAATGTTCTTGACCTCAGAAACAACGCATCCTGATGCAGTCGATTAAATTTCATAATTACCAGGAATCAGTGACCACTTAATTCTGAATTTGTTTTCCAAAAGACCTAAGAAGCATCCTATTAAGATGAACCAACAGACCGATCCCACCAAGCAATCCAGAAGTGGTGCCACTGCCGCGCTACCTGTAGACGCGCTTTTAGGCTTCCCGGCTGCATAGGGCTGTGGTACGCATACATAATCTTTCCGGGATGCCTGCCCGGTATTCGCTTGGATTCTACAGCCATGTTGTCTGCGATGCCTTAGTCTGTCATCAAGCGCGAAAAAACAGTTGTAGTCACTCGGACGTCTCTATGAACTTGGAAGAAAGTGATGCCACAAACACGAAAATTCGAGGTACCATCGGCTCCGTGTGGCACCGCGAAACAGCATCGAAAGTGTACGTGGGGAAATGGAGTTAAATACTGTTCAAGCTTGCGCATGATATTTAATCAAGAACGAAGTAAGAGCTAAAGAAACTTTCTCAAGGAGCGATACTAGTTTTCTAAAAGACATTTCATTCTGGCCGACAGCCCACGTGAAAGGGTAGGGATGAACTGCGGGGAGACGCCTGTGCACAAAGAAGAAACAGTGTAGAGAAACATTGTGCTCAACGCGTTGGAACAATTCACATCTGTCAAAAAGAAGCAACCGTGCCAGATACCTAAAAATGTTGCGTGGAGAGGAGTTTTCGTGTATGATTTCTCTACAATTTTATTTTGTTTGCGTGAGCTTCGATCGCTAACAGTTGCCCGACAGTGGAAAGCTTTTGTCTGCGGTCTCAATCAGTGTTTATGCAGAACAAGCCTCATTAATCTGTACTGTGCAAATAGCTTGAGCTTCACGAAGGTCTGTCGCCGCCATTTGTTTGCAGCCGGTGCTGCTGCGAAAAATAGTCGCTCGGCATGTCCCCTTGGAAACGTAGGTCAGTAGCCGGTACACTTATCAAGTTTGTTGGAACGAGCTGTACCTAAATATACAATGTTTATTTCCTATAAATCGCGATGTCCGACGGGAATCGCTCGTCAACGGCGCGATCTGCGGTCCCACGTTTTTGTCTGCGATCTGCGCGCGTGAAATGCGAATCTGCTGCGTTTGCAACCGTTCCCGAGTTTTTAGCGGATTCCCGTGTTTTTGCCCGCGATATCGATTCCTAGCTGTAACACGCGTGAGTTGTTCCGCGTGTATTATTGCATCGTGAAATGCAATTCTGCTGCGGCCGCGATCTGCTTGATTTGTTTCCGTGACATGCGGGTTTGCAGTGGATTCCCGCGTTTGAGTCCGCGATCTGCGCACGCAATATCGGTTTCCGCGGTATCCGTTCCCGTGAGATGCGAGTTCTCGGCGGGCTTCCGCGGGTCCATCGCGCTGTGAAACGCGCGAATCTGCTACGTCTGCAACCTGCGGTATCCTTTCCCGTGACACAGGAGTTCGTAGTGAATTCCGGCGTGTTTATCGAATCGCGAAACACGTATTGGCCGTGTCCGTGATCTGCAGTATCACATGGTATACAGTACAGGAGGTTTCGGGCAGCACGTGCACATATTCTCGATTGCACAGCACAGACGCCGGAGATCTTCCGACAAAGTCACTTCCACATGCCACCTGTGTTGTGTCAACATAAACTGCAACGTTCCCGGCACTTGGAACCAACTCCACATACGTCGTCGAGCTATTGATGCAATGAAAACGAGCATTGCAACTTGTGCCAATCGATTTCGCCTACCCGCCCGCTTTGTTTTGGTCACGTGACGACGTGACTACTATGGAAGTCGTGAAATTGAAACCATTTTGACCAAAGACACAAAATCTCAATACTTTGTATCGTGTTGTCTGTTATTTTATTTCTCCATATCTCAGATTTTTATCTGAACGAGCCTATTTTGCTAAATGAAGTATTTATATTTAGACTTTTAATTATTTAATAAGGTTTATAAGATTGGTTTGTTAAAAAAAGTTGCAACGCTCAATAATCTGGTCCGGCCACTATGGCAACGCTCCGAACCAATCCACAACACACCGGGGTTTGGCCGTTTTTCCGAAACTTTCAGAAATCCTTGTTTGGGTTCGAAACCTGTTTCAAAAAAAAAGTTCCAACCCATCACTAATTAAAACCGTGACTCAACAACCGATTAAAAGTCTCGTGCTAACCGCAAAAATTTCCAAACGCCGGGCGTACAAAATGCATTGACGTGGCCGAAAACCTAAGAACTACAGGTACCAGAATGCACCACAATAGCGGTGGCGTTGTGCAACCCCTAGTGAGATTGGTTCATTTCGACTGCATAAACCGCAAACTCTGCTTCTTTAAGAACTCCTACCTGCAGCATTTTTTAGAGCGAAGTGTCGAAGCGAACTGGTGCCTATTACAAGGTAAAGTAACACCGCTGATTGACATCCCCACCCGTGTTATCAAATCAAACGTAAAATCACCCTTGTTCACTACTACTTCGAAAAAACTGTCAAAAAGAAAAGCGGTTATTTACAGCAGCTAATTTATCAACTTCCCCGGACCATTGGGTAGCATACCATAGAGCAGACATTTATAGAATGGCTGTCACTGACCTTTTTTATACACCTTTTTTAATAATTTTTAACAACCGAGGCAGTTCTGGAAAATGATAAATCCAGATGATAAACAAACAATACTATTACTCAAAAATGCTGATGCTGAGGTGGTTTACAAAGATGACTGTGTGGCTATGCATCAACCACTCCCTAGTTACCTCTAATAATTTATTTATTTTATTTATACATACTGTTAGCCCCTTTCTGGGGCTGTGACAGGATTGCAGAGGTGGAAAAAAAATATACAAAAAGTGAGACTTTTTCAACAAACACCATTTCACTGCAATACTGCAAATTACATTATGCGCACAATTAAATAATAGACACTGCCTAAAACGAACTACTCGTTGAGATATCCAAACTATCACACGACACATAAATTCAAATGCTATTGATATTGCAGAAACACACTTAACTGAAGTACACTGAGCCAGAGCTGCTTAATATTGTTTACATACATAGTTGAGAAAGGCATATTGCGAACAAAGCTAGACTATTACTCGTTACTATTTCTTGGGGCAGGGCGTTCCACTCTGCCACTGTTCTGGGAAAGAAGAAATATTTGTAAGTAATTTGCCCTTTCTAAATGGATTTGACCTGAATGGGTACTTCTTAGAGGTGTGGGTAAGCGAGGCGCCATGTAGCGGGATAAGTTCATGTTAAGCATGCCGTTTCTGAGCATAATTTCAACGGTTTGAGAGAAGTGAGAGATTCAACTGCGTAAGCATTTCCGTTGCCGATTCCGTTCTCCGACACTTGGATAGTATAGAACTGGCTGCCATCCTTTGCACATTTTCAAGTTTGTTTACCTGGTGTGCTCTAAAGGGATCCCATACAACGGAAGCATATTCTAATGCTGGCCGTATTAATCTTTTCTAAGCAATTATATTTTGTTTTGGAGGGAGCGAACTTAAGGTTGCGTCTAAGAAACCAAAGCTTCTTCCTGGCTGTAGGACAAATATTATCTATGTGCGTGTTCCAGTTTAGGTCAGAAGATATTCTAACACCAAGATATTGAAATTGGGGAACTTGGGTTAGAGGTCGATTCTCAAACTGGTACACAAACGGAAGGATGTTTTTCTTCTTGTTAGTTATTACAGAGAACACTGTCTTGTAGCAATTAATTTTCATTTTCCATCACTTACAACACTTTTGTACCAGCTGTAAGGAAGAGTTTAACGTTGCTGGATCATTATGGCAAGAGACATTTGATTATATCAAGCAACATCTGCCAACAAGCGGATGGTAACATGTGACCCTATTTTTTCCGCTATATCATTTGTATAGCGCAAAAATAAAACGGGCCCAGAGACAGACCCCTGGGGAACTCCAGAAGGTAATCTCACAATACTTGATTTTGATGTATTTATTTGTACAAACTGTGTTCTGTTTGTGAGATAAGCTTTCATCCATAAAACAATGTTTTTGTTCACCCCCAGATTTACCAACTTCTGAATAAGGCACCCGATCAAAAGCTTTCGACAGATCTAAACATACTACATCAATCTGTGGTTCACTGATTTGGCAAAATCATGCAAAGTTTAAGGCGAGCTGCATCACAGTCGACCTTCGAAAGCCAAGAGATAAAAACAGTTCCGATTCCTCAAGATGAGTGTACAACTTTTTAGATACAATGTGCTCAAGTAACTTACAGCATGCACAAGTCAGCGATATAGGCCTATGATTTTCTACCGAGTGTTTATCTCCAAATTTGTACACCGGTACGACGCTCGCCATAAGCCAGTCCGAAGGTACTTGATGCCCTTCTAAACTTGCGCTGTAAATAACAAACAAATATTTGGAAACCGACTCCACTTAATGCTTTAAAAATGGATTGGGAGTTTCGTCTGGCCCCACAAATTTTTTTGTTTCAATCCCTAAAAGCAAAGAAAGAATGCCTCGCTCGGAGATAACCAGGTCTCGCATAGCCGAGGGCTGTTCACCAGTTATGTTGCCAGCGCCATCAAATGTGTCACCACTTTCCACAAAAACAGACTGGAAAAAACTTATTAAACATGTTTGCCATTTTGCTGAAATCAGTAATGACGTTTTCATCATCTGTAACATAACCCACACTTTCCCATGATGGTGCGAGATGACGCCAAAATTTTTGTTGTGATGTCGTCATAAATTCAGGCATAGATTCTTAAAAATAGTTTTCCTTCGCATCTTTTAGCTTACCGTAAAATTCCGAGCAAGCGCCCCCACCCAAGCAAGAGCCCCCCCCCCCCCCAACTTCACCTATAATTTCATATTTCCGCGCCGTTCCGGGAAAGCGCCCCCCTCCCCTCACCCGTATCACGCACCGCGCTGACCGCGCCCAGGCAACACTGGCCTGCGAAGTTCAGTCCAAGAATCCAATCCTACTTTGCAGCCCGATCAGCCCGGTCACTACGCGCCACTGTCGCTTTGTTTTGGGGATGTCAGGTCTTCTATGCGTTCTTACACAGTGGCAAAGAAACTCGAGGTCGTCCAATGGCATTGTGAAAATGAGAAAGACGCACACCAGACGTACTGTCTTGACACATCAAGCTCGACCGGATACGGGAATGGGACAAGAATTTTGACAATTTGCTACAGTCAAACTATGGGAAAGCCGAAGTTCGACGAAAGCTAAGTAACGGCGCGCCGGTGTTCAGTGAATACGTGGACAACGCGCTCCTTTAATACCTGGAGCGCGAAGGAAGTGCAGAATGAGCCATTAGCAACCGGCTTCTTTCTGAAGAGGCTGTCAAAATAGCCAACGGCATGCACTCGGGAAACATCGCGGAATGCTGCTAACTTTTTTTTGCGACCGACTCTGGGGTGGTTTTGAAAGTGATTAACATAGCAGTGACAAATCTTTGGCGTAATAAAGTCTATGTTCTCAGAGATGAATAAAATATTAAATCTGCACTTCGTTTTTTTTTTTCTTTTTCTGGCGGAAAACTTTTGTGGTCGCCATCTTGAATTTTTGTGCCGTTCCGGGATAGCGCCCCCCCTACATTGCAGGTAATTTTGACTTGCGTGCAGGGGGGGCGCTTGCTCGGAATTTTACGGTAGTTTTATGTATACATGAGAATTCTTGGACGGCACCATTGTAACATATTTTTTTTTTCTTGCGATTACAGGCTATTCTATGTTTGAGATGAATTATTTTTCGGGTAACCCACGGCTTTTGTTTTGCCACTCGTTTGACCTATTTCGGGACAAATCCTTCCAGACAATAAGAAACTAGCCGTAAATCGGTCCCATACATCATTCAAATCTTCCACCTCCTGAAGGGAAGATAAGTTAATTCTAGATGATCTAAAACACTAACGTCATCCGCATGATTAAAATCACTCCGACATGTTGCAGTGACTACACAGGAAAGCCTCACTATTTTATGGTCTGACAGCCCATCTTCGGCATTTACGTCATAATTTGTCAGGCGGTCCGAGATAAAAATTAGGTCAAGCAATGAACTGGATGACCCACTTACTCTAGCTTGCTCTCGAACTATCTGCGTGCGATCATTACAAAAAGGGATATCCAATAACACTTCCCCGTGAATAGCATCTGTTTATCCTGGTTCTAATTCATCCCAATTAAAATCACCTGCAATTATCATTTTGGATCAGTTTAGTATGTTTTGTTGTAGATAATCATGAATAGCCTCCAAGAAGGCCGTAGGAAAATCAGGAGCCCTGTACACTGCACCAACTACAAAACAATGACCACAAAACTTTAGTCTGCACCACAAGCTTTCGGTACATGTACAATCAGTCATCAAAATACGGGACATACAATTTTTACAGATAATGGAAACTCCCCATCCACGGGATCCTCTGTCTTTTCTAATTATTTTGTAAGATGGCGGAACAAGTTCCAAATCATTCATTTGTTTATGTAACCAGGTTTTAGCGACTACAACAATGTGTGGGTTATGTGCCAGTAGTAAGTGCTCCAGTTCTTCTACCTTATTAACGAGGATCCTCATTATTCAGCTGGAGATGTCATTTTTTTTGCCTATCATGATTTTGTGTATGATTTATCGCCAATGTTCCCATTACTTTTGACCCATCGATTACTGGTTCCCCATCACTTTTGACCCATCGGGTACTGTTAAAATTATTGAGGGACTCAAGGTGTCGTCAGCACTGGGCACATAAGTGCAAAATTTCTTAAAAGCATAGAAATGTACTCATCAATCACCATGTCGCCATTGTTTGAGCTATCTTTAAATCGGGGTGTCCTTCCGAAACACTGGAAGATGGGGAAGGGTGTTACAATTCACCAAACTGGTGACCGTTTCAGCACGTCTAGCTACAGGCCAATATCTCTTATCAGGGTACCCCGCAAAATCATAGAGCACATCATTTCTTCGCAGCTATCGTTTTAAGCAAACACTAGCAAGTTTTTATTTGCGCATTTGAGCCGTATTAACTATTGTTTATTATGTTTGTACTAGCGCTTTCCATTCCCCTCTGTAATGCCCCGAGGGTAGAATAAATAAATACCACTCCCAGTTTCCGCACCGTCTTTCTTGGCTCCATTGACACTGTCATAAAGGAGCATTTCTCACAGGTAGTATTTGATATATTGCAAAACCTTTTCTTTGAGAAATGGAATGTACCAGGCTAGTCAGGAGAGTCTCTCACCCAGATGCCAAGAGGTCAGAGGTTGGGTTCCAGGCACAGATGAACACCTCCGACTCGTGACCCCGTAGTATCGTCGCCCGGCTGCTCGGGATCTCCACGCTGCCGTCCACCTCCATCGTCTCGTTGTGATTGGCCGCTGCGGGAGGAGCCCCCGTTACGCCCTCATACTCGCTCGCACATCCATGCACACAAACCACAATGAGAGAATCTTTTCTCCATTCTTTCTATAACCTTGCCACTGTCTTCGTCTTTTTGCATCAACATTTCGCACCCCTAGCATAAAACGTCTTTGCGTCTAAACGTCCAGATGGGTGGGACGGGCAAGAGCCCACTGACCGAAGTTGTGGGCGGCGTCGTCCCCGTTGGTGTTGTTGGGCTCAGCCTTGACCACCGCATTCTTGCTGTTGTGCGCCTGCTGCTGTCGAGAGGCCACCACGTCCGGCATGACGGCATCTATCAGCGACAGCGACTCGATCATCCGCTCCGACCCATCCTGGAAAAGGTCAGACCGCCGCTTCAGGCGGTGATTGTACGGAGTACTCCAACTCGGCGCAGGCACCACCGGATTGGTATTGCTTCTCGCTCCAAGTTCCCTCAACAACGTCGAGGGCAGATTACGCCGAGAAGCGGCCGCCCTAACTCTTTCCACACCTCAAAATCCGTCGCTCGTGATTGACAATTTGCGAGCCCCATTGTAAAGCCTCCGATGCGTTTCTGGACAAGTTATGGCATCTGGTCGTTAGGTTAGACAATCTAGTTTCAGTTTCTGTATGCTTCTCTTTCCCAGGAGATGGCGATTTATCACGATCAAATGCGCAGCATTGTCTTCATCCTCCTCTGAAGCGTTTCAAGCATCACGATTAAAGCGCATCTGCGGTCGACTTTGTTGACGACGCTAGCACGAGCAAGTCTGACAACGATCGTCTCATTTCGGTGGCTACGGGATCAAAATGCATTCTACTTTCAATGAAGATGAGCACTGTATGTATTGCCAAGGACGTGCTTGCAGAGGAAAAGAAGAGGAAATACACGGTCACAAATCTCCATCAAGACGGCTCTTCGACGACTGCAATGCCTGGAGTTGACAAATCGGACCAGTTGATCGGATTGTACAACATCCTGATAAAGTGTGTCCGTTGTGTCACTGTAGCTCAGTTGTCAACAGCTACATTCTATTTAAAGCAGCACCCAAACATTACTGAACTCTACAGAAGTTCACGGTCGACTGGTGTTCCGAACGGAGCTCACCTAACGGCCTTTTGGACTTGATAGAGAGTATTCCGACCCCATCCTGCCCCTGAACGCCATCACAATCCCCCAAAAATGGAGAAAGGGGCGCTACTGCAATGTGTGTTATGAGGAGTGCAAAGTTTAGCACAACGTCTTCTGTAGTACCCGCGAGATTTACCTATGTTTTAACACATCCAGGAACTGTTTCACCGCTTGGCACGTGCACCACAATGGTTGAGGCTAGGAAACTCGTATTAAAGATCAGTGTGATGGCAAAGAGGCAAAATACACAGAGTGACAGGGCATATAAACTTGGGAGCGTGTTGGACAAAGTTGACGGAAAGAATAACACACTTAATACCAAGGGACAACGGACACTTCTTCCTTTACTTCGCAACACGAATACAGTGAATCTCCTGACCCACTCCTGCCCAGAAGGGAGCGGAAAAAAAGGGACATAGTAAATACAGGAGGAACGGGGACAGAAAAGTTGTGTTGTCGGATGGAAGATAAAATTGAATTATGCCAATTCTTAGTTAAAATGATCGAAGGCACCGAAATATTGTTATTAACTGAATTCATGCTGAAAGATTCCATAATTTCTATGCCAAACCTGTCACTGTGCCCTTCTAAATTTCTCGTTTGCTCGAATGGGGTGTGGAAAACAATACATAGGACAAACAGGCAGGTGCATCAATTACAATAAGATGATCTAACGGGCTAGTTGGTTGTCCATCATGAGTATACATAACACAAAACAACAAGGAAGGAAAAACGAGGGAGACAGGAAGGGCGCTAACTGACAACTGACACTTTAATGCACTCTATAGAGAAGGAGAAGAAAGAAGTTCCAGATGCTATCGCTTAAAAGAAAGAAAGAAATGAAGACCCTCTGTCGTCTTTGACAGGGCAGTGTGCATTTCGTTTTTTCATGGTGTGTCCCACAACTTGATGTCTATCATGGGGAGGTTCGGCGTAAAAGTGCTCTTCATGACTGGCTTTAGGTTAGACAAGCGACTCCCTTTTTGGGAGGACAATTAGGTTGTCAGAAAAAAAAACACAGAGATGCTTCAGTCGACTGCCACGAAGGCGTTGTGAATGACATTCCGATGACGTGTGGTTTTTCGTATGTAGGGCAAACCAAACAGTGTGTGAATGATCAGTTGAGTGAGCGAGAGCAGTAAAAAATAATTCGCCTAACTCCGAAATATCTAAACATCCTGAAGAGTGTGGAAATTGTGTGGCTGAGTGCTGTTAACTAGCGGGAAAGGTGGACGTATGTTTACTGAGGGCGTCGTCCAAACAATTGGGCCTTGTGCGCAAGTGGAGGGCGGTGTGGAGACGATGAGTATAAAAGAAATGTCCCGAATAAAATTTAGTAGCTGCGTTTGAGATGTCTCGTGTTTGTCACCTCTTTGTAGCCTCCGTCTTGGGTTTTAGAAATGTTTAACTTTGACCAGCTCGCCTGCCTTATTACGTTATCTTCAAATCGAATGAGCCCACTATAAGTTCTCGGACGTCTCGCACTAAAAAAGATAGTTTTCAGTTTATCGTAAAAACCCCAAAGTTCATTTTCAACAACAGATGTAACGAGATACCTAAGCCTGACAGTCTCTTGCGATACAAACATCATTAATGTATTTCACCACTGAAATACAAATACATGTTTCAAATGTATTCCGATGCAGAGGTATGGACGCCCAAAAGTATCTTAAAGGGGTGCTGAACTGAAATCTGGATTCCACAAAGCAGGGAGACAAAAGCGTGCAACGGGATGCGACAAATATCAAAACATCACTCATATATTGAAGGGATGACCGTATTTGTCAATAAAAGGAGGTGCATTTGACAGATATGTTCCCGTCTTGTTTCTGCGAGAAGGAGAGGGAACGGCCTTGCGTCTTCTCCACGTCGCCGCATTGAGGGGGCGAAACGAAGAGAGGAGGAAACGGGATATCTTGACGTCACGCGCCTCGTCAGCCTTGTTCAATCTCGACCTTTTTTTTCCAAAAATATGGCCGTCGATTTGAGATATCGCCTAAAGAGTAGTGTTGTAGGGATTGTAGCGTCGTGCCTACAGCTCAGACATTGTATTCTAAAATCCAAATTTCGGTTCACCATCCCTTTAAGATACTGCAGGGTAGCCTGCTTATAACAATAAAAAGAAAACCCAAAACTGCAATCGTTATAACCGATTATCGTTGTATGTGGACTGGATAACTGGCGAAAAAATGCATGGTTCTCTAGAAACTGATCGTTATAAGTGGATTGCACTATACCACGATACACTCGTAACGTGACACTGCCCAGCCCTGGGTGGAACAGGCTACGGGCCGTTCGTCGAAAGACAATTCGTAACAGGGCAATTGGTAGCAGGGCAATTGGTAGCGTAGGGCAATTCGTCATAGGGCTATTCTTCGCTAGGGCATCTAGTCGAAAACTGGGTTTTCTTTTTCTAGTTTATTTATTTATGTATTTTAGGAAAGTTTAGAGGAATTTGGGAAAGGGGAGGGGAATGGAACGTGTATGTATAAAATATGAAGTTCAGAAGCCTTCCAAGAAACGTTCGAACACCGCCTTGTTGTTCGCATTCTTTCGGAGCTTCGGAAAGGTCGGAGGTTGTTCCTCTAAACATGCATGCTGTGTTGTATCCTGTTTGGATAGTTCATGATCCTTTGTCCGGTTTCTATACTCTATTCACCCTTAAGCTGACAGTGCACGGGAGGCTGTATATACATTCGCCGGGCCAACAGTTTGAGTAGTTCAGCAAGCGTGCAACTCTTTTGTTATTCCTTTGTAAATGAGAAAGTAGAGCATTTAGGCCAAACATTAAACATTATGCTACAAATCAAAATACCAAATGAGCGAGAACCTTCGTTTGTAAATAATAATTTTGAAGCAATATACTCGATAACCTGTGAAAATTAAACACATGAGAAGCTTTTAATAGGGTGACGAATTGTCATCTGTACGAATTGCCCTATGCAACGAATTGTCTTTCGACGAATAGTCCTACAGCCGGGTGGAACGCGCGAGTTTTGTTTGGATTGTGGCAAGTGCCCTTAGACAGACTCTTTGGTGCCTCAGGTGCAGGGGCGTCCGCGATGCAAATTCATGCGGAACGCGTATGCCGAGAAACGAACAGAGGCGGAGCCCGAGAGATTTTGCAAAACACTCCCCTTAAAAGGGGCTGCCGCTACGACGCATGCTTCACAATGAGACCGTACAAACGCGACTGCCACAGCTTCACGAGACGCCCGGGTTCCCACCTCAGTCCCAGGGTTCTAATCTGGGCACTCGGCGAAAAAGGCCGCTCCGGCCAATCACGGCCGCCAAATTCCTCACCGACCTTTTCACCAAGTGCTCAGACCCCGACTGAAAGGGGCAAAATCTGTCGGTCGGAACGCCGAGTCAAGTTCCACGCAATGGGGACGGCCTCGGTGAGTGGAACTCCACCTGACCCTGCCCACGGGTGGCACGTGGTAAGGCTTTGCCGAAGTCCCGTGCAGCCTGCCATGGCCAACCGCGGCACACCTGAAGGGCTCACCTCCCCGATGCTGATCTCTGCCTCCGTGTACTGAAGCCCTTTCTGGATGATGGAGAGCAGTGCTGCTGGAGGCACCAGTGCCCCGTTGATATTCGACTGGCTGATGTGGCTCTCAATGCCAAACGTGTACGCCGAGTGGAAGAACCCTGCAAGCGAGGCGCTCACACACTTGTTCCGGCTACATTCTTGCAATCCCTCGCGAGAACACGCCATCAATGAGGTGGCCCTGTCACTATACAGCCAAGGTTTAGCAGTATCAAATGTACTCACCAAACTTATATGGAACACGGGCATGCTTTGTCCTGGCATCCTGTATGAAGCTGAACAACGGCTCCTTGACGTAGCACTTCGGGATGCTTTGTCGAGTGCTACATCAGAAAACCGTTGCTCGGCTGCCGCCAGGATTCCCACGAAACAGTTGGCGTGTTCCATTTGGTACATACTACCTATGAGAAATTATTGTTTATTTCACTGTCAAAAGTTTCTCGAGCCAATAAAAAAGGAAAAACAGGGCTATCTGATAAATGGCGCCCGTGACTGCCCCAAGTGAGATCCATGCTGTTGGGGCCCATCAACTGTCACATGCATCCAGGGGTTTATTGGGTCAATAAAGCGTACGAGCCAAGACGCTTATTTGCTTTGTTTGTTACATCACGTGATGTAGAAATAGCATCTCAAAAATAATGCTAACATTTTCAGTCACAAGAAAAGAATTTATGTAGCAGCAAAACACAGAGAGAGAAAGGACCCGATTCATAATAGAGGCCATTAAACCTTCCCTGCAGCCAAAACAATTCCCCAAATTGAAGCACAAGAGGAACTCACCCGATTCTTGTAAGTATCTGTACACGAGAAAATTAACTTCATCGCTGCTAAAACTCATCTTGCGGCTTGAGTGTGCAAACACATAAGCCCTCCCTTTCTGCAAAACAAAAAGGAAGGAAGAGGGCAAATGGGAAACGAGGAGAGGACTTACTTGGTTTCAGGGTCAACACCGACAATACTCGTCGTCATGCGGTTCAATGCCCTCGTACACTAAAAATTCTGTGGCAGGGACGTGCAATGTGACGGACACGGAGCCTCATCAACAGACAAGGAGCGCGTTGGCACTCCGATCCCCCTCCTCGCTCGCGTCGTGTCATTGTGCGATGGCACGATCATAGTGCCGAGAACCAAAAGTGTTTTGAGCGCGGTTATCGTTGTGGTTATCGTCGATCCAGACGAGCGAAAGGACCCACACTAGCGAGACATACTACAACCGGTATTGCGTTGCTACAGACCCATTTGCAAGCCCTTCCACTGCCTCGTAGAGAAAAATAAACCGCGCCAGACGCTTCTTCGAACCATAATTGCCCCTAAAACTGTGCAGCGGACCATGAAGAGGCCTTTTCCCGAAGAAAACACTAAGCCTACTCACCCGTCAAATCGCGATGGAAAGCTTTGACGATCGCCGCTGAAAGCAATAGCACAAACACCACTCGACGACGTGAAATATCCGGCTTGTGAAGTACTCCTAGTGTCTTCGTTCTTCCACTATGTATGCGAATCGCATGTGGTCATTTTGTACGTTTGATGAAAAGGCAAATTAAACATAACACCCATCGTCGCCAAAAAAATTTGCTACAAATGGCGACCTCTGTCGCTAGACCGCCGAAGCTGGTCAAAGCGTGTAGGCAGCTGGTGTAGGGAAGCGAGCAGTAACGAGCAGAAACAAGAAACAAGCTTGTCTGGTGGGCCGGTGGTCCGCTGCCGCTGGCACCGCTGGTGCGGTGGGGTGCGGTGGTGAAAAGTACTACCTCCGCGGTCGGCGCCATGTAGTCCCGAAATTCCAGAGGAAATAGTCTAGCGCTGAGGCTGAAACCCAACAAATGGTGAATGAAGTAACACATTTCGTTGATCATTGTAGTCTCACCTAACGTTTTACGTCAACGGGCAACAATGTTCACCTTCGCAGTCGATAAAGAAAAAAAAAAAACTGCGTTTACATTTTACACGCTACAAGTGTACGGCTGACGGGGTCATTGCTCTTGCGGAGGGCCTGTGTAGAGTCACTAAAAGAAATGTAGCTTATGTAGTGACTCTGGGCCTGGGTGGCCTAGGGCGGATGAAACGCTGAAACAGGCCAAATGTTTAATTAATGGGGAGAATTCGCCGTCCTGCGTTCTCTGCGAGTGGTACAGCCGTACAACGTCGAGTGAAACATTTGTCGTGTACGTAAGCCTTCTTTGCCAACCAATCGCCACCAAACTGTTAAATACATGGGTATTTAATATAACAGAACTGTCATGACTGGAATGGCGCCCAGTCGAGTTCCAAATGGCACGCCGCCCGCGCATTCACCAGCTCGAGAGCATGGCTCGTGCTGGACAGCCGATCTCGGCGGCAGCTCGGTAGGATCTGTACCCACTGCTTCCCGCTTTTTTTATAACTTGACGGCGGACTTCTATTCTGAGGGGGTGTTGGAGCGCAGAACAATTCTGGCCTGGGCCGCCTTGTGCTGTTCCTTCCGGAGTCGTCTGCTTCTTAATTGCGCAGGAGTGATGGTAACGTCAGAACGACACCGAGCTCTGACTGGCTTTGACTGAAAGGATAGTGGGTTGACCTCAATGCTAGATGCCTTGAGGTTTATTCATTATTTCTTTTCAATCAGCCAATAAGAGCTCGGCGTTCTGACATCATCGCAACCCGTGTGCAAGAAGCAGACGAACTTGCACTCCGCATAGGAGTGGCAGCCTCCCTCATCTGCAGTGAACCATGTTATTGACAGCGACAGCTGGCACGATCCTCATGAGAGGCTATAGGTGGACACGAATGTTGGTTGTGTAAAACCAGACGAGTCTCCAGATGCGATCCACTTGGCAGCGGATTTCTCTAACAGTCGTTTTGATCAGTCAAGACGGAAGCCCTAACTGCTTGCGTTCCTTCTAGACACCTTGGCTTCCTGCAGAACTGGTTTCTTCAAGAGTGTCGCTTGTTGCCTTTGTCCCTCTCCTTGAATTCCACTGTTCGTTTCTCGCTCTGGTGTCGCTTGGCCAATGTTGGATGCAAGTTCCCGACTGAACATTTGCAATGCTCACGTTATACCAGTCAAAGGCGTAACCGTTATGGGCTGCCTGTAGAGAAAACCTCATCAGTCTACAAGCTACCGACCTTGCTTTTTGCAGTGCTCGTTCGAGTTTGTAGGCCATGCGCTCGGCCTGACCATTGGTTGCTGGGTGGTAGGGTGCACTTGTCACTGCCCTAACTCCGTTTCTCCCCTAGAAGTCCAGCACCTCCCTTGACACAGAAACACTTCCATTGTCCGATAAAACTTTCCGTGGCAGTCCAAAGGTTGCAAAGGTAGCCCGAAGTTCCCGAATAACAGCCGTAGGAGATGCTGACGTCGTGGCTCTCACTTCAAGCAATTTCGTGTGTACATCGACAACCGTGAGAAACACGTGTCCTTCCACTGGGCCTGCAGAATCTAGGTGAATGGTGTGTTACTGCCGAGATGCTCCCAGGTAGGCACATGTGGCTTTCACCGGAACACGTCCAGATTCTTGGCAGACAGTGCAGGCTCCGACTTCACACTCAATGTCTTTGTCAATATATTGCAGGTCACTATAGATAGGTCCTGGCTGAAGTTCTCATTGAAACGGTGCCTTTGAGTCCAGCGTGGAGCAGTTCCATGACTTCATGGCGTGCTAATCCAATGACCACACTTGAGCCCCAAATGACACATCTTCGTTGAGTTGAGAGCTCTGCCTTTCTCTTTGTATGAAGAAAATTGTTCCTTTGAGGCAATTCAGCTTTTCCTGCTGCAAAGCTTTGAATACCTAAAACAGAGTGGGGTCTTGCAGTGTCATATTAGCAATTTGTTGAGATGCGAGCAGCGACACCGGTGGTGCCTCGATCATCAGCATGTCCCAGGGGAACACGGTTCGTTCTCACTGTCAGGTAAGGGGAGCCGACTTAGTAGGACGTTGGCATCCTGGTGTCGTTTTCCAGGACAATACATCGGTTCATAATCATACCAGCTTCTAGTAAGGCATGTTCCTGGGCTAGTTGGTTCATCCTAGTTAAACAAATTGGCGCAAAAAAAGACAGGGACACAATGACAAGCACCTGTTTACCACGTGTCTGTCTTTGTTTGCACTATTTGATAAGTTTAACTCGTACCAGCTTCACGCACCACCGCATCATGAGCGGAGAACACACTTGCGGTACTGGCTTGAGTGAACTCAGAATGCCGAGCAGCAGTTGATGGTCCGCGACAATGTCTATAATGTCGGCCCCAGATGTAGTGGTGCAAATGAACTGCTCTGTAGATAATTGCAAGGCCTTCTCCATCAAGCTGGGTTTCTTCTCTGCATCGCCCAAAGTCCTCGAAGCAAGTGTGATTGGCGCTTCTCAGCCAGCACTGTCAACTTGAGCCAGGACGGCACCAACACCATACGGCAACGGATCATGGGAACACAGAAGAGGCATAGACCCATCACAGTGGACCAAGGTGGCTTGTTGCAGGATGATGCAAATTCTGTCTTGTGCGCCAGCTCCGAGGCGTGTTTTTCCTCTAACAGCGTGTAGAGATCCTTGTACCGTTGCTCGGTCCTCCAGGAACCTGTCATATGGAGCAAGAGCATTCCTAGAAACGACTGCAGCGTCGCTTTCAATGTCGATTCCGGCAGACCTCTGATCACCTTCAGCTTGTCTTCGGTTGGATGGATTCCGGTTGCATTAATCTTGAAACCGAGGAAAGCATCCTCTGGCATTTCAAAGGCGCATTTCTTTTGGTTGGCGCAAAGACCAATCTCTTCAAGCCTCGCAAGGACGGCCTTCAAACGATGATCGTGTTCTTCCGATGAGGACCCAGCGACGATACCATCTACGTATGTGCCGATGCCCAATATTCCAGCCAGGGTCGTGTCCATGCATCTTCGAAGTATTGCTGGAGCGGTACACACACCGAAGGGCAGTCGTTTGATGTCCTTTGACCGTGTTAAAGACACTCTGGCCGGGTATTTATGCTCGCCGAGGTCTTTATTTGAACATTAACTATGACAGCCCAACTACCCAGAACGCAATTTGCGGCTCCTTTCCGCCCGAAAACCGCCAGTCGAGAATTGGCTGGTTTCAGTCTTGCTCACTCTTTTCTATAGTCGGGTGACATTCAAACTATGTGTACCAAATATATTCAAACTCGTGGGTCATCTAAGGCGCACACTCAATATTAAAAATAGAAAAGAATACAAACCCCATTTTCGTGGCCTCCAAGCAGCTGCAAATATGTTGACAGGAAAAAAAAAAGTTTCCACAGATCGCAGGAAGTACACGTGAGAGTCATGCTCAATATGGCGACGTGCTGCGGGCATACTGCGGGCTGCACGACGCGATGGCGGCGCAAGACGAAGCAGCATTGTGACGGACGTGGGGCTGCTACTTCGGAACTGTTGTTCGTGGTACCGGCCAATCGATTTTCAAGCACAGAACCTCGAGCGGAAGGGATACAAGTGCAAAAGAATTGCATGACAACGGTGCACGAAACTTCATCATACGCCAGAGAAGCGGAGAATAAAAAACGCGGTCATGTGTAGCCACGGGATTAACATCCATGAGCTTACGTGCTAGTCTTTCGGTTTCGAGCAGTTGATTTTTTTTTTTTTTTTTTTTTGCTTTACTAAAAATATATGCGACTAGCAAAATATTGATTGTGTAGTTCTCCCGACACCACATTAAATCGCCTGGCAAAAAATTTAAAAAAAAGCTTTTTGGGGGGTGTCGGCTACTTTGAGCTGCTGATAGGCTTGCACCAGGTCTATAGTAGAGAGGATTCTGGCCCCGCGAAGTTTTGCCAAGACTTCTGCAACTGTCGGCAAGGGGTAGGATGCCATCCGTGCTAAGTTCACTGTGCTGCTATAATCGCTGCAGAGTCAGATGCTACCGTCTTGTTTTTGCACGACGACCACTGGAGTTGCCCATTCCGAATGGTGCGTGGGCTCAATAACTCCTTGTTCTGGGAGGCGCTGGAGTTCCGTTTCAACAGCTGGCCAGAGTGCAAACGGAACAGTTTTCATTCTAAGAAACTTGGGTTGTGCTTGGTCTTGCAATTCCAATGCAACAGCTGGTTCCTTGAAGCCGTTTAGATCTCCATCAAATGCTGCAGTCTTTCGAGTATAGTGGCTAAGTTCTGGTCTTCTTATTAATTAATTAATTAATTTTCTTATTAATCGTAACATTTTGTTTCATATTTAGTGTCTTAATGTTTACTCTTCACATATCTGGTTATTCATGCCTGTAACATGTCACAAACCCTTTACTCTGCCATTTTAAAACGGATATTGGTGATTTTGTTTAGAAATCAGTCACTCGTCTGTTTGTTGCTAACCAGTTTTTTTCTATTAATGGAGATTTGTATATGCAGTTAGTCTCGTTGATTGTTTATGTGTATTTCCTTTTTTTGTTACACTCATCCGGTTGTATTTAGTTTGGTGCTGTTGAACTGTAATGGGTGGAGTGGACTTCCTCTACCATACATTAAAAAAAGAATGAGCAAGCCCTTCTTACGCACGGCCTTGGTGGAGTCGAATGCAAACCTGGCGTGTAGCTTTGCCCACCCCCGTTCGTACAACACCTTGCATCACCCATGAAGTCAATGAAGATGCAGGCTAAGGCCAAGCTCCTCCCAAGAACTATAAAATTTATTGATCAAAAGTATGGTACTAAAATGTTTTCAATGATGTTAGTTCGGGCCATTTAAATGACAGCAGCCACTCAACTATTTATTATACAATTTGTCGCTAAAAAGCTTTCCTTAGCTCGTTTAAAAGACCTTGCACAGAACAGTTACTTTAACAAATTATACGATGCATCGCTGAAAAGTATAATGCTGATTTAAGACACCACATGCAGCAGCCTCTGAACAATTTATTATGGATCATCGCCGAAAAATATGGTTCTAAAATGTTCCATTTATTCAGCTCGGACCACTTGGTAAAATAAAAGGCATCCGGCAGTAGGATGGATAAAAAAAAGTTTCTTTAAAAAGCATGCAGTTTGGTCAGCTCTGTCTATTTACACTGCTCTATCCGAACACAACGAGTCCCTACCTAGAAAACCTAGGTTGGTTGAAAAGAGCAGGAAATGACCGACTGTTCCACTCAGATTGCTTGAAATCATAAGTACTTGGCAGAAGATGCGCCGTAGGAGTGACTTTTGATGGCCACTGTAATATCGGGAACGGACGCCGCAATACTGCTCACCTCACCGTCCGAGTCCTGCAGGAAGATGATGTTAGTGCAATGAGCATGGTCATGCATACAACCGCGGCACAACCTAAACCTAGAAATGCACCCAAATTGTCTTTGTTCGGAATGCCATAAAATATCTTTCCAAAATTAGTTCATTCGGCGGTTATCGATGATATCTTGCAAGTTCCTAACTGAAACCATACCTATAAATTTATTAATGAAAAAGTTAATTAGTTGAAAGTAATTAACGAGCTAATTATGCTTTATTCACTTTCCCAAATGGGCTTTTTGGCAGAGACCGATATGACACGAAGCTTTTCTCTGCACAATGCATACTTTTTGCATCTGTTTGCAAAAACAACCCAGCATTTTCAGAAACGCCCCGTATAAAGGGCCGTCTCCAGCAATATAAAAGGGCCCGAGGCAGCTTATTGCTAAGCACACTTTGGCCAGATGTACTTTATCGTTAGGGAGAGAACGAAGGTTTACTGATTTCCTCACCCCAAGCAACGCAGGCCTGGTCTCCATGTTGGTAGAGACTGCGCGTGCCACATGGCACTCAAGATTCGTCACTGGTAGCCCCACTGGTAGTATTAAAACATGCTTCATCACCTTTGCTAAGATGTCTCTCAGTATAGACTCACCTTGCAGAACCACATTATCTGTCTACGCAACTTCCTTACCTAAATGTCGACAGAGGGCTTTACACAACGGAGGAGGCAAAGATTCAACCATCAAAGTGAGGCAACATAAGATAATGCTACAAACAGGATGTTGAATGGAGTAGAGCGGCAGACCTGAATGGCAGATCTGAAAGCATGAATTTCTAGGATGTTAACAGCGTGCTCAGGTAGATTGTTCCAGTCAGAGATGGCCAGTTGGGATGAAGAGAACAGATTGGTCTCAGGTGTAACCAGTTCCTGTCTGAACTGGCAGGTAGCCAAACCTGGAGGACAGTATGCATATATATATTTTTTTTTTTTTCCAGATAACTACAGTTTTCTTTGGAGTTTCAAAAGAGGGGGGTTTAGTTGAGCTTTGAATGCAGTGAAAAGCTCACAGTTACGAGGGACAGAGTGTCCCAGTTTTGCGCAGCTTCCCTCCTAGGCGTAACTGAGGGAGGTTCCAGACGAGTGATGCATATTCGACCTGATGAGAGATGCAACAAGTTGAGCTTCCTGCGCGACCTTATAAAGATGGTGCTCCTAAACTTCAGTTGGCTTTTGCAGCGATTATATGAGGTTTCCATGGATTGAAATTGCTGCTGAGATACTGTCTCGCATCAAATAAACTGGTTACTGCTTTTCTTTGTGATCAAGTTAACGAATTTAGTTTTGTTAACATTGAACCTCATTTGCTATTATCAACACCGCAATTCAACAGGAAACAAGTCACTTTACCAGAAAGCATGGTCGGATTACATCCACTATTTTTCTCTAAATCAAAGTCATTCACATGTAATCCACTTGAGAAGATTTGGCAGGTTTTTATGCCTTTCAGCATAACTTGGCGAACGACAAAGGTTCCCAGTGAGCCCATCAGAGAGAAAGACAAACAGGGTAGTTCTTTCTTCCCCTCTTCTACTTGGGTTCCTTTGGTTCCAATTGGCCCCACGGGCCGTAGCATTCACTCTTTGCCAAGTTACAATGAAACCAAGTGGAGTACTCTTCCCTCAAGTACTCCCCATTTAAGTATTTTCTGAGAATGTTACGCATTCGGTTACACAACAAATACAACAAAAAAAGAGGGAATTCGGATCAAGCCACTAGAAAAGCAATATGACCTGGGCATTATTAGAAAAAAAAAATGTTTTTCTTTAATAAAACAGTTTCAAAATACGACCAAATTTAGATTTTTATGAAGTTTGAAAATTAATGTAAAATAATTCACAAATATCAATCAAATAAAAGTACTATCAGCCTATAGGGCACGGATAGGACTACATGAAGATAGTATTGGCAAGTGCTAATTAAAAAGAATATGGAGATACAAGGCTCCAAATAGGTCACCGAAACATCAAAGGTACAATGTTTGGCATTTTTTATTTCTGTAATGAAATCTGGCTCCTTTGTCGAGCGTATAACAAAAAATACTCGGCACAGAATATATTTACGCAAAAAGATTCTATAAAAAGTTTAATAGAGCAGCACTTCCATCACTGCGAATCACCCGAACAACTGGTCTAAAAAATTTTGCAAGAAGTAGAGCTATGGCAGGGGTTGTTTGTCTCTCATTTGACTTTGCACGTACACAAAATGCGCCTCCTTTGGGAACTTTTATGAACAGGCTGTATGGTGCACAGTTTCATACACTAGTCATTGCATTAAAAGCTAGTAGTGTGGAGGGAGGAGTAGGACGGCTAAGACACGATCGATTCTGCCCGGGGCATTCCCCAGTGATCTTCCTGCGTGTGCATCTACGTGCTTAGGAGAACAATACTACGCTTTCAAAGCGGGATGGTACAGTGCATGCCCTTGCTGTATTCAAAAAGAGAGAATCTTCACATTTACATTGCAGCAAAAGTTTCTAAATTAAACTGTGCCTATCGTGCAAGAGTATATGTTAGGCAAAGATGCCCCGACAACCTACAATCATCATCCGTGCCTGTTTTTCAAATTGTGTTTCAAGAAATGATATTTGCATATAGCGAGAAGATTTATAATCTCCTCGATTAGGCTGTGGCTGGGCATCTATATAGGTTTAATTTTGTTTCAAATCCGTCAATTACTTGCCACCTTAATTGTACGCATTGAACTTTTTGAGGCCACAGTTTATGAAAATAGTTAGATTAAAATTAACAGCTTAGAAGTGGAGAAATGAAAGCTTGGGAACCACAAGCTCAGCTGGATTTTTGTCAAACATGCTGTAACAGCAGTGAAAGGCTCGTAGAAACTACTCAATATTCAACTAGAAAGTATTTGGCCAGAACCACTATTCGCATTCAACTAAAAAAAACACTATTTGCACATATCTACTCTCGACTTACATTAACTCTGTAGGGCTGGCACTTGTAAATCGTTAGGATACGTGAGACCTAACCTAAACCTTACCCCAGTGTTAAACTAGCTGCTTATAAATATTCCGCGAGATGTTGCGCATGTATTGTGAGAATGATTGCTCGCCTTTCCAGGCAATTTTGCGCTTGCTCTTTTCAATGTCATCGTTAAGCGATGTATCAACTGTTCTAGAGTTTTTTTTTCCCACGTGTAAATAATTATCCTTCTTTCGTTCGGGCCTTGCGTGAACTGTAGATACACGATTGGTTCTTTTTGTTTAAACACCTTTCCACTCCAGTAAAAGCCCCGTAATTGGCCGACTGCATAGATCAATCAATGAATATTATTAACAAACTTGGAAGTGGTTCAAAACAAAGCATCTCAATTCATATTTCATGACTCCTCATGGATACTGAAATTTAATCTAAATCTTTGCCCAAAGAAACTAAGCTTGCTCGCCTTGTCATTCTCCACAAAATCCAGCATTCCCCTTCTTTTCAACACGATTACCGTCGCCCACACTCGTACACCTGCTAGTGCCATAACAATTTAAAAGTAAGTCCTTCCTTCCCCAGAACCCAACACATTTCTGAATTCCCCGCTCTCTCTAGTCATTACAGATTGGAATTCTCTCCCTGAAACAGTTGTACACTAAACTAACGAGGATAAATTCGGTGATCTTTGCAATGAAAACCTCAAAAAATGTTTTTCATTAATCAAAATGTTCAATCGGTTACATTTCAGATTTATTTATTGTTTACTCACATTTATTTATATTTTTTGTATAATCTGCATCTTGCTCGCAAGTTCGTATTTAACCGAGCTCTTGTACGGCGATTCTCCCTGTTCAATCTTTTTTACTAGAACCCTCGCGTAATGCGCTTCATTCGAAGTGCCCTTTAGTTATAATAAACTGAACTGATAACGACTGCATCTTCAACACAAGCGGAAACTCAAATTTTTTGCAAAGCACTGGAGAAGCAAAATGAAGGACAAACACAGGCTGCACGGTTCTTTCCGAGTAAAAATGGTTGCCCATTAGCCTATCTTCAATCTAAAATTTAGGTTTTACTTCATGTATGTTTAGTGCACCACACTGTTTGTGAGCACGAGAAAAATAAAACAATTTATTATTATTATTATTATACGACTACTCTAGGACGAATATCGACGCAATCAACCAAAGCTTGGCAATTTTTTCAAATCAGTTTATAGAATTTATTTTAAGGTTGTTGAATGAAAACTCAGTGTTGTTTCAGTGTAAATTACTCGAGTTATGCGAGATTTATTCCAAAATTTAACATCCACACGTCATTTGCAAACTTGTCATTTTCATCTCGTTTGAAGAGATTGCTGAATAAAAAGAATACCGTAGGCTTTTTCGTGCAGCAAACAAAATCACTAACCGATATTTCTTGGTCAAAATACCGTAAGTGTCAGTCAATTTGCAAACATCAAATAAAAAAAAGCCAAAAATTAGTTTTTCAGTTTTGATCTCCATAATATACTAAAAACCAACCTAAGAGAGTTTTGGTCGACTATTAGTCCGAAACAGATAAAGGATTCAATCAGCTTGACTGATACCTCTGGAAAGCGTTTACCAACCGACAAGACTTGCAAGCTCTTTTCTATTTTTTTTTTGCGAAGTTTTCATTCAATAAATATTCCCCTTGCCCCATAACTGTCCAGAATACTTCATAACTATCCAAATGAAACAGATCAATATAACAGCAGATGGTATTTCAAAATTAATTTCAAACTTACCATCAAATTTGGCTCCTGGTCCTGATTTCATATCATCTAAACTGCTAAAACTTACTAGTGAAACAACCAGTGTACTTCTTCCAAAAATCCTTCTACGGTTGTCCGGATTTTTAAGATGGTTCAAAGGACGATCCTTTTAACTTCAAGTCTATTTCTTTAACGTCAGTGTCAAGCAAAATGATGGAACATGTTATCTATTCTACTGTAATAAATTATTTATGTGTCAACAATTTACTTTTCTCTAACCAGCACGGTTTCCGGCGGTCCTTTTCCTGTGAATCTCAGCTGTTTGAATTTTTGACCGATATCCACCAAAACTTTCATCTTAAAAATGAGACTTCATGGATATAAAAAAAAAAACCTTTCGACAAAGCCCCGCATAGTCGTCTCATTCAAAAACTTGATGCCTTCCAAATAGCAGCATCGATTATAAATTGGATAACTACCTTTCTCTCAAATCGAACTCATAACGTCACAATAGATATTTCCTATTCACAGAAAGGTGTTACAGAGCCCCTGAAAGAAAAAACTTTTTTTTAAAACAGTTGGTTGGGACACGCGTGTCAAGAAATAAACTTTATGCGCACAATATTTTTTTTAGTGCAATATTGACACCGAGAGATTTATTCGAAATTTTGCGCACAAAGTCTATGACGTCACGGAATGGTCATTTGCTCTTTCGACCTCAACGAGATGGTCATACACTCTCTCCACCTCAACATGGTGGCCAAGCCGATCCACTTCTCCTCCACGTGCCCGAAATGCCGAGAGAGAAAACAAGTGGAAAGGAGGTGACTACCGACTAAATCGTGTCGTCAATATTGCCCTAAAAACATCTCTTTTCTCGCGTAAAATTAATTTTTTCACACGCGTGTCCCAACCAGACTGTTTAAAAAAAAAAAAAAATTTCTTTTCAGGGGGCCCTTTACATTAGGAGTACCGCAAGGAAGTGTGCTTGGCCCGCTACTACCTTTAATATACATAAATGACCTGCCAGATCTTCTTAACTCAACTATTAGGTTATAAGCGGATGACTGTGCGATTTATAGAAAACTAACAAATGTGTCCGATTGCACCCTTTTGCAAACTGATTTGTTTTATGTTGAAACGTGGTGTCGAGATCGGCAGATGGAAATCAAAGTTAACAAAACAAAATTCCTCAACTTCACTACAAAGAAAAGTACTACTCAGTTTGATTGTTTACTTTCTAGTATATCCATTTACGCTGTTACAACATAAGCAATTCCTTGCTATGACGAAATCCCTTTCTTTCGAATTATCACTTTTATTGAAGTTCACATGGTCCCGACCGAAATGCACGGATTTTTAAATGGATCATTCGAAATCTATCAGTGGGGACCACGCTTTTTGCAAAGGCCGCGGCGCCGAAAGCATGCAAGCCTACACGGGGGCGCACAAAGATCCTTGCAATCTTTCCCTCTTCTCCACCAAGAACGGCAAACGGCAAACTGGGAAAACGGAGTAAACCAGTGACGATGGGCAGAGCGCCGCTTTCGATGTCAATGCGCCGATGTGGGGACGTGGGCATGGAGCAGCAGCGCAGCGTCCATGTTCTACTCACGGCACCAGCAGCCAACACTGCCCAACTCCTGTCGGAAACGGGTCAACATGGAGCCTGGAGATCTTCCCTTCAGGAGCCCCCGACCCATACGCCTACAGGTGTACTGCACGCACACATGCGTCATATTAGAGATAGCAGTGTTTACCGAAAGTCACTTAGATCTGCGGGGTTGAGAAAAATGGCCGGCCCAAGTCCGAAAGCGGTGAAGAATTCGACATTCCGGCATCGGCCGTTCCACACTGTCCACCATTTTGCGGAACAAGCAAGGTATTGAACGGGTTCGAGAAGTTTCTCGTGCAAGAGAAAGCGCGCCTGCGACCCGAAGATGAAAGATCGCCAATTGCTTCGCGCACGTCGGATTTTCTCTCGCGAGCATGCTTGCCGAGCCGATGTACAATTCCCAGAGCTGCAACAATCTCCACAGGAGTGTGTGAAAACATGTTGGCAAAGCCGCCGAGGATAACTTTGATTTGTTCGCACTTGTCAATGCAGACGTTCCCGTTGTTGCTCCTGCCACGGATGCTGCGATCGTAGACCTTGCGTGCGGCCAGGGTAAACACGAAGAGACGTCGAAGAGGCACCTCAGGGAAACGCCGACGACTGTGGAGACGTGAAACGTCCTATGGCTGCTTCAAAACAAAGTGGAGTGCAGCAGCGGTGACTGTGTTCTTGCGATGCCTGGAGCAGTATAGGAAGAACCGATACCCGGATAAAATTATCGGCAAACTCCACTTAATTATTTTTTTCTCGGTAAAGCTGCTGCGAGATGTTCACAAGCGAGGTTTGTTTGATTAAATATATGGTAAGAGTGTACCTCCAATAGTGTTCCCGTTCACCTTCGAGGCTGCTGGTAGTGTTTCTTAAGCTCTATCGCTTTTATCGAATTAACGTTTCTATCAAACTTTTTTGCCGTCCCATTGAATTAGTTATAACGACGAATTACTGCGCAAATATCTCGGCATCAACTTTAATATTAACTTATCATGGAAACCTAACATCAGCTTGCATTGAAAACCTCCGCGAAAGCTAACCGAATTTTAGGATTTTTAAAACATCTTCATCGGGACATGTCACAAACTAAACTCATTGTATATAATCACTCATCTGGAACCCCCCATCAGTCATACGTAAAAGAAAAATTGAGAGCCCTTCTACCCCGTGAAGAGGGAAGTCCAGCGAAGGTGGCACTCTGGTGAGATTTGCTATGTCGGGCTTGGAGCAGCGGCAACGGTGGTTTCAGGTTGGCGGCATGCCCATTCTCACTTCAGGGCGTGCTGACGCTGCTCATACTTCTGCTGCTCCTCTTCGGAACGTACAACATGGGTGCGACCCATGTGAAGTCTGAAGTCTAACTGATGAGGACAGTGGCGCGATCTTCCACAGCTGGCCGCCGAAGAGCGTGCGGCATTGCGCAATGTCAGGGGGGAGAGAGACGCCGCCCGTGGGGAAAACACGCGCGTGCGGCGCCGGCGTCTGCAGCATTAACTGTACAAAACTGTTGGTCAACGCACGGTCTAACCCCAGAGACGATCTGCCAGAGCCTAGCCTAGACAGCTTCGCAGTAAAAACTAGAAGCTGTTCAAAAGCGGGTCACTTTCTTCATCCTTCGTAATTGTACTACCAGTATGACAGCAGTTGAAAGCTGAACTGAACTCTTTTGAAACACCCAAGAAACATATCACGTACCCCACACCTACACAAAATGTATTACTAGTTTCCTTCAAAAAAGTGATGCATAATGTCCGTTGGCTTTCCACATCTCCCCACTCAAAATTCATCTAGCTACACCTAGGACTAATCAGTTCAAGTTTTCTCCATTACAGTTGGCTATCTTTGACTGGGATAATCTACCTGAGCATATTGTTTGCATCCCACAAGCTGAAACTTTTCGATTTTCCATTGCCGCTCTCCATGCCTTTAACATCATGTTTGTACTATTACCATATTTACTTGCATAATGAACACACTTTTTTTCCCCAAAAATTGACACATATCTGGGGGGGGGGGGGTGTTCATTACGCGGGGTAAAATTTTTGCATTTATGACATTTGCATTTTTGCAAATGTCATATTAGGTGCCAATATGACACGGCAAGGTACTGTGGCACGTTTCCATTGATGGAGGCGCACCCATGGCTGGTCGGGGGCGCGCCACAGTAACTATGTTTTATAAATTGCAAACCTTTTTAGGGCGCTTTCAGCGTGCCTTTTGCCGAAGGAAAAGCGCTCTACGAAGCTCACTCAGCACGAAAAGAAATGCAACCGTTGTTAGATGATATATATTGCTAGTATCTGGCGGGGCGCTCGGGTATATACCGCATGCGACTACGTGTACAAGAACTCGTACGAAGTCCAACCGCCGAGGCCCGCTCGCATGGATCAAGTTTCGTTCACGGAGACGGCTGTTACCAGGGGTCTCCAGACACTCTCAACCTACGACGCACCGTGCACCTTGCTGCGCTGTTCTGTTACGGATTAAATAAGCGCATTTACCCGGAGTATGTGAAATTAGGCCTAACCACTTTAAACGATTTCACTGTCCGAAAGCGGACCAGACACGACGGTGTGTTTGTTGACATCAATGCATCCGATAGGCGAAGAATGTCCGGGGCCGGGCAATTCCTCGACCCAAGCTTTGTTAAGTGTGCGCGCCGCTCAATTTCATGGTTGATTACCTCCGCAACTATGCACTTACAGCCATTACGAGAGGGGCTTGGCTTGGCTTGACTTGGCCTGATCGCTTGGCGGGCAAAAGAAAATTGGCTTGGTGGCTAGCTAAATTGGACACAATTGGTGCTTTCATTACGCGAGGGAAAAAAAAAAAAAAGTCACAATATTGGTACCCGTTGTGGGGGGGAGCGTTCATTACAAGAGTAAATATGGTACTAGAAAAGAAACCCAGTGTTCATTTTTATCGTCACATTTATAGTTAAATCCCCCCCCCCCCCCCCAATGTAAAGTCCCTCGTGGGCATTTAGGGCTCAAATAATTGAATGAATGGATGGATGAATGAACTGCTGCATTAAACAAAATGTGCAACATGCAGTAGCATTGTGCAACTCAGCCTTATAAATTGTGCAAATCTTGTTAGAATGCTACAAACTGTGGATACAAGCAATAAAACCCAGTTCCTTAATGTTGCCATCTACACTATTAATGCCCGACTAACGGTGGACCAGAAGCGAGAGACAGACAAGTGGGACGCATGCAGTCCATCATACTCAAATCCATCAGGTAAGCTGGAGCAAGCGAGACGTATTACCGGTCTGGCGTTTTACAGCAGCCTGATGTTTTGACTGCCAGGTGCTGCGACCCATTTGTGGGGAAAAATCGGTCTACTAGTTGTTTCAACAGTTCCGCCAGTCAGAGTGCTGTCACGGCTTCAGTCCATAACAGCAAGTTTGTGGTTGTGCTCAACATTTGCACCATTGGGATCAAAATTAGACGCTAGCAGTGATGTCCCAGATGATCGGCTAGCGCACCGAAAAAGGCTCACTGAGAACAAACACCCCAACTGGTTGAGTTGTCCCAACGGTTTTCCCAGGAAATGCACGTTCACATTCACAAAAGGTTGAGACAACACAAAAAAATGTAGCAAATGAAAAAAATGGTGTTCTGTTTATTTACAGGTTAGTTACAGGACAAACAACACAAAGAGGGCACAATCCTCCAAAATATACAATCAATGGTAGTGGACACCAGACACGCAAAGGAGACCAAGCTGCATTGTCAACTGCAGACAATCCCTGATCTCGGGTACATTCAGCATTTTTTAGTGCACAAGCTGCAACTCTGCCCCCTCGGCCATACTGCAAGTTCCACCTCCAAAAAGTCCTTGTTCACTTTCAAGGCTGTATGAGCATAACTGTCAGTCCAAGATGTCTTGGCAAACAGAAACAAGGACGACAAAAAAGGTAGAACCAAGCGAAGGTTGAGAAAGGAGCTGTTTGTCAGCACTTGGCCCTTTTCATTCGTTCACCATCAACTCTCACCAACTTGCCCAACTTTTCATTCTACAAAAATATCTTCTCCAAAAATACATTAAAGCTATTCTGCTTTCTAATGTTTGCATAGTATAATGCCGAAAACACGCGCTCATATTAAATTAGTAGCGCTATACATAGACCAAAATAAACTGAGAAGACAGACCTACACAGTGTAAACGCACCACAAAATACTGTTTTGAATGAGACACTCACACAAAGGGCATGAGAGAAGTGCACAATGAGATGCAGCGAAGCGTTTTAACCCTCTTGGCTACAAATGACCTGTCCATAACCTAACACTACAGTCGAACCCAGATATATCGAATTCAAAGGGGATTGTAAAATAGTTTGATCTATCAATATGACATACAAAGATATGTTAAATTAAGCTAGAGTTGAAATTTCCTGGCGTCTCTGCTAATACCGAAGGTCGCGACAAACGGGAGCTTACCAAATAGAGCATCCAAGAGCCGCTAAATACAGTAGAGCATAGTTGGCGGAGACCGTAACACCGCGGCGCTTACACGCGCACCTGGCTGGGACCTCCACACAGCATAAACGACAAAACATGAAAATAATAGAAAAGATTTAAAAAGAAATAGAAAAGCAAGACGCTCAAAAAGACATGTTGATTTATAGACAAAGTTAGGCAAGCAAAAAAAAAAGAAAGTGCGATTGCACAACCGTTGTTGTCGATACACTCGACTTGCCAAAGACTTTTCTTTTGCTTATCATATTTCATTTTGGGTCTAGGGAGTCGCGCAGCATCAGCACTGTTTGGGGAAACGGCGCAGGCTACCGTTCGGACAGCGAGCACTCCCTGCTCTCCCTACGTGCGTGCGCGTGCCCTTCCCCTTGCTTTTGGCATCCTCCACTTTTTCACAACTGCTCTTTTCCTGCATATCTTACCCCGTGTATGCTGGCTTGGCGGTCTGCCAGCCACGCAACGCAAGCGATGTGCTCACCACTGGCGCAATCGGATCGCGGGAAAAGCAAGGGGCGGCCAGGCTTGGTTCCCTATATCGAGTGTCCCCGCCATGGTAGTTGGATACAAAAAGACAATGCTCTTATACTATCTCACGTGATTTTCAAGGGGATGTTTGCACCGTTCGATATAAACAATAATTCGAAATACCCGACTATGATATAACTGGGCTCGACTGTATACTTCAATTAAGTTGGGCGAAATATTTTTACAGGGCGTCGTACAGTCCTAAGTGAGGTGTTTCAGTGCACAACGAGCCACTCGGCTCAAACGTGCATTCCTTCTACGGCAATAACATACTAAAGAAACTTAAAAGCAGCCATCTAAAAAAAAGCCTTCTTCCACCAGTGAAGTGACGACGAAAGCAGCCATTCCTAGAGAGCTTTACACCGTAGTGATTAGTGACATCACACCTCACTTCGTAAATGCAGAACAAACTTCTCTGAAACACTGACACCCCTCCCAACTAGCTTTTGCAGATGTGACACCTGTACAAGCCTTTCATTTCTGGCAGATGTGACAAGATGCAATGGGACTGCTTAGCCCACCTGCATCGTGCAGACATTGTACTACACCAAATGACAGGAGACAGACGAATACATCTTTACAAGAGGGAAACAGACTTCAGAGACAAAACGATGAGGTGAAAGAGAACACGCAGCTGCCAATAAAAGCTGCGCAGGAGCAGCTAAGTAATGCTCGGATTGTTTTTGCAACAAGTCGGCAATTGTTAGTAACAATTATTTTGATCGCGACAATGCTTCGAGCAAAGAGTCGAGAGACCACCATATGCGAGTCACCTATCAATATTTAGGACGCATTTTGTGGGAGTGGGAAGGAAATTCAGCAATACTCGAATGACAAGGAAATGGCCAGTGCAAGGAACGACTGACGGAGAAAGCAGGCTTTCTTCACACAAAGTCCCACCATCTGTTCAGAATTTCGAGAGATTTGTTCCAAGTTGCACGCTCCTCTCCTTCGTTGACACCCAGTTCACTGTGAGACACGCTTTATGGGATTTTAGCTTCGTTTATGGCCTGGGACACTGAACCTAGAAAGTCTAGAACAGCATCACATGCCCCAGTTCCGTACAAACATGCGACGCGAAATGTCTTCCACTGGACCAGTGTGAAACACCTCCACACCGACATCCAGGGACATCACGTCCATTTTTAGCCCAATTTTTGCGCATAAAAAGGGGCATGCAGACAGACTATTCCGACTCACAGGTTCTGGATTCAATTGCCGCTCTGTCCGGACAAGCAACTTATAGGACTAGTGATCGGGCAAAAGTTTTACCGGAAAAAATTTCTGGCGCAAAACCCAGGTTTGGGAAAGCTTCGGAGGAGCGGCCACAAATCTCAACCATTTCGGAGACCACATGGGTGAGCGCTATGAAAAATCTATAAACCGTGCGAGACAATGAAAACTTTATTATATATACTTTATTTAATAAAGGAAGCGTCTCTCGCTTACCTTCTGCAATTTCGGACGTGCGAGCCAAAGCCCACAGATGAATTTTGATTTCACAAGTGCCATAATTTTTACCATAGAGCGTTCGTCGCGCAACCTGCATGACGAACGAAGGAGATTCGAGCGTAATATTGACGTTTAAGCTATTCCTTTCGCCACACTGCATATCTGGTATTTTATATTATATCCCTAATGTTTGTGACATCAGAAGAGAAGCAAAGGAAGAAATTAAAATATTGGGGTGAGCTAGGCCTACGACTTTCTTTCATTCCCATTTTTGTAGATCGTCCGGAATAAGTCACGCAAATTCTTAGAACACCGAAGCCTTACAACTGTGACAAGCATCAATCTTGTTTGTTTCAATTCGCAAGAAAGAAATTAAAGTGTGAAGGCTTTTCATAAATTTTACAGGTTTGGCGCCAGAAGGATACTCCGCGTGCAAACTCTCCTGGCAAACAATGATAGCAAATGCAGTCGGCCAGGCTTCGTAGCGGTACGAGCCCAAACCCCGCTGGCAATGGGCTGCTTCCAAATTCCCCGCACATTTCTTCCACTTCCCCTAATGTTTGCGCTCCAACCAGTATGAAAGTCCGTTGCTGCCTAGGCAAGAACCGCAAACGTCAAATTAAAATGAGGGTGAACCCTTCCGAAACACGGTAACGGTCAAAATTTGGTCACTTTCCAAAACAGTCCGACACCGAGTCTTGGGCGTTTCGCTCCGTCCCTATTTATGACGCCTTGGAGACTTTGGGGTCTGCCTGGCGTATTTTTTCATGGCACACTAACCAACTGCCGAACAAGGCTGAAACTTGGCTGGAAGGTAGCCCTCAGCGACCGAGGCAAGATGCAAAGGACGCGTTACCCGAATCGTTGCAAGCACCTTAGGCCAGTGCCACTCGTGCACCAATGCAAAGCAGACTACAGTCGTAGTACAGCTATGGAAGTTTGTACCGCGTCCACCACATGGTACAGTCCGCGGATGTACGACACAAAGGCCGTGTGCAGATACGCGTACCAAGCACTTCCAACGTGCCCGCAGCCAAACTCCAGCTGTCCACAGAGAATCGGACGCACGGAGGAAACCGAAGGCTCAGGGGAGGGTGCCCCTGGCCCCCGAGAAGGACTCCCTGGCCCAGCAGTCCCTGCCAAGGGCACTCACGTTCAGGTTCGAACTGGACGCCAGGTGCAGGCCCCGCAGCGGAGAGTTGGTCATGGACCGCAGGGGGCTGATGAAGGTCGACACGGCACGGCTCAGCGTCCGCCGGGGGGTCGCCGTCTTGCGCGTGATGGACAGGGCACGGGACAGCTTCTCTCCCTTCCTCGCAGCGTACCTGGGTGTACAAACGGCTCTTTGTGGCACCCACCTTATGCGCTACACTCGAGCTAAAAGTGCCACCCCTTCCTGCAGCATCAGGAGCTTGACGACATATTTTGTAATGAAGGCATCAGTGCTCGGCTGGCCCTCATTACATCGTCAATGTGAGCGTTCCAAGTTCAATCAGCTGATACTGCGACACCTAGATATTTAACTGCGTTGGGATGCCGGACAGTGGTGCTGTCCAGCGGCGCCGACCGGCAGCGCTGCTGCCATTAGTGCGGTCAGGCCTCTACTTGTCCCCTTGAGCAAAATATCGGAGTAAAGGGCCATAAATACACGATTGCGGGGCATGCGCCGCTCCATGGACGACCCTACTTGTCTCATTACCTTGGCATTGTCCTTGCGGTCATCCTAGAAGTCGTCCTAGACCTCTAGGACGACCTCACTTGTCACATTATGTGAAAAACAAGCGGCGGCGGCGGCATTGTGCCCGAAAGATGGCCATAAAAATATGTCATCAAGCGTCATCATACGTCATCAGCGTAATATTGCCACGCGCGTCGCCGAGCGAGCACGCCTGTGGCCAAATGGTTATCGTCTTTGGCTCTTATGCAAAAGGCTCGAGGTTCGATGCCTCGGAGCAGATGCGCCTTTTTGTTATTTCTGTAAATGTCGCGTTCTGGTGAATTTGAGAACATTGTTGTTTATTCGAGGTCCGAATGTTCAACACGCCGAACCTTCTACGCCGATTGTTCCAGAAGCCCACCCGTGTACATAAGGGGCTCCACGTGGCAAGCCGGAGTCAGTCTCGTCCCAGCGCTTCATCCTGCTGTTATGCTGCCATCAATGCCTGTGGAGCTAGCCTTTTCCCATTTTGTTTTGGAAACAAGTTTGCTCCCATTAAACGATTAGTTTCCGCAGTCATTCATCGCCTCATCAATTGTCATTTCTGACATTTTGGTGGAGGTGCTGGGTACCACGATCCATGCCAGTGAAACATACCCCTCAGAAGATCTGTCTGGCTCAATCTTTCTCAAGTCCCGCTTATCCCCGTTGACGAATTTGAAACTCGGAACAGCCACCGTACCCAAGGCCTGCCCCTGGAATTCGTCCCTCTACCGTCAAAGCCAATGAGGACTATGATGAGCACCACGTCGCAGCAAGACGGAACACCACCGACCTCCATTGTCTACGTGCGGGCCCCGCCACGGACGCCAGCGACTTTCAATGGCGACCTTTACAAAGATGTGGACAACTGGTTAAGCCAGTACGAGCGCGTCGCCCGGTTCAACGGATGGGGGCTGAGCAAAGCCTACGAAACATCTACTTCGCTTTGGAAAACACGGCTTCCAAAGTGCTTTTGCCCAGTGGCCCTGCCAGTCGCTACTGTAGTGTCATGGAGGGCAGCTGGCTTGAGCTAGTCGAGTGTTTTTATACTGTGGAGCAGGCCTTTACCAGGCACGTTCATGCAAACGCACTTATGCAGTTCTTTTTCACCCAATAAATAATGGTTACCGTATTTACTCGAATATAGGTCGATGCCTTTATTTTAAACTCACCGAGAATAAAAAAATAATAAATATAGGTCGACTATATTTTTTTTAAAGAGCAGAAGAAAGTTTGGGTAAGAGAAAGAAATAAACCTTCATTTACAGCACTCTCAGCTAAATCACAGCGCAATGCCAAAAACTTCATCATACTGTAAACGACTAAATTTTCGCGAGGACCTAATTTTCGCGAATTTCGCGAATCGCCTACAAACGTGAAAAATACGTCCCGCGAACAATTCGGGCAATATGTGAACGCTACAAAAGCTACACTTGATTCGCGAAAATTGGTACCCGCGAATAATTTCAAATTTTCAGCTTTGGTCCGATTCGCGAAAATTAAGTCGTTTACAGTAGTCAGAACTTCGGGACACGTCATCGTCGTCGGAAGCTTTGTCAGCTTGGCAGACATCCTTGCAAATTCGCAACAAAACCTCACTGATACCGTCGCAAAATGGAAACAAAAAATATAAGGTGGAGACGGGCGAAGCGACAAAAGATCACCAACAAAGACGTGAGCAACGCCACGAGCAACTAGAAGCGAAAGTAACCCCCGTGTTTTGTTTTGTTTCACGTCTGCAAGGGGGAGGGGTAAGAGGGGAGGAAGCAAGGCAGTGGGGCAAGGTGATTGGCGCGTTGCACGTCGTGTCAGCGAAGCTTGACGCCCGAGGAATGGGCGCAAGCGGTGGCCACGCCGGGCTGCCGGCTGTTGTTGTTTCGGTTGTTTTCGTGCACTTAAAGCTTTCTGAAACGAGGAACAGTGCGGTCGGCTCGGTGACTCGATAGCTTCATGCACTCGGTAGGGTCCCAAAATTTGGTCGCGAATGTAGGTCCAAATTTTCTGGCCACGATTATAGGTAGACTTATATTCGAATAAATACGGCGTCTTTTTGACAACGTGTTCCGATCAATGGTGAAGTGCCGGCTGTCCGCGAGTTAGCTTGCAACTGTGTCGGCTGCAATGCTCTATATATCAAATTATTTCACTACCGTTGGATACAGTACAGCCCGCTTATAACGAACGCTGCGGGAAGCTAAAATCAGTTCGCTATATCTATTTGTCGCTATATGTGGATTTCGAAAAAAAAAAAAAAAAGCGAGAAATCAGCTGCTTCAGCTAGCGATTTTAATGCTTTCCAAAATAGCTGTCGATTCGCAACTGTACGTACAGCGTATGGGACGTCTTCACGATCGCTTGCTCGACTGCGTCGAAGTGCGGGAAAAGGTTCTGTCCAACTTCGACCCGCTCGGCACCAGCGAAGTAGTCTCGGAGGGTATCCGCCGCGGCAAGAGCCGTTCCGGCGGACACCGACTTCTTCGCAGAGTCGTCGCCACTCTCGTCACTTTCGCTACCTGCCTCCGCATTGACGGGGTCAGAGTTGGCGAGGGCTTCATCGGGAGGGCTTCACCAGAGGAGACACTTCCCAACCCGGCGACGATAATGGACCTTTAGGTTGGCAATAACGCCCTGGTCCATCGGATGAAGCTTGGCCGTGGTGTTTGGCGGCAGGAAGAGGACTTCCACGGCGTTAAGCAGCGGATTGATGTGATGCGCGCTACAGTTATCAAGTAGAAGCAGAACTTTGCGTTCCTTGCCCGCCACGTCGTTGTCGAAGTCGGTCACGTTTGGCAGCGGTAGGTTTAGTCAGGTAGGGTTTCGTGAAATCCGCGTACTTTTGCAACGAGGCGTTGACTTTCGTGTAGGTCCGTAGCCGGATGTCAAAACGGAGGAGAAAAAACGCAGAGTGGGAGGGAACGGCCGAAAACTTGAAATTTCCCGCAAGACGTGTGCTACGATGCACATCACGTACTGGGAGAAGACAACTTACGGAACAGAGCGAATTCCTCCCCCGCGGTCGCCTTAGTTGCGTTATTGGTACGCAGTTGTTTGTTTTTGCGGTTATTTTCTAGAATTATACCATAAATAGCTTTTTTTGCGCTTAATTTGAGTATGTTTTTGCAGCTTTTCTTCGCTATATCCGTGGCGGGCCTCCCGTGGTTTTTTGTTAAAAGCGGACTCGTATCTCATTGCAGGTGTACAAACGGTAACGGGAAATTGAAATCCATTCGCTATATCCATTATTTCGCTATTTCCGGGTTTGTTATAAGCGGGCTGTACTATACAAGCGGGCTCAACCGTACAACAAAGCTCGCAGCGACGCCAGGAGCCAGTCGTCCTCACCTGAGAGCCTTGCCGATTCCGGTCGACTGCGCACTTGCGTCGAGGCCCAGGTCGGAGCTGCGCATGGACGTCAGGAAGCTCTCCTGCAAAAAGACGCCACGCTCACTGGTGGGACCTAAATACGCTTCATTGGAGCGGTTGTCTTAAAAGTTTCCTCGTATGAAATAGCAGGAGACGCTCTCCTGCCCTCCACAATTGCCAGTTTGCGACCGAGAAAAACAATTTTGCTGCCTGCGCAGCCAAATCGGGGTAGCCAAGGCGGCAGTGTGCTTGGCTCCCGTGCAGGTGGCCGGGGTACGGTCCCTACCGTCGCCCATTGTTTTTTTATCTTTCCCCGAGTTAATACAAGTTTCTAGAATGTTTGAGAACCATGTAGTTTGTTCATGCTCGCACTGTATAGTTCCAAAACAATCGAGGTCCAATGTTCTAGGCTTCCGGGAAGCCTTAAGACAAGCTGTACCGCGTAGGGTCAGTCTCGCTCCAGCATTCCATCCCGCTGCTACGCCGCCGTTGACGCCAGCAACGCTCTTTCTTTTAGTTGTTTTGTTTAAATACGTTTCTCTCTGTCTATTTGTCGACTCATCAAATGTCATTTGTCATCAATTGTCAAGTGTTGGGAAGAACTTTGCAGGGACAGCAGCAGCAAACATCTCAAACGTCTTCTATACCTACAGGAATGGACTGGAAAGATGCTACGATTAATAATGTGTAAAGTGCTTTAAGTAAAATATTTCGATATCTGTTGGTCACCTTCAAAAGGGTTATTTCAATGTTTTCTTCATAGTCCCCAATTTGTCTGAAATTTTGCTAAACAAAGTGACAAATATCGCTGAAATAGTAACCCAAATATTGGGCCAAAGTAATTTTTTTTAGCGAAGTTGTTGAATTTACGACATGGTCCTCACCACGTTTTTCAAAGTGAAAGCCTCTACTGGCAACAATGAAAATGTGACGTCAGGGGAAGGCAGGGGTTCACTCTTAGGACTGTAGAGTTTGTTCGCAACTGATTACAAGCCATTTCAGGGTGTCAAATGAATGCTGTATAGTCAAACCCGGATATATTGAATTCAAAGGGGATCGTAAAATAGTTCGATATACCAATAATTGAATATACAAAAATATGTTAAATTTACCACGAGATGAAATTTCCTGGCATCTCTACTAATACCGAAGGTTGCGACAAACAGGAGCTTACTAAATTGAGCCTCCAAGAGCCGCTAAATACAGTAGAGCGTACCGTATAAACCGGAATATAGGTCGAATTTATTTTTGAAAATGGACCCGAAAAAGTTGACCCTCGTCTTGCACGACGGTCATTAGCGGAAAAACAAAAATAATCTCGCAACAATCTCGTGGCTGAAGCCGCCATCTTGTTTTTCTTTGCAATCGCCTAGCACTCGTCCACTTGTCACGATGGCCACGATTCACTTTCACTTGTGCTCCTTGTTTTGTTACATCTACCGGTGCCGCTCCCAGAGTGATAATGAGCGAAAGTAGAAGACACTTCCCGGTAGCCTTCAAGAAGAAGGCAATCGCCTATGCAGAGATCCACGGGAATCTCGCAGCGCAGCTAGAGTTCGGTGTATCGGAGAAGAGCATACGCTACTGGCGAGGCCAGAGACAAAAACTGGCGGCGTACAGCAAGGCGAAGAAAACTTTATTTCGTGGAAGGACCGCGGTGTACCCCGAATTGGAAACAAGGGTGGCAAATTTTATTGGGATCTGCGTGCCAGATCGCCACCTGTGACGTTGGAGTGAGTCCGTACGAAAGCCGTCGAGGTCGCTTGTGCTCCGGACTCTCGAGGGCGCAATTCAAAGGAACAGCATTGTCCCTTTAAATTGCGTTAGTGAACTATCGTATATACCCGAAAATAGGTCGCCCCCTATTTATTGAACCCACCGAGAATAAAAAATTGACCGCATCTCCACGTGGTGAATGATGCAGCTTGGGGCGAAGCTCTGGTGGTGCTTGTCTGCGTACACGCCGAGCCGCAGCATGCCGAGCCTTTTCATTCATGTCAGTAGGAGAATGTGTGGTTTTCTTCTTTTTCTTTTTTTAAGCAGACAGATGCGATGGCATCTCAGAACCCCCTACTCTTTTTTTTCTTCTTTTTCTTTGAGCCTTTTCATTCATGTCAGTAGGAGAATGTGTGGTTTTCTTCTTTTTCTTTTTTTAAGCAGACAGATGGGATGGCATCTCAGAACCCCCTACTCTTTTTTTTTCTTCTTTTTCTTTGAGCCTTTTCATTCATGTCAGTACGAGAATGTGTGGTTTTCTTTTTCTTTTTTTAAGCAGACAGATGGGATGGCATCTCAGAACCCCCTACTCTTTTTTTTCTTCTTTTTCTTTGAGCCTTTTCATTCATGTCAGTAGGAGAATGTGTGGTTTTCTTTTTCTTTTTTTAAGCAGACAGATGGGATGGCATCTCAGAACCCCCTACTCTTTTTTTTCTTCTTTTTCTTTGAGCCTTTTCATTCATGTCAGTAGGAGAATGTGTGGTTTTCTTCTTTTTCTTTTTTTAAGCAGACAGATGGGATGGCATCTCAGAACCCCCTACTCTTTTTTTTCTTCTTTTTCTTTGAGCCTTTTCATTCATGTCAGTAGGAGAATGTGTGGTTTTCTTCTTTTTCTTTTTTAAGCAGACAGATGGGATGGCATCTCAGAACCCCCTACTCTTTTTTTTCTTCTTTTTCTTTGAGCCTTTTCATTCATGTCAGTAGGAGAATGTGTGGTTTTCTTCTTTTCTTTTTTTAAGCAGACAGATGGGATGGCATCTCAGAACCCCCTACTCTTTTTTTTCTTCTTTTTCTTTGAGCCTTTTCATTCATGTCAGTAGGAGAATGTGTGGTTTTCTTCTTTTCTTTTTTTAAGCAGACAGATGGGATGGCATCTCAGAACCCCCTACTCTTTTTTTTCTTCTTTTTCTTTGAGCCTTTTCATTCATGTCAGTAGGAGAATGTGTGGTTTTCTTCTTTTTCTTTTTTTAAGCAGACAGATGGGATGGCATCTCAGAACCCCTACTCTTTTTTTTTCTTCTTTTTCTTTTTTTAAGCAGACAGATGGGATGGCATCTCAGAACCCCCTACTCTTTTTCTTCTTCTTTTTCTTTGAGCCTTTTCATTCATGTCAGTAGGAGAATGTGTGGTTTTCTTCTTTTTCTTTTTCTTAAAGGACACATGCAAAGAAAAAAAACATTTTTTTAAACACCTTAGATGGAAAAAGGATATCATAAAACAATTTTACAACGAAGAAAACAATTTTTTAGAGCTATGTTTACGGCGCTACACGAATTTGTAGTTGGCGCCCGCGGGCGCCGCAGAAAAGTGGCCCTTATTTATCACGTGACGGGCCCATATTTGTCACGTGGTGCTTGAGCTCTTTCGGAAGCTTCCTATAACCTCTAAAAGTAACTTATTCATCTTTGTTTGAAGTGTAACAAAAAACTAAGATTAATAAGTAACTTTTAGAGCCCAAAGGAAACTCCTGAAAAAGCAAAAGCAGACGTGATAGACCTGTGCGCCGGTCAGATGACGGCGGCGGCGCCCCGAACCAGACGAACTTGTGCGGCGGCGGTGACGGCGGCGTGGAGAAACGCGTTGAAGCGGCGTTCGCACAACGCTCAGCGTGCGGCGGCGGGGTGGCTTTACGGCGCCGGCGACGCAGGGTGGTGGCGCGCGGGCCTACCACGTGACCAGCGGCGGCTCCAGCGGGCGTTAACTACAAATTCGTATAGCGCCGTAAATATAGCTCAAAATTTTTTTTCTTCGTTGTAAAATCGTTTTATATCCTTTTTCCATCTAAGCTGTTTAAAAAAAATGTTTTTTTTTTCTTTGCATGTGTCCTTTAAGCAGACAGATGGGATGGAATCTCAGAACCCCCTACTCTTTGTTTTTCTTCTTTTTCTTTGAGCCTTTTCATTCATGTCAGTAGGAGAATGTGTGGTTTTCTTTTTTTTCTTTTTTTAAGCAGACAGATGGGATGGCATCTCAGAACCCCCTACTCTATTTTTTTCTTCTTTTTCTTTTTTCATAATTTTTTTCATCTTTTTTTTCAATTTTTTTTTTTGCCCTACACGAGCACGTGATCTCACGAGCAGAAGCACGAGCACCCGACGCCGGCCTACGGCGGACGGACATGGCTAGCCCCTAAGGAGCTTCGCCCCTAAAAAAATATTTCAAATATAAGTCGACCTTTTTTTTTTTTTTAGGAACGGGGGAAAGTTAGGGCAAAAGAAAGAAACAAACCTTTTCTACAGCACACTCGGCTAAATCACAGGACGATGCCAAAAACTTAATCATCGTCAGCACTTCCGGACATCTCATCGTCGTCCGAAACTTCGTCAGCTTGGTAGACATCCATTCGCAACAATACCTCACTGACACCGTTGACGACAAGAAGAAAGAAGGTGGAGACGGGTAAAGCGACAAAAGACCAAATTCAAAGACGTGAGCAACGCCGCCAGTCGCCGTGAGCAACAGCAACACGCGAGCCGCCGCAAACAACAAGCTAAAGTAACCTCCGTTTTTCTTTTTTTTGGTGCGCGTTTGCGAGGGAGAGGAATGGACGGCAAGGTGCATCGCGCGTTCCTCTCCCTCCCCTTCTCCCTTGCCCAGCGAGGAGAACGCTACAAGCGCGATGGCGAAACCCGACGCCCGAGGGATGTGCGCGAGCGGCGGCCACGGCGGGGGGGGGGGGTGCTGTCGATTGCTGCTGTTTTGGTTGTTTTCGTGCACCAAAAGCTTTTTCAAACAAGAAGCGGCGCGGCTCTACGGCAAAGCCAGCTCGGTGATTCGATAGCACCATGCCCTCGTTAGGGTCACAAAATTTGGTCGCAAATGTAGGTTGAAATTCTTTGGTCACGATTATAGGTAGACCCTTAATTTTTGACAACATTTCCGAAAAAAAAAAAAAAAGGTCGACTTATATTCGAATAAATACGGTAGTCGTCAGACGAAGGCTCTGAAGAATCTGAGTAGTGACGCTTGCGCACTTCCTGTTTTATTGCGTGCGAAGCAATTAAATAAATGTGCCATGTTTTCTCGTCCTTCCGTATGCTTGGCCAAATTTGTTACCAAGGTAAGGTTGCATTTTCTTGCCATAAAAACCTTTTTTTGCTTTTCGCAACTTGTAAATTAGGGGGTCAACCTATGTTCCAGTTCGACCTATATTCCAGTTTATACAGTAGTTCCCGTGTCGTGTGGTTCATAGCTGCCCCCCCCCCCCCGTCGTATTTATGGCCCATGATAAAATGTTGCATTCTCAAAGATTGGCCACCCAATATTTTTTTACCATTTATCTTCTCACCATGGGTGGGTGTTTACGGTAAACAGACCTAGATAAAAACGGACCAAATAATCTTTGATTAGTGCTCTACAGAAGAATGTTTTCATTTTTTGGGGTGCGATACTTTACTGCTGCTTGAGCAGTGAAAATGAAATGCCAACTGAAGTGCGAAACACATGTATGACGAAACCGTCCGATCCGACGTCCGATCAAGCAATACGACGATCGGAGGCTAGGGTTTTCAACGCTCTCCGGTGCTACGAAAACCCTCGCCCCCGAAGGTCATTCCGCAGTTCGCACGTCGGATCAGACGGTTTCGTCGTACATGTGTTTCGCGCTTAAATCAAACTCTGCTGAAGGACCGCAAGGTGCGCCCCACTCCGGACAGTGCCCCCAAGCCACTCACATAGTCCGGCACGTTGTACACCTTGGCCATGTGCCTGCACAGCGTCCAGAGGAAGTCCAGCTTGGCAGTCGGATGGTCGCACAGCGACACAAACGTGTACACGTTCTCCCGCGTGTCCTCGGCCAGCCGCAGCACCAGTCCAAAGGCGTTCTTCACGTCCACTGCCGACGGCAAGGATGCCACGCTCAAACCCTCGGTAGCGAAGGTTGTTTTGCCCCTCGTGCAGAGAGCACTGGGGGCATCCTAGAGTGCTCTTTCAGTCGAAGCAGCGGCCGCTTCGCGCTTTGTACAACCATTGAGCCGGTTCTTTGTGAACTCAGCTTCAAGAAGGGGAAATCCAGAGGAAGTAGGAGGGTTCCTCGGTAACTCGAGACATATATCCGCCAAGACAAACAATTTCCTGTCTCGGAACATGTCTCTAAACACCGTCAAAAGAAAAAAAGATTGGTTACAATGCAGGCAAGCTGATATAAGTGTAGCACTACGTGTCTCTCCTATCTTCTATAGCTCCTACTTTTTCCGACATTTCCCCTTTACCCCAGTCTCACGTCGACTTGCACAAGGACGACTATTTAGACGCTCTCATTTCCAAGACGGTTTCTACCATGACACGTGGATGCGCATGGCCACCGACGAGAACCACGGGAAGGGGCAGTCCAGCTCCTCGACGTCCAATACACCGCAAGCGCAGCCGAGGCATAGGGCAGCGACTACGCAGGCATAAACTGAGGCCGGAAACGAGAGCGCTAATGGCTTCTCGCAGCAAGGAGGCAGGGAAGGCGTCCAGACCGTTCTCGTCCACGACGGTGAGGTCGACGACCCTCTTGATTTCGAAGAGGGAGACCAGGACCAGGTGCTTGTGGCCCTTGTAGCTGCGGGCCGGGGCGGAGGCCGGGTGGGCGGGGCTCTTGGCCGAGGGTGGCCCCTTGGTCCGGCGCCGGGACAGCTGCCGGGGGCAGATACACGCGCAGCTTCCGTGAGTCGGAGCGGGCGTCCCACGCTTTGATGTATGGGCGAGATAGGACGCTAAGATAGGACGCCGTACGTACAGAAAGGCGATGAAAATGAGGCATTTATCCGGCGAGCACGTAGCTCCCACCAGTATCAGCTTAGGGAGAATCAAAGCAGTGGCATTCATAGTTTCCGTCTCACACTTTCTTCGCCTATTTTAGGGAAATTTGCCCACCAGCTAAGGGAAGACATCCGGACCGACCATTAATGACGGAACGATGCGGCGGACAGTTTGTCGTCGCACACGCCGGGAAACTACAACTCGCTTTCAAATCGACGTGTACGAGTACCGACTTCTTGGATCAAATCGATTAGGCACGACGCGAGAAAATTTCAATCAAAATAAATAATTTCGATGTCGGGCAGAATTTATACAAAATATAAAGCTGTTGTTAAAAAACCATTTCATTCATAGTTAAAAATTGTTTATGCATCTTTCGCAGACTTACTGCGTTGCTGCTTGTTTCCCCTCCAAAGGGAATCTCGAGGCAGTTGTCGGACGATGTACGAAAGTGCACTTCTTTTTTTTAAATATTTTCGCTAGTGAAAATTCAAACCAAAATTTTCACGTTTTCATCGTATCCATCCCACATGTCCAATCCCAAAGTGAAATGAATTTAGAAAATTCTACGATCGCCAAACTAGGCAATGGTTGTAAAAATTGCCGAGTAATTTAAGCGTCGAAAATGAACGCGTGCTGAGACAAAAGTTTCTACACCCACGAAAGTACTCCGAAAGACGCGCTTTGCCCGCGTGTACTTTCACGCACCGGCCGAGCAGCCTCCGCAATATCCGCTTCGCTGAAGCGAGTCTCACTTTTCCGCGGCGCATTGGCGCAACGGGAGAACGGAGCCTAATATAGTGTAGATAGACAAATTTTGAAAGCATTAGAAATGATTAAAACTGAATGCTACGGAACTAATATTCAACTCCAATCCCAAACGCCGACAGGTCTGGTCTTGCGCTTTCTCCGACAGCCAAGAGCAGAAAGAATGAAACGTCAAACTATGAGGTGTTCCCCCAAAACCTGTACGGTGCTTCTTTCACCGAGAAAACGACAACTACGCACGACCAAAAGCTCATTCTCCGCCCAAATGCAGAGACAGTGGTCCGAGCCAGATTCTTAGAACTAACCTACGTCTCGTTCGAAAGTTTGTGGGTTTCTTCGTTACTGAAGAGTATGTTTCGTCAGACCAGACTGCCTAACTCGCTGCAGTTGCGGCTATGGGGGCCCCATCCGACAACTGTCTCAAGATTCCCTCTGGAGGAGAAGCAAGCGGCGACGAGGCGAGTCTGCGAAAGATGCGTTTATTGACTTCCAACGGTATCGGCCCCGGCAAGGACCGCCCGAGCCGACACCGGCGACGCCACACGGCCTAGATACCCGGTTGCTACGATTTCCGGCGGGAAAATGGCACCAGTTAGTGAGCACAGGCCCTCCCATCGACAGTGATGTCTTTGGCTCCATTTCGAAGCACCCTGCTGAGCAGAAAATAGTCCCAGCAGCGGAAAGAACCTTCGGTGCATAACTGGGAATTTCCTTCGCATTCAATCTACTCCGAATAACGCGTTAAAAAACGTTGGGAACTGGCCCGTCAAATAAAAATATGTTCTTCGCCGTCATGCTGCTCCGCAATTACTCGTGGATTCCTCGCAATGTTAATTTTCCCAAACAGTCAACTAGCTTTTTGGCACAGCTTAAAAGACGCGCAAATAAGATTCTTACAATATGCACGCTTTTGTCCTCTAGCAGCAGCTGCATTTTTTTTCAAATTGCAAAAGCTGCAATAATAATGCCATTTTTATTTCTCTTAAAACCAAGTTTTCATTATTTTAGCGCACAACCTTTCATGGCTTTATAGCTATGCAAAATCTGTGTGCAGAAAATAAACAAAAACAAGACACGAAATCCAGTACTGTAGCCGAAGCTAGTCTAATTTTAATTTAAACTACTTTGACTGTGAGAAAGGTGAAGAACTAAGAAATAAAGCTAAAATGATACATTCATATACACATACATTCGGGGCTGCTATTGGCAGCCACTCCACTTGACGTGATTCCTGCGCATTTGCCCACACCTTGCGAGGGCTTGTTTGAAAACACACCTACCCGGATATGTAACCCTCTCGGTCAAATATGCCTTTTGAAATTTCAAAATCATGACCCGACCAAGGATGTTCACCGCTATTCCAGACATTGTGGTCGTGCATAATAACCGAGCTTTTCCTTCGACAACTCTGCTCCGAACCTTTCCTGAACCTTCGAGCAACGGTGCGTGCCACATCGAGAAGACTGCTCCGAAGGAGTTTTCCCCGAACGCATCTGCGTTGCAGCCAAGCACAGCACGCAGAATTGCTGTGCCCGCAATACGGTTGCTTCACCACGGTGCACCAAAGCCTATTAACGAGCACACTTGCCGGAGCTAGCAAAGTCGCCCATACTTTGAGCAACTAGAGTTACACACGTTGGAGAACTTCCGACGTTTGACACGAAGGCCGAATCGAACGGTGCGTAATCTGAACAGATATTACAGATCGTCCAAAATAGGCATCATCCTACTGCAATGGTCCGGCAATGCACCGAGACCCGAATTATTAGGAGGCAGTCGAGAAACGAAATGAGCTTTCGGCGAAGCGTTGCTGCAAATTTGTCACATTTTGGGGAATTGTAGCATGTAGCAAGGCAAGCCCAATGGCGCAGCAATCGCGTCGCTGCATCGAAATTTTCAGATATAGGTTATGAACGTGGGATAGTCGTAAAACTTGCAGTTTGGCGGGGAACAGTCACCTCTAGGACGTCCGAGAAGAGGAAGAGGACCAGGGTGTCCCCCTTCCTGCTCAGGCAGTTGTCCCCAATCTCCACCACCTCCAGAGATGTCACGAAGAACCGGTGGCCGGACAGGATGTTGGGCTGCCAGGGACATGGCCGCCATCCACAAGTCACTCAAATGCTCACGAGAAGCCCAAGCGTTATGTTCTGCCATTCTCTTTCTGCCAATAACTAGAGACCTCAGTAAAGAACTCCTCCCAAAGCTGAACTAGACCTCCCACGTCTCAAAGACACAAGAAACGCCTGGATACTTTTTTCCCTTCTCACAATACACCTGGGATTAATCTGTTCAAGGTCTCTTTTTTACAACTAGCCATGTCCAAACTGCAACTGTCTACCTGAGCACACTGTTATTTCCCCGGAAACCGATGCTTTCACATTTGCCACCTCCACTCAACACCGTCCTGTCCGCGTCCATTTACAAAGACTGGCGTTATTTTCAATTGCTTTACGCCAAATTCAGCCTTCCCCCATATAGAGCCCTCCATTAGCATTTAAAGGGGCCCTGCAATCATATTTAAGCGTCTACCATTTTTGCGGTTTCCACGTCTCTTGGGGTTCGGGAAAGCCAGCGGACACGGAGAGAGTAACTAAATATCAGTGCGTCATATTTTAACTGGACGACGCGGAAACCTCCTCGACCGACGAGGGCGACCCGCGGTACTGAAAGCGCGCAAAATGTGACGTTTTTGGTCCTGGGCTTACTACTGGTCAGAGCCGCTAAAAGTTTTTTTTTAGTCGAGATACAAAATATAAGTGTCGCGAACCGTTTCAATTATGTATGAAAGTAGTTTTTGTTCAGTATTTTAGATCAAAAAAGAAACAAATGCAGTTTATAAAGTACGGAAACAAGAAATGACCCGTCGACATACCTGCCACCAAGCGGCGGAAAAAGCGGCGCATATTAGAAAGGGCTAGTGGGATGAGGCGCCGACGAACGGCGAGCGTAGAAAGGTCCCGGAGCGTAGAAAGGCCATTTGGCGGTATGGCAACGCGAAGTGGCTCCCGTTCTGTAGTGATCTTTACCCCGTGTTTGCTGTCGTGTGTGGCCAATGAAGTGTTATGCCAAAATAGTCTTTAATCGCGCAGCAAATGCAATGCGAGCCGCCTTGGCCGCCCGCTTCATACAGCCTATCCAACACACGGTTTAGTGGCACCCTCTCGAGCCGTCGACACGGAGTGCGGCAGCCGTGAGCGCTCGATTAGCTCACTATCCCTCCTCTAGTTTACGGCCACTCAAGCCAGGACCTACGACGTCATGAAGGAGGTTATTTTTTGCTTGTTTTTGTAATTCTAATTTGCCTATAACTTAAAATAAAGCGAATTTTGCGAAAAGAAAAGTTTCATTAAGTTACTACGTTCAGTGTGCTTAGGTTCGGTGCAAATTAAAAACCAGTAAAATAGTCATTGCAGGGCCCCTTTAAGGAGGGACACTACCCAGAAGAAAAAGAACAATTTCCACAAAAAAGATTGATTGTGAAAAATGCCATATTTACATCCACCAACATCCAGAGAGTATTCCAAGAAAGTTTCATTAGTTTCCACTGCATAGTTATTTTTTAATAAATTATTTTCGGTCCACCGATGCTAAAGAAAATGTAGACGTTGGAGAACTTTGAAAGCGTTTTTCTCCGTTTCACATTTTGGCATAAATTTCCCTTTAGGAAAACTATCGTTTGGTAATGGGACGAAAGGAAAGACCCACTCACTGTTTTTCTTAACTGAAATGTAATGGGCAATGCAACTGTGGCATTGTTTTTTTACTTTGTGGATGTCTCTTATGAAAGATATTAAGATTTTGTCAACGACATAGAAGGCAAAACATTCATTTGATTTTTCCCTGCAATGTTAGCATAAAATAAATTACTTTTTGGAAATTTTGTTTTTACGGTTGCACTCTCCAGGCATTCTGCTGCATGTCTAGTGAAGAAAAACGTTTGGTATTATATTAGTTTTCTGACTATAGTTTTCCTAAACAAAGTCAGTGTGTTCCTGATAGAAACAACTATCATTTCTTCTACAATTCACGTACGCAGATGAAACTTTGCACTGCTTTCTGCCTCGCAACTGCCAGTATATACTGTGAATTTCATTCATATTAAGCGAAAGGTTCAAAAGTTGACCCTTTTGGCTAGTGTCCCTCTTAAGATAAACGAAGGAAATGGAAGTGACAAAGGGGAACGAAAAGGCACTTTTTGGACTGTGGCAATCAGCGTTGAACGGGAGCTCCGAAAGTTGCTCGAGCTACCCAAACTAAACGCATTTTCTCGATACCCAGGCTTTCTGGCATCTTACTCTTTATTTCTAAATTCAGAATAGCTATTGAGAAAATGGCAAATCAAGGTGACGACAAAGCGGAGAATTTTCCTGCGCTCTCCAGTCGGGTGATGTTGTATAACTTGCAAATAGAGCAGGCTGTCTCAAAAGCTTGTTTGTTCTGCTAGCGTGAGCTTAACCTCGGACATCTCGAAACCTGTCAGGAACAGAGTTGCACTGCCCCCCTATGGCGCCACGTTACAACGTTTTCAGCGTTGCCAGTAGTGTCTCGTACCAAAATAAAAGATTGGGATTAGTCATTTGGGTTCCTAGTTCACACACGAAATTTGAGCTAAATCAGTGAGCATCAAAATTCGAGGCTTTGGTCGCCCTCCACAAGTGACATCTTACGCTCGTCAAAGTGCCGCTTCGCAATATGGAACCACATTCAAAGGTGCCCCAACTCTCCCCCTCCTCACCGGGCAGTTCTCAATGTCGTTGAAGATGTCGAACATGGCAACCTGGCTCTCGGTCTTCCTCTTGCCTTCGTTGATGTTCCTGAAAGCAGGGGTTATCTCGTTGCTGCAAGGATGCTACACTCCTGGTCAATACACCCGTCTCCACATCTTCACTGGCTTCTCAGGTGGCCCCGTTTGTTCATTGTTTCTTGGCGGTTTGCTCTGGATGTTCTAATATCGAGCATAAAAATGAACAACCAACCTCTGCTGCGCTGTCCTCGCACAACCCAGCAGAGGTTGGTTGCACTACCGTATAATCGCGTGTAAGGGCCGCACCCGTGTAAGGGCCGCACCCCCGTATTTAGGACAAAGTATTGCAAAAAAAAATTACAGAAATTATTCGTGTATGCGCCGCACCCCCTGTTTTTGAGGCGCGCCGACTGTAATGCCACGTTTCTATGAATATATTTCGGTAGGTGGCGCTAGCCACCGCCCGAGCACGTAGCGGCACGTGTCCGCATCCCCGATATTTGCTCTCCACTCATCCGTATCACCGCATGGCAAAATGGCTGTCGACCTCGATCGTGGTCGACCGCACTGTCGGGATGCATTTATGTTGCGGCAAGGCATTGAGAAAAGATGAACGATATGTCACGTTCCGTGGCAAGCCCGAGGAATGGGGATTCAGCGGGCTCGGCTCGCGCGTGCACTCAGGTTTCCGAACGCCACTGTAGTCTCTGGGGAGGTTTCCTTTTGTTCTTCGATTCGTATCAAAGCATCGTGATTTGTACGGCGTCTTGATTTGTCTGCCTTTTCGCGCAATCTCAGAGCTATGGGCAAGTACCACTTCAACAATCATATAGGATTCAAGTCCAAAGTTGCCGCGCATGCTATCAGGTACGGCAGAAAAAAAGAAGAAAAAAAAAAAAGATGCGTATTGCGCAGTATGTAAACTAATTAAATCCGACTGACGACTGAGTCCGTATTCCGGAGTGAAGGCGTTTCCGACCAGTGCAGCCGAGCGCGCTCATGTACGTTCATTTCAAAATGTGGATACAGTTTTGTTTTTTTTTTCATCCGTGTATGGGCCGCACCTCGAAAATTGGCCCTCAAATCGGGAAAAAATAGTGCGGCCCTTACACGAGTTTATACGGTATTTCTCCACAAGGTGCGGTGCTGTCAGTGCCGAGAAGCGCTCCGATTGCAAACCGAAACTTAAAGACCTGTCGAAAATGTGCAGTTTTTCAGAAAGCCATAAAATACCGCGCGTGTCTTCTATCGTTCTGCAATTTGTTGATTTAGTGTTTTTCGATGATGCTCGGCAAGATTCTAATTGAAACCACGTCCTTAAACTCAATATTTAAAAAAATTAATTAGGGGTGAGCGAATACTCGAATATACAAATTCGAATAGCAAGTTCCTTAATAATTCGATTCGCGAATCGAATTCCTAGTGCTTGGTAACTCGAATATTCAATATATTTGGCCAAAGACGCGCGGTCGGCGCGGAGCTGACAAAAGAGCAGTTTTTTCTCCCAATGTTAGCGCAATGATGTTAGACAGATCATGCGACAAACACCTCTTGGTCCTACCATTCCACAAAAATCTAACGCAGAGGTTAGAAAAAAGAAAAGTAATGAATGCCACAAACTTTATAGAACGCAGATTTACTCTTGATCGTGACGCAATCTAACCTTGAATCACAACCGAAACGTCCCGCTTGTGCCGCTTCCAGAGAGGAATTGTTGGGAGGCTGGAATTCTGTGCCATGCCTAATTCTTTTCACGAGTAAGGCCCCTCGTTTCAAACTGAAGCGCCGATGTAGAACACACCTGCCATACTCACAGAATTTGGCGACTGCAAGATCACAAAAAGAAATCCACGTTAACTACGCCGATGAAAGCAGCCGGGTTGTCGTCGTCGTTGTTTTGGAACCGCGAGCCGCAACTTCGGATTCCGAACGAAGCGGAACAGAAAAATAGTGTGCCTAGATTTGAGGGTTTCCAACCGTTCGATAGCCGCGTGTTAAATACGAATTGCGAGAAGGTGATCAAAAGACGAAAGCGTCGATCGGGCAGGCGTCGTCGCTCTTCCGTTTCTCGTCTTCTGTCCACGCGACAACGCAACCCGCACATTTATGACTTACGACCCATGTGCGCAGGAGCTGTCTCCGTGGTTTCAGTTTCGCTTGCTCCCTTTTTAAGGGGGGACACTGGCTAGAGGTTGAACTTCTGAACTATCCAAATGATTGGAATGAAATTTGCACGGGAGATTTAACTTCAGATGTAGGTGTACTGTGCAAACTTTCAACTCTCTAGGACAAATTTACATACCCGCATAAGAAGATATGTCACTCTTTGTTAAGAAATCTATGATATGCAAATGAAGCTACTAAGCATCATTTTAACTGTTTGAATATAAAGTGGGGGATGTGGGACTTCGGGCTATCTAGTTTTTATAACTCAAATGTAAATATTTCAGGAAGAGTGATTACCTCAAAATATGAGATGCATATCTGTCTTATGTCAATTTTTGAAAACATAGTTTTTTCTCAATGAGGACTTAAACTTAAAACAAAATAAAGTAGATAGCCCGATTCCCCAGTAAATTTCTGTTCAGAAACATCTTAATTGTGATATCAGAATAATTTTACCTTCGAACAAAAGATTCCTTCGTATGAAATTTGCAGCAAAAAGCGGAACTGAGAAAAATGCATTCAAACATTGCACTCCTTTACTTTGTTACTGCCTCACAATGTGTCGAAAATATTTTATATCAACATAACTATTTGGTGCATGGTTATGAAATTTAGTGTAACGGTGTATAATATGTTTTTAATACCAAAAACCTCAAAATTGAAAAACATATTTTTTCAAAAAATTTTAAAACTTAGGCCCATGCCCCCCCTTAAAACCTAGGCTCTCTAAAACAGGATAGATGGTTGGAGGAATGGATGCATAGCGGGAGTTGGACCGTGACTTGCGCCACCTAATCACATGTTTTTTTTTCTTACTTTAGATTATAATGTTTAAGCCTGTTTACTCAGATTTCACAGCTATCTGTTTATTTCTATAAAATAAAATCCAGGGTGCCCTTTTTCTCCCATAAAATTGAGACCAAATATCGCAAAATGCCTCTTTTTTGAGATATATAAATTAAAAAAGGACATGTCGCAATGTTAGGTCGTGCTTTTAATGAGAAAAAAAAAAAAGGCACGCGCAGTGATGGAAGTGCCATTTGACATTTTGGAGCAGGCCTTGTAGCAGGCAAAATGTTGTTTTGGAGCAGGTAGTGGCCGTTTTGGAGCAGGGTCCGGCATATGTTGGCATATTACTTGAAAATGAAATAATGCTGCATTGCTATATAAAGCCCATCTCTATTATTGAAACACAGCGCCTGTCGCCTTTTTAAGACAGGATATATAAAATTCAACAAAGTAAACACAAAAAAAAGACATTTTTTTTAAAATAAAGTTTATCTGCTCGTCAGATAAAAAATACAATTAAATATGTCACACTGAGTTCTGATGGTACCGGATATTTAGTTTTATCAGCCTGCCCTCTGCAGCAGCATCTAACGACCCTCACTGTTGTGGAATGTTTTAGTTCAGATTAGAGTTGTCTTTCGGGCAGCAGCTTCAAATATTGCGGTATCTGATACTGTAAGACCCTTTATTTTCGCGGCCCCCATTTTTCGCGAATCAGTCACAGTGGACATAATCGCGGCCACTAAATTTCGCGAATTCCAGACGCCTGCACTGAAACTATTAAAGACCCCCCCAAGTCGGCCCTCAAAATTTTGACTTTTTTTTTACCTCGCGTAATAAAACGCACCCCCACTCGGAACGTCAAAAATTTTGCCCCCCTCCACCCCACGCGCAGCGAAATGAAGGCACGTTTTCTATCCTGTGCAGCGAGGTCGCGAAGGCATGGGCGAACAAAGCCGCCTCGCAAAGGCGCTAAAAAATAAAAAAAAAAAAAGATCCAACGGAAGCAAGAGAAAAAAAAACATGGAGAGGAGCTTTTTTTTTTCTTTTTGCACAGCGCAATTTGGACTTTGGGTCGCGCGTTGCACGCAAGGAGATAAGAAAGAGAAAAAGAAGCCCTCGCTTAAGCAGAGCGCGCATAATGAAGGCATCCTGCCCTCGCCCCCTCCTCGCACTTTGGAAAGAGAAGCGAGAAGCCCTCGAAGTGAACGCACTTTTCTATCCTGGTGAGCGAGGTCGCGAATGCATGGGCGTGGGCAAACGAAAGAGCTCGCGAAAAATGGCAAAGAGAAAAAAAAAAAAAAACCCACGGAACCAAGAGAAAAGAAAAAAACATAAAGTGGAGCTTTTTTTTTTCTGCACAGCGCAGTTTGGTCCGGAGGTCGCGCGTCGCGCGCAAGGAGATAAGAAAAGCGGAGAAGCGTAGGCAAACAAAACAACTTGCGAGAGGCGGGGGAAAAAACAAACAAACACGGAAGCAAAAAAAAACAGAGGAGCATTTTTTTTTTTTGCGCATTGCAGTTTGGTTTTGGAGTCGCGCGCTGCGCGCAAAGAATAAGAAGTTACGTGGATTTTTCCGGATTTAGAGGTCCGTTGATTATGCGAGTAAATACGGACGCAAAAATTTTACTTCGCGTAATGAACGCCCCCCCTAACTTTGCATCGATTTTTCGGGAAAAAAAGTGCGTTCATTCTGCGAGTAAATACGGTACTATTCGGTATTCACACACCCTTAAAATAAATTACACGAAAATAATTAACAACTTAATTATCCCAAACTTTCAATCATTTTCCTGAATAGGCCCCTGGCCTAGGACCAAAACGACGTAGGTATTTTTTGGTGCGATGCGTAGTTTTCGCAATATCGAATTTGTCCACCTTTCGTGAAACACCCTGTATATTACAAAAAGCGGACAAAAAAAGCAAATGATGGTCCAAAGAACCTGGGCAAGTTGTGCAACATCTCAGAGTCCCTTTTTCTCAAGGTGGACCGTGGAAATTGGTCCATTTGGAAGGAGGAGCCAGGTGGTATGCCCGCCAATGTCCAGCGCAGACCCGAGCAATACTCACAGCATGACCTGGTTCAGTGCTGCAATCGCATGGTCCAGGTTCTGAGAGTCCCTGTTCTCCTTGGGCGTCCGCTTCTGGATCTCTGCACAGGCGAGAAGGTCATTCTCACAGAGTCCATTTGTGGACGGAGGAGGACAACTTTAAACCCGCGTTTCGCTTAAAACAACACCAGCAGGTTTGCCTACATCTCCCCGTTAAAGAGTTTTCCTCTCTGGGTCCAGATACATTCGAACATTGGACAATCCCAACGAAATTGTGACGTAGCCTCTGAAAACTGGAAGTTTCCTTCTTGAAGGGGAACTCCAGCAAACTTTTGCTAGTCACTCGTTTCCCTCAAAACTGGATCATCTCAACTAGTACTGAGAGTTATTAAAGGTTCTACCGGCAACACTAAAAACGGGATGTCACATGTAATATGGGGCCAATAGAGCTGGTTTACGAGGAGGGTGTGACATGACTGCTGGTTAAGCCAGCAGAACAGAAAGACCTGCACAAAATATTGTTTTCTTAGACTGCCTGCTCGACTCGCAAATTACGCAACATGAGACGTCGGCCCACTGAAGAGCGTGGAAAAATGGCTGGTTTTGGCATCAGCTTCATTTCCCATTTTCTCAATAGCTATTCTGAACTTGGAGATAGCACGCTGAAAAGAGCGAAGCCTGGGTATTCCCCAAATACGTCTGGGTAGCTCAGAAAACAGCCGGAGCTCCCCTTCAACTCTTTCCTAACCACGCCCATCGATCACCGCCCATCTACGGTTTCCAAGCGCCGTCAAGAAATTAAATTTAGTGCGGAGAGTTGAATTCTTCGTGGATAGACCGACAACTGGAGTTTCGGTTTCAACGTAGGTTTGAGCTTCATCGGAAGCTCCGTCAAAAGCAGTCCTGGGAACGGTGGTTTCACTTGTCTACCTTGGCTAACTGCTTCCATCAGTCCCCGTAACAAAGATGGCATTATTTTGTATAATTCAACTCTATTGTGGCATATTTTTTAGATTTCAAGAGCTCCCTCCGGGGACACTTTAACTGAGGTTATAGGCATCACTTAACATTGTTGTCGGTAAGCATCGCTATAATTTCCAATGCTATCCTGAGCCAGCGTGCACGTTTCCTGGGCGGAAAAAATGCTAAATATCGAGGAATCGAGGCTATGACAAAACCAGGGTAGAACACAAAGAAAGCATCCTGTTGCGAATGTGAGATGTATGATCTGTGCTTCACCAATATAAGCATTCCTTCGTTGAAAACCACACATGCTACGGAACCAACTCTCCGACGAACCAAAAATAGACGACGTCAGTTAGAGTACACCAACTTTCAGAAGTAATAGCCATGGAGCACATTTTATATATTCCACATTTTTCTTTCATTTGTCGTTTCATTTGACACAGCTGGACAAGTTTCAACGTTTATACACGTTCCGCACGTACGTCGCATTTTCAAGAAATACAATTTTAAAATCTTTTTCCCACATTATACCAACCTCTGTTTCTTTTGAAAGAACAACAAATTGGCCACATTTTGAAGTGTCATATTGCTCCATACGCAAATTAGTTAGGAAAATAAAAGCGTCTGCATGGAACCTTTCAAAATCGCTACTTTTCCCGTGGTCAAGAAAGAGTTAAAAGGATACTGACAGGGTATTTACGCTTGCCAAGGTTCATATTTGTATATGACATATGAGAGTCCAACTACCTGGAACACAATTTGCAGCTTGAAATTCGGTTTCTTTCTGCCCGAAAAGCGCCGATCGAGAACCGGCCAGTTTGAGTCGCGCTCACTCTGTTCTAAGTGGTCATGTGCCGTTTTCTACGGTTTAGACACAACCACCAAAGATAATCAAGGTTGTGGGTCATCGAAGGCACACACTCGATGCTAAAAATAGACAAAATATACGATGCCCATTTTTCCTTAGCTTCGAGGTAGGGGTAGTGTTTAGCTGCGAGCAAAGGCTTCAACAAATGTGCAGAATGGTGAATAACCCACCCTCCGCGACCCAATGCAACAAAAAGCACGGACAGCAGTTTGTTAAGTGTAAGAAGGAGGTAGTCTATTCCATCCCTTTTTCGTGTGGGGGGGAGTATATAGGGCAGACCGGCAGGTGCCTAAATGACCGCCTGAGGGAACACTCGCGGGAGGTGAGCGAACCCCCCGACGACTCCATGCATCCAATAGTCGCACACCATAAGACGTGCGGCGGATGTTCGCCCAGATACGAAGGTATGCGCGTATTGGGAGGACATCGGCAGAGATTTGGCAGGGAGGTCGCCCAATCGTACGCAATTAAGAGCTCAATCCCTAACGTTGCTTCGGCTTCTCTGGCCCTTTCCGACAGGGAGATGAAATTCCTCCGTCCCGAACTGGGCGGAAGGGACCAGAGGCCTTGAGGGAAGGCTGCGAACAAGCCGTTTTTTCCCCCTCCTCCTCTTTCAACCCCTCCCCCCCCCCCCCTTTTCCTTCTCTGCTCTCTCCCCTGAACGTGCTCGAAGGCCGTCGTTTGAACGGAGACGAAATAAATGTCGTTGAGAGTTGAAAGAGTTGTACGCGTCTGTTTTCGTCCCGAATTTGTGTTTATTCTTTCCGATTGTTTAAGTATATTTACCAACACGCTCGTTTTTAATGTTAATGTTGCACAGTTACTTGACTTTTGGTAACTTTCTCCTCTTCTATAGCATTTACTCGCATAACGAACACTTTCGCATAATGAACGCACCCCCCCCCCCCCCCCCAACAGGTACCCACATTTGGACTTTTTTTCTTTTTTTTTCCTCTCCTAATAAACGCGATCTCAATTTTCGGGTTTGCGAGTCTCGAATTGCGTCTAATTTAGCTAGCTACCGAGCCAATTTTCTTTTGCCACCAAGCGGTCAGGCCAAGTCAAGCCAACCCAAGCCGCTCTCCTAATGGCTGCAAGTGCGTGGTTGCGGAAGTGATCAACCGTGAAACCTACCGGCGCGCACACTTGACGAAGCTTGGGTCGAGGAATTGCCCAGCCCCGGACATTCTTCGCCTATTCCATGCATTGATGTCAACAAACACGCCTGTCGTCTGTGGTTTGCTTTCGGACAGTGAAATCGTGAAAGTGGTTAGGCCTAAGAACGGTCGCGTCGCTCTCCGTGCTCGGTGAGCTTTGTAAGGCGCTTTTCCTTCGGCCAAAGGCACGCCGAAAGCGCCCTAAAAAGGCTCGCAATTCATAAAGCATGGTTACTGTGGCGTGCCCCCCACCAGCCGTGGGTGCGCCTCCGTGAGTGGATACTTGCCACAATACCTTGCCGTGTCATATTGGCACCTAATACAGTACAGCCCGCTTATAACGAACCCGAAAATAGCGAAATAATGGATATAGCGAATGGATTTCAATTTCCCGTTACCGTTTGTATACCTGCAATGAGATACAAGCCCGCTTTTAACGAAAACCCACGGGAGGCCCGCCATGGATATAGCGAAAAAAAGGTGCAAAAACATACTCAAATTAAGTGCAAAAAAAAGCTATTTACGGTATAATTCTAGAAAATAACCGCAAAAACAAACAACTGTGTACCAATAACGCAACTTAGGCGACCGCCACGTTTCGTCCGAGCGAGGGAGGAATTCGCGCTGTTCCGTAAGTTGTCTTCTCCGCAGTACGCGTGACGTGCACCGTTGCGCACGTCGTGCGGGAAATTTCGGGTTTTTGGCCGTTCCCGGAGTTCCCGTCCGCTCCGCGTTTTTTCTTTTCCGTTTTGACATCTGGCGATCTGGCTACGAACCTACACGAAAGTCAACGTCTCGTTGCGAAAGTACACGGATTTCACGAAACCCTACCTGACTGAACCTACCGCTGCCGACCGTGACCGACTTCGCCACACCATGGCGGGCAAGGAACGGAAAGTTCTGCTTCTGCTTGATAACTGTAGCGCGCATCACATCAATCCGCTGCTTAACGCTGTGGAAAGTCCTCTTCCTACCGCCAAACACCACGGCCAAGCAAGCCTCAGCCGATGGACCAGGGCGTTATTGCCAACTTAAAGGTCGATTACCGTCGCCGGGTTGTGAAGCGTCTCCTCTTATGAAGCCCTCCCGATGAAGCCCTCGCGAACTCTGACCCCTTCTATGCCGAGGCAAGCAGCGAAAGTGACGAGAGTGGCGACGACTCTACGAAGAACTCGGTGTCCGCCGGAACGGCTCTCGCCGCGGCGGAGACCCTCCACAACTACTTCGCTGGTGCCGAGCGGGTCGGACTTGGACAAAACCTTTTCCCACACTTCGACGCAATCGAGCAGGCGATTGTGAAGACGTCACTTACACGGTACGTACAGTCGCGAATCGACGGATATTTTGGAAAGCATTAAAATCGCATGCTGAAGCAGCTGATTTCTTGCTTTTTTTTTTTTTTTCCCGATATCCACATATAGCGAAAAATGGATATAGCGAACTGATTTTAGATTCCCACGGCGTTCGTTATAAGCGGGCTAGACTGTATGACATTCGCACAAAGTGTGTAAATGCAAAAAGTTTACCCCGTGTAATGAATGCTCTTACCAAATATGTGTCAATTTTTCGGGAAAGGAGTGTGTTCATTATGCGAGTTAATACGGCATTTCTTCTTCCTCCCCAGTCCAGTTTCGGTTTTTAGCAGTTGGGTCTTTTTACTTTATTCAAAATACATGCGATGCTCTAGCAAAATATTGAATGGGTAGTCTTCCAACACCATAATGGATCACCTGGCCAAAAGTAAAAGCTTTTTTTTGAAGGGTGTCAGTGTCCCTTTAGAGACCAGAGCAACAAAGGCAATGAGGGGAGACCTTTGAGCAGGAGGATGACGCTCCCCAGTCGCTGGACGGGACGGATGAGGAGCTCAACCAGCGTTTGCCGACCACACTCCGGCTTTGTCTGGCACCTCTGCACGGGGAAATGAGGCACCTCTGAGCGATCAATGGCGGACCTTGGTCCAAAGTGTTGGAACCTTGGCCACCGTGCAGGTGCCCGAACAAGCGCTTTTCTCCCACTTCCTGAAAGACACTAGACTCGTACACAACTGTTAATGAACTCAGCTGCAGGACTGAAAGAATGTATGTGTGTGCACCAGTCTGACAGCACCTAACTGATGCGGAGAGTGTTCAACGAATCGGCGACTCGGATATTTCATATACAGCACCAGTGACTCTTTAGAGACACTGGTGCTGTATATGAAATGTGCCTCGATTTCTCACATTCTTGTTTTTTTCCCCTTTCCCTCTTTGTCGTTATAGAGTAGCCAATGTCCTTTCTACAACAGCCAATCTGTCCTAAATATGACAGCTACCGTAATATCTTGGAAGATGCCCCACCCCCAAAAGACAACCCGCCCCTATTTTTAACACGATTTGGCTTTTTTTTATTTTTTTTTGAAAAACTCAGAAAGATAGCTTACTTGTAGAAATTGCATTGCCCTGGACAAGGGTGACATTGGCTGAAATGGGGCGAGTTATATATGGCGAGAGATAAGTGAACATTGCTGACTGGAAAGTCCATGCTCCACTGCCCCTCAACGTAGAGAACATCGCACACCAAAAGTTAGATACGGCCAGAGTGCTCCGCAGTGTTCCCGTACATCTTATAGGCTGCTGTCGCTGTTTTTTTTTTTGGCTCTATCGCTTTTATCGAATTATCGCTTGTATCGAAATAACGAGGAATTAGTGTATTTCAATTTTCACAAACTTGCATCAGCTGGAGGAGGGTGCTCCTAGCAAAAACCCTACCGAGGAACAAAGGGAGCAATGGATCGCCACTCAAAATCCCCGCTGCAGCAGGAAACAACCCCTCGACCACAACTGGCAGTCTCCCGCAACGGGTAGAAAAACCGGAATCCCGGTAGGTGCCCTCCAGCGCCGAGGAGGTTGACCCCCGAGCCAGCTCACCTTGAGAAAGGCGTGGAACCTGGGCCGCTCCGCATCACACTGCATCAGGGTCTCTTTGGTCTTCTCAAAGAAGTTCACAAAAGGGGGGTAGGCCTTCTCGAAGTCCTCCCTCTGCGAGAGAGCCCACAGTTGGTGCACGCTCAGCCCAAGCGGCGTCCAAGGTAGGACGCTCATCCCGACTCCACCTTCCTATCTACCGTGCAAAAGGGCAGTCAAAAAGTTTCCCAACCAGGTATGTTTCGAGCAATCCCTCGTACGCTTACACTTGTGCAAGAGAAGCTGCTCCTTAGCAGTGCTGGAGCCAGAGTGAAGTCAAAGCTCGCTGTCGTTTTGATCGACAGCTGCGCGGGGACAATTATAAATTTAAATATAGACCCACATTTTTCTTTTCTTTCTGGGCGCAGATTTTTAAAATTGGAGATCAACCTACCACCAAGACCGAAAAAGTAGACCTGGAATAGTACTGAGCATAATTCTTGAGCCCATCACGCTAACTCAGGGGCTCTCCCATGTCAGCCGCCGCTCCTAGCACTCCGGTGCAAAGTGGTGAAGCTCGACACGCTGGCGAGAGGAGACACGGAGGCATGCGGCAGACACGATAATCGAGTGACCTCATCATGAGTACGAGACCCTAGTTATGTCTTACCACACTAGCCGCCATCCTACAATTTTAGATTTGGCAACCTTTTCTTATTAATTTTTAGCTCCTCACATCGCCGACATCGTCCAGAAATTTAGACGATGTCGACGATCAATCTGCCGGTGCACCAACCAACCAGCGCGGTTGTGAGCAATTACGAGCCAATGGGAACAACCAGCGTCAAAGTGCAACATCGTGGCATTCGTACATCTTCCTTTCACCGACTAAATGAATCGAGTGTTCCGCGACTTGCGCTCTTAGTATGTGTTCGAACCTTCGACTGTACTATCACCCAAGATAAAACAAACAGTCGGTAGAGATGTTGGGACACACATATTTGTACAGTTTTCCTTTCCCCCTAGTACTTCTCTCTAAATATTAGAGTCGACCAATAACGATTTTTGTTTTTTGCTTTGCCCATCTTAGCAGAAATAGCACTCTGGCACAAGATGTACCAGACTCGTGTTTGCGGCACAATTTGGCGCAAATGGCGCAGCACTGCCGTCACTGCCACTCGCACTATACCAAAATGTAAGAAACCACAAATCAAGCTTTTCGGTCAAAAAAAGTTTGCATCATCCCAAAATTTGGATCAGTGCATGATCATATTCTCAAGATTCTACTATATCAGTTTTAAAGTAAAGAAAAAAAAAAAACTGCCAGTTTCGTACGTGATGAAGTATGGCCTCCCCGATGCTGTGGCTGTCCGTCCAGGAACGCAGCATACTCTGCAGCACTAGCTGCAGGCTGCGATGCACCTGAAACATTCGTACAGGTGTGAAGATATTTTTTAATTTCGAATAACTGAAATGCACTCAATTCCTACTTGACACTTTATGTGCTCGGTCGCGTTCTATTATTAAAAAATAGTCGAGTACTTTGGAGACAATTTTAGCATGTTTGGGGTGCAAAAATACCAAACTTTTTACTGCAAAATATACATCCATACTATTAAGAAGTCGTGGGTCATCGAAGGCACGCACTCAATATTAAAAATAGAAACAAAATATGATACCTATTTTTTTGTAGCTTCTAAAAAGCTGCAAAAACGTTGATTAAAAAAGAAAAGTTGCACAACCATGTGACTTCCAGCAACACTCTCCTCCTCTGTATTTCCTCTTCCTCCCCAGTCCAGTTTCGGTTTCGAGCAGTTGCGTTTTTTTACTTTATTAAAAACATATGCGACACTAGCAAAATACCGTATTTACTCGTGTAATCCTCGCACGCCTAATGCGAGCCACCAAAAATTGGATTTTCCTTTTCCTCGCGTAATCCTCGCACCCCCAAAACTGCAGCGGCGAAAGTCGCCTGCTCGCGAAACCTGCAATGATGCAAACGCTCTCCACCGCCCGCATTTTCCGGCGCCGCATCGCTCCGTTTGGCCAGAGTCCTTTAATGCTCCCAGCGCCCTAAGGCGCCCTAGGCAGCCTAGCGCCATCTCTCAGACGCTAGTCACACTGTCGTTGAGCCGGTCTTGCGTGCGTGCAACTAGACGGCGTTCGCGCAGCCCGCGGTCGTCGCGTCGCCTACGACGACCAGCGATGCTAGGACTGATTCGGACTGAGGTCGTTATCAGCGACGTAGGTAAGTCTTAACTCTGACTGTGTTTGCAAATAAATCTTGCTTTGTGTTGAACCTGTGGTTTTATTGTTAAGCTAAGTCCTGTATTGGTAGTTCTCAAACCTTGTAGGTAGCTGCCGGCGCAAAAACCCCAATTCGCAGCCGCTTTTTTTTTTTTTTTTTTCCCCACGTAATTCTCGCACCCCCCAACTTATCGATTTTTCGCAAAAAAAAAGTGTGAGGATTATGCGAGGAAATACGGTACTGATTAAGTAGTCTTCAAACACTATAATAAGTTGCCTGCCAAAAAAAAAGAAAACAATTTTGGGGGGGGGGTAAGTGTTTTTTTAAGTACCCTGACAATGCCACGAATGGGAGCTTCCTGCATCTAAGAGCACTTCATCGCATGGCCAAAAATTGGCGGATAGCAACGAGCACGTGCTGGAGGCAGAGCATGTAGCAGGTCCCGTCACCCGCTGGAGATACTCGAGCAAATTTCGTGCCTTCCAGATTGGCCACTGTATGTACGAAAGTATTTATTTTCAGATATCGCAGCCTCCCAGTTTGCAGTCATCGATGGCGGATAAAGCTTCACGCAACGGTAACCAATAGAGATTATCGGGCAGCAAATATCGCATTTTCAATGTATAAAGAACAAAAAATATGTATATAAACAAACCTGTACGCACGTGAAAAGATGAAATATCTAGGTGGGAGTAGCTTCTCGATTGTTTGGGAAATTTCAAGGAGGAGGAGAGTGCCAAAAGTGCCGACCTGGTAGATGGGCGGCAGATTTCCAAAGATGATCCTGATCTCGGTGGGGTCCAGGAGCGGCTCCCCGTCGGGGTTCTCCAGGGGAGCCTTGAAAAGCTGATCCCCCCCCAACGGGAGAGATGATTAGAGTCGGCTCAGAGTTTGTACCCACTGCTGTTCCGGGGACCCCTTCTGGTCCAGCAGAAATGAACCCCATCCACCGAGTACAGTCGCGTCTCCTTAATACAGACCCCATTCATCTCCGGCGACCCATCTTTCACGATGCAATTTCGCCCCATTAGTATGGAAGGCAGTGACGTTCTCAACATCCACCGTCAAAATATTTTCAAAATTAATTCGACGTAAAACGTCAAGATAGTGGCTTCATTATTTCGACGTCGCTTGTCAGTGCAACCGCAGCAGTGGGTGCACTGACAAGGGACAAGGGAAAATAGTGGCTTCATTATTTCGATCCTACGTGGCACTAGAAATGTCTTATTCGATTCGTGTGCGCTCAACTGGCCCCTCCTTTCGGAGGTGAAATGCCCGGCGGCGATCGCGAAGATGTTTCGAGTTCTCCCGCATCAATTCGGCCAGCGTCTTGCTTAAAATTTTGAATCCGCAAGAGAGGCGAGCTGGATATCCCTTCATCTTGCCATCACGTAATAAATGTAAGTGCGTACACGACGTAACGCAGAGAGTTTGGCACGCTTTTTGTGCATCCACTATCGCGCGAGTGCATCTTTGTACAGTTGCAAAGTGTCACTTTGCATCTGGCTCCCACCTTGTTTTTACCCAGTTTTGCGAGTTCTTTGTTTGGTTTAGATTCTCTTTTTGGTTTGTGTGTAACGAGTGGGTTAACTACAAAACGGTCGGGATGTTAAATAAAATGCTGCGAATTCCACATTGCCTTCTTGATGTTTCTTGATCGGTGCGAACGAAAAATTTCTTGCATTACAGTCTGCGCCTCGGTTGTGCGAGATACGCGCATTTTCCGACAGCAAATGTCGTCCTATCAGCGACAAAGTTTACGACGCGAGATTCAGCTCATTCGTTTATATAAAACCTGCGAAATAAATTGTGAAAAACAACGGTGCCACAGGACCTTCCTCGCTAAGAATTGCTGCGATTTATGCGGCCAACCAGGGCTGAAACAACTTCCCCTAGGCCCTACATGTGACGCATACATTTTGCTTCGATTCTCGGACATTCCAACATTCAAACAAAGCTAGGAGAATGCGAAAGTTTCATTTTAAAAGTTCTGTCGGTCTTCGAACACATCGGGGAACCCGAGCACCGCTACGGCGATACGACTGATGCTGTCTCACGGGTGCCCAGAGCAATCTTGCGCAAAAAGCGTATATCCTTCAGATCTTCACGTTATACCTCCGTCAGAGAGCACGAAGAGGCCAGAAATCGTCGGCAACCATCACGACTATCGCACACCGAACGAACTGGCATCCACCAGCTCTGGGCACTGCCATCTTACCGGTGATGTCACGTGACGAGTAGTCCCTTTTGCGTGCAACGAGGCGGCAACCGGAAGGTGCCACTTTCAAACTTCCCATTTACCTCTCTAAGCCCCCCTACCTCGTCGAGTCTATGTAAACACTAGTGATGGACCGAATCTGCCGAACTTCAGACTCGGCAAAGTTCGGCAAATGCCGAACTTTTGAAGGAAAGTTCGGCAAAGATTCGGCGAAAATTCGGCAAATGTCGGCGCACGCGCGAGAACGCGACGGAGCCATAGATTGCAAATGGACGCCGTGCAGTCGTGCGGTTAGCATCGTGCAGTGTAGTACAACCAGCGGTTACGGCGCGGTGTGGAGTAGGCAACATGATAAGTGTGCGTTTGTGAGCGAGTGTGGTTCTCTTCAATATTTTCTGCCTCAAGAATAGAAGATCGACCAGTAGTTTACGCAGTCCACCGCGCAAGTGACAAATGATGCGGTGCATTCTGAAACATTGAAACATTGGCCGACAATTACTTTAAAGCACTCCTCGCAATTATAACAATTCTGTTTTCAGCTCAGGAGTATAGTGTGTTTCAAAACAAAATAATATTGCCTTTTCAATTGGTGTTATTTCGAGATTTTCATGTATCTGCATAAAACTAAACACAGAACTATAATGCTCGACGTTGCACATCCGACATTTCTAACTCTCCCTATTTTCCGAAATGTTTGTGTGTGTCCTAACACCAGAAACTGGCATTTTAAAGGTTAAAAAAGAGATGTTGCGAATATGGGACGCACACTTCCATGCAAAGCTGACGTCAAGTGACTCAAATCGAAAAACATGCATATTTACAATAATATTATTATCTCTTCTGGTGAAGGCCCGGCAACCGTTGCATTCGTTTTCGCGCACAAAACGGTGACTCCCAATGAAAGCAAGAACGCAGTGTTATTGCCTTCATTTTAACAGTGTACACCAAGGAGGTTAATGTACACACACATGCAGGCTTGCGCTGATGGTGCGTCAAAACCGAAACTCTCGTAGCGCGATTCGTGACTGCGCCACGCTATTCTACCCAACCTCGTGGTCGCGCCACTTCTGCAAGGAGTCACTAAAATTGCCAGTAGTAGTAAACACACAAAAACGACCCCGATACAATTATCTTATAGAATATCAACTTATTTAGTAATAACTATGCCAATAAGCATTACATGTTGCATTTAAGTTAAGAAAAAAGAAATATAAAACCTTTTTTCACCAGAAAAAAACGAAATATCAACGTTAAGTCTGGTAACAATGTACTTTTGCCGAATCTTTGCCGAATCTTTAGAAAAGTTCGGCAAAAGTTTGGCTTTGCCGAATCCAGAGATTCGGCGCCGAACTTTCGATTCGGCAAAAGTTCGGCCCATCACTAGTAAACACCTTTCAAACATGGCCACCTTCCTGGACGGGCGAATCCAAAGGTCTCACGATTAAATTTAATCTACCCACCGCACTTGCGCATCGTTTACAAAACAATTTTAGCAAAAATATAGAAACATTTAATGGGTTGCGCAAATATACGCTTCAAGATGAACTGTAATATTCATACTTTACCAAGTGTCGAATGAGACAGTTTAGCCCCAATAAACGTGCTTGTTACCGAGCGCTGGTGCGCCGCAGAGAAGCACCACCCGCAGAGTTTGATCCTGTGGGTGTCGCTTCTCTGTCTTGCACTGGTGCTACTGCTACTATCGACACTTTGAAAACTATGAATATTAGAGTTGCATGCTTAGGAGAAAAATACATGTTTCAAAGCAGGATTGTCAACGCCTGGTGTATTCATCATTCGTGGTTGTCTTTTAAATGCGTTAGCATTTATTGCCCCGGTGCATGTAGCCGTTTTTAGTTTAGACTGGACTTGTTTTGCGAGGCTGCGGTGTTCCGCCCACTTTGCCTGTTATGTAAGAGGGAAAGAGCCTTCTGGCACGCTTCCAACGACGCGCCGCTATTGACGTACGATGGCATCGGGGCGCACGCGCACACGCTTTCGTTTCCCCAGCATGCACAACGTACGCGATAAACCAAAGTGAAGCGACGACGTCGCTTGCATGAAAATGCCGACATCCGGGCGGAAAGACTGGCTCTTCAAAGACAATAACATACGGACCGTATGCGACAATCGAGGGGAGCTGCGGTGGCTGCATTCAAAACCGTTGACGCCCAAGAGAACAAACCGGTTTTCCAAAGACAACAGTATGCAGACTGTTGCGAGGTTGGAATTCCCATTTTTTGCCAAGTCGGAATCTCCGCCTACCTAAATGCTTTCAGCAGAAGATCTACGAATCCCCTCAATTAGATATAGCTGCGCATCTCTATAACTTTAATTTTTTGTGTCAAATCTGTCGTTTACTCATCATCTCAACGAAGGCACAGTTAGATTAAAACTGACTTGGCTTAGGAATGAAGTGGGAACATCCTTGACGAGTTCGGCGGGGTTTTCGTTTAAGCGTGGCGCAACAGTAGTGAAAGGCTCGAAGAAACTATTTGACACGTTCGGCCAATACCATCATCCGCCTGGAACTCGAAATACACTTTTCGCACGTGCCTAGTCCTTCTCAATGGCGACCTCTGAAATCAATGACAGCATTGGAGTTGTCCAAAAGTGCTGCCCACCGTGAGGATGGTGTGCAAGATGGCCACGTAGTTGGTCTCCGTCTGCAGTAGCTCCCAGCAGACCTGCTGGCGCTTGGACATGCCGCCCAGGTCCACACCGGGGGGGGCCCCATTCTCCTGGCCCTCCCGCAGGGCGTCCCCTGCTGGAAGCGTCCAGGCACCATCAGCCACTTTCCGCACCAATAGAACCTTTTACGAAAGTCCGTCGAGCAATGCCAGCTATATTGGACATTGTTTTCTGCACGGACCCGAGTTGGTGCCGACCAGTGCGATTTGTATAAGTGTGGCCAACGCTCGCGTCACCAGATAAAGTCCTCTCCTCGCCTTGGTTACAAGCGGTGCCACCAGACGGCTCTACCATCTGGGGTAGCCTGTCGCAAGCTCGGTTTCTTTTCTATAAGAGCCATGCTTTTTTTTAAAGTCATCTTCTAGGTCACGTAAAACTTGACACTTGAAGCGTGTCCGTTGCTAGCTTCACCGATCCTATTTTCGTGCCTCAACGGTGGCAAGAAGAGTTTTACGAGTGTGTTTGAGTGAAGAAATATCTGGTGCGTCGTTCAAGCCAGCGTCCGTCGAACTCGCACGTGTGCTCAAGTACCGCAAAAACAAAACACCTTTTCCTTTTCATTTTTTTTTTTCAGCTGTGCCGTCTGGCTAGCATAAGTGCTGTCAGCGGTGGTTACCCGGATGCGTGCCAATAGGACTTTATCTGGTCGACTGCGTCGCAGCATTTGCTGTACCGTGTGTCTTCGCATAAAGGGTATCTTACAGCATGGCACCGACGCAGCGCCCGCGTCCAGCACGCTCAAAGTGCGTGCCCAAGATGCGACAGCCTCGGAGTAGTTAGTGGAGGGTGCGCACTTTTCAAAAGTGTCTATTACGGCAATACATGAGGAAGCTCCATCTGCTTTTCCCAGCGAACTGCTCCGGGGAGGCAGTCAGCAGGAGCGTTTTACCGCAACAAACACTTTCTTCTTTTCTGCAAAATTGGCGATTCAATGTTATTGTGAGTCTCGATAATCCAAACGCTTGCAACGCAGCAAGTTTGTACTTGTGTCCCCAAAGGCAAACATTTATGATGCGTGGGAAACGAGACGCAACGAACAAGCGAGGATCCTCGCTCTTGAGCCATTTTGCAATCAACAGTGAGCCGTTCTGCAATCGTGAGACCCAGTATCACTTTAGAACAAAGAGAGCCTTCTTTCTTTATTACGACGCAAATTTGCCATAAATATGGGACTGGCTGGAAAGAGAGAGGCACATCCCTAAAGACAATACTGTCCAGACCGGTTGTAACGAAGTCAACGGGAATCGGAAATCACTTTGCTGTAGCCGCTATTTCGTTATAACCGACTTCATAATAACCGGTCTCGACAGTAGTGAGACAAGAGATTTTCAGATCAACAAAGAGTATATGTTTAAAAAAGCAAGAAAGCTTAGCCCGTCGGCATTTTCGGACATGTCGAAGATAGTATCTGATAGAGCCACATCTTCATGGTTTTCGAAGGGTCTCTCTGCCTTGCCCGGAGCCTTTCAACCCCCAAAAGAACTTTCCTTACGCTCGCCAAAAAGCATTCTTTGAAATAACTCGTTCGGTGTTAGGAGCAATTCCGAAGCAGGCTTCTCCTCGGAGTCGTCGACTCAGAAAAAGTAGCCAATTTCAGAATTGCTCGGAGTACCGTGACGTAAAATAGTGGGGTAAAATTAAGCACGTCTGAACGTCCGATAAACTTGGAGGCGCACAAAATGTGGAGCAAACGAGCCAGGAACACGCAGGGCGTGTGCGATATCGTAGTGGGTGTCGGGCAGTTCCAAGAGTATGGTGGGTACGCACCCTGGGCGCCCTTCTCAGGGGACAGGGTGACGTCGAGGACGGAGATGGAGCGGTTGTTGGCGGCCGAGACGCGCCTCCGGTGGCGGGGGCTCTCCGGGGAGAAGGGGTTCACGTGGGCCACCTCCTGGGCCAGCTGCTGGGCCATGCTCTCCCGCAGGCGCCGCCGCTTGCTCTCGCTCCCCGACGGCGGAGAGCACAGGGACGCCGGGCCGGGCTGCAGGGGCTACCACGGCACGCGTCCATATACATTGTGTCGCGTCTACAACGTCGCGTTCCGCGATCCTGACAATGCCAGAAACGCCCGGGGCTCCTCAAACCGGTTCCCCAAGTTCCCTCCATCACTTCCGGAGCAAATCAATGCGCCGGCCATGGCCAAGACCAAAAGCCTCGCATTTCAGTGCCTACGACCAGAGCGCACACTGGCGTATCGTCCAGCTTGGGAGTCGAGCGTGTCTGCCAGCTTGAAAAACCTGGGTTATAAGTGAGCTCAGAAATACTGCCAAAGTTTCACTCTGGTTAAATGCAGTTCCAGGGGATACTGTGTCAGCGTGCCAATCTGGGAGTGACACTGGGTGAAGAACTGGGGTCAGCTTAAGGGTCAGCTGGACATTCCCAATTGGGAGTCCACCATTCGCAGTTGGACCAAGAACACAGTTATGGGACCAACTGGTTGGATGGATTTCCAGTCAGGGTACCAGTGGTCATTCCCTACTCTTTTCATTTTTGCTAATGAAAATAAATAAAAATTCAACATTTTTGCTTTTATGTATTTTAATCGAGTAATATATTTACATTAATTTGCCGCGCAAATTAATGTACATAAATCAAAATGCCTAACGAGATATAGACTTATTTATTCGTTCCAAGAACTGAATTATTATTAGAGGCTAAATGAGGCGTAAAATTTCAACGACCTGCTCGGGTGTATCACCGCGCTATTGGCGTATAGTGGAGTACAGTTGAACCTCGATTTAACGAAGTCACTGGGACCCGCTAATTATTTCGTTAAATCAGGAACTTCGTAAACTCGAGGAAGGGAGACAACGTGCATAGGCTGCGCGGGGAATCCGAATTTGTTAGTTAACTCGGGAAATTCGTAAAATCGGGTTTCGTTAAATCGAGGTTCAACTGTAGTTTCTAACGCTGTCGAGGGAGTGTGCTGCATTAGCGGCGCAATGCAGCGCGGCGGAAGAAAAATGCAACCGCCCAATGTGGCGTCTGGATTAATGTGTTTTTAATGTTTTCGAAACTCCAAAACTTTATCTACATTTCCTTCGACTCAACCGCAAATACGCCATGGTGGCAGCAGTAAACTTCAAAGATGGGAAGACGGAGTGATCGGCGGGTGCCCACAGAGACTACACACACTGCGCAAGCCACGGCAGGGCAACGACAAAATGGCGGGAAGCATTTCTACCTGGGTGACCTGTGTCCCGAGTGACTGAAAAGGTTGGATTGCAAGGCGGGAGCGCTACCGCATCGTGTCGGGACTTGGGCGCAGAAAGGTGAACACTTCTTCTGTACACGGCGAGGAGGAGAGCCCATCTCGCAAACTACGGCACAGTGAAGGTTGGCTTGGCAAACACTTCATCCCTCTTATCCGAAAGGGCCATCACAACGTTGCAAGTGGTGAACCACAGAACGCTTCATTCTACACCTCTTTTGTAATGAAGACTCAAATATCTCCCTGTTTGTGTTCCCATGTCTTTTGGCTGCAGCTGCAACCAGCTGGGATCCAACTGGTCCCTGTTCGACCGGCCCTAGACGAGGCGGTGGTTGTGCACTTTGGCCACAAGGGCTGCTGACGCAGAAGTGAAGAGGGCGCAGGATAAATTTTGATTCTTGTTTCGTTAAGAGCTATTTATTTCGTCCCATGACAGTCATCCGAGAGGTGCTCGTGTCGGCACCGAAATCTGCATTGATCTGGCAACAGAACGTTGGCCAGCCAAGCACCGAGTGACTAAAATATTGAACGGCCAGTGAAATGCCGCTTGTGCGCACCAAAGAATTGTCCGATCACCTTTCCTCCGTTGCATGGTACGAGAGGCCCTCGAAGCAACAAGCTCACTTGGCTTCTTTCATATAATATGCAACTGTACCAGCGGCTCTCCACAAAATCTATTCATAATGCAAACTAAAAGAGACCGCAACAGATTTGCAAAATTTAGTAATGGGCAAAGCTCGGAAAACAGGGAAGATGGACTCACATTCTCGTAGAGATACGACTTTGCAGTGAAGCAGCGTGCCATCTGAATGCTGGCCCAGAACCACTGCCAAGAGAGAAAAAAACTTCTTTTAGGGAATATGCTGTGGCGAGTCAAGTTCATCAGCATGCATGCAGCTCGTAGCAGACCATGTCACCAAACTTCTGTTGGCTCTCACGACTTTGTGCCAAAAGTGCCGCCAGGTGAGGTACTCAACACACGAGCACAAGGCAAAGGAAACAAATTGGAGCAAGCATAATGGCGAAGCTGTGGTCCCGGTAAACGGGCCTCTGCCGGCCATGATAAACAAAGTGAGTTGTGCAATTTGGAACGTTGATATTTGGGAAATTGCAAAAAAACAAACTTACCCAAGTAAAAAGTTAAAAAAAAAAACGATTTTCCTTACCTACGGCGCTCCGTCTACTATCCCCACACCCTCTGACTGGTCCGACGACTGACAGATGGCGGCAGCGGCTCTGGCACAAGCTTACCGCCCGGTTGCACCAAAAAGCGGACAATATTTTTTTATCAAAAACTGTGATCTTTCAATAAAACATTAACCAGACACAAAACAAATAAAACCGACGCTTCGTCGAGTAATTTGAGCTACATGTCGTCCACTTTTGGCACGACCGGGCAGTAAGCCGACGCAGGGGCCGCTGCCGCCATCTGTCGGTCATTGCACTGGTCAGAGGGTGCGTAGATAGCAGCCAGGCTCCGTAGGTAGAAAAAATCTGTTTTTTTTTTTTTGTTTTTTTTTACTTTTTGCTTAGGTATGTTTGATTTTTGCAATTTTGATGCGATGCTTCTACCACCTTCAGGCACCTCTGTAGTAAGTCGTAGCGCGATACGTTACCAAGTCGATTTATGCGGTCACTTCAAAGGCTTTCCTGGATTTGTGGGCACACTGTATAACAATTATAAGATCACCCAACGTCTGGTAATTACGCAATCGCGCGACTTGCGCTATTATTGCGGCCACACGAGAACAAGGCAACTGTAACGAGGATAAACGTAGCCGCCTATCCGGCACAAGGACAGGGGCTCAGATTACGGATACCCCCCGAGGAAATCGAAGCATGGACTATGTTGCAGCTGCTTGTGCAGCAAATGTAGTTTGGTGCTAGGGGCCTAGTCGGACAACCTCTGTTATTCACTTTTAACTAAACCAAGGGACAAAACATTTTTTGTGAAGACGGAAGAAGCAGCACCTCCGATCTGACGACGGCTGTGGTGGCGGCTAGGGTGGGCGGCAGCACGGGCGGCACCGGGTTGCAGTCGTCCACCACCAGAAAGTGGAGCGATGGGTGGCTAGGGGGCAGCACCAGGGCCCCTGCGAGGAAAGGGTTAGTCGGGACCCGCTCTGGACATGGCCGGACACGCACCATTGGCCACTGCCACCTCCTCCATGTGTGTCCGCTCGTCCTCCGAGAAGCCCAGGAAGGACACCTTGCAGTTCCTCAAGGCCTCGATCCGCAGCTGCATCTGAAGAGGCAGGGCCAACATTCTCTTTGCGTACCACGCCCATTGGTCATCCGTGGATTCCACGTGCAGAAACGCGTTGCACCAAACTTCCTTTCGCACTTTCTCCCAAGCTGGTCAACCATCAGAAATAAATCTCTCTTGGGCAGTGCAACTTGTCCAAAATGGCGTCCTGCTGACACTGGAGACCGCTAGGAAGATAGCCCATACCGCACATTTTTAACCACTTTTGCCAACTGTTTTATGAATGATAGTGGCAGTGAGGACTGTAGGTGATACTAGATCATCCGATTTGAGCACCTACAGCAAAGTTTCATCTCCAAGGCGCCGAATATCGACGGATGCTCGTTGGAGGCAGTCGTTTTAGCTTTCTAGGCCGCCCTGAAATGGGGCACTCATTTTTTGTGTGCCGCAAGCCATAAACACAGCAGCAGAAAATGAATTGGAATAGTGCTATAATGAACTAGGTTTTGTGGAAAAAAGCGTTCCGAAGAAACATGCACTTCCGCATGCAACAGCGTCGTCTCCAAATGGCACAGCACCATGAAAGCATACCTGTCGGCAGACCGAGAGAACACTGGATCAGCTAGAGCTCTCTAATATAGAGAGGTGATTATAGTGCTCACTTTGTATATTTAGGATTTTTTAAAATCATAGTACAATTTAATACAGCTGCAAATGTTTACACTTTTTGTTCTAATCTTTGCACAAATTCATTGTTCAGCACATACCCAAGATAAAACAGAGCCCAAAACGTCGGAAGAAGACGTTTTGTGCACTGTTTTATCTTAGTGATGTACCAACTAGCTCAAATTACTACTTTACTCCAGCATATAAATTTGAGAAACTTGTTTCAGACATTAGTGCAAACATTTTTCTTTTAAAGAGCAGCATATTGGCTACATTTTGATGTAATCTAATTAGCCAAATGCTGACCAGTTCTTGAAATTAAAATGTTTTGTTCATCCCTCAAAAATTACATTTCCCCGTGATACAGAAAGAGTTAAAGGGCCCATGAAAAAGAATATTGGGCTGGGATAAATTAATTTAGATTGGGATTTTACTAATAGAATATCGTTTAGTGGGCCAAAAGGAGGAAGGTAAAAAGTCAAGAGCCTGATTTTCGCTACGAAATTTTGAAAACCCAGCGGACTATTTCGTATCTTCTTCCCTTCAAAAGCTCTCTGCCTTTTCACTGTGATACATCCGCGTACCCAAGCTCGTCATCGGATTCAAACGCACGTCCCACGACACCGGACCTCACTTATTCCCTTCACCCCTAAGCTGACAGTGCGGTGGAAGCCGTGCGCTTGCTGGATAAATCAGCCGCCTCCCTTTCATCACCTGACCTCATTCTCTGCGCGTGGGTATGCGCGAGGGAGCGTCATCACCTGGCAAAAGTGTGACTGGCCCAAGGAGCACGTAGCTTCCACAGCACTGTCAGCTTAGGGGTGAGCGGGGTGGAGAAAGCAACTTTTGTCCGAGTTCTGAGCGAGGGGCTAATCTTGACGACTCCGTAGATTGGCCTTTAAGGACGACAGCATTTCTTGCCAACGGACCCACCGGAGTCACGGGGAGTGACCATTTTTTATCCTGCATTTTACCAAGCCGACAAAACTCGCAAAAGTTTCGCCGACACACGGCCCTCCCCGGTCATCGTCAAATGCAACCGACATTTTATCTATCTCGTTCGTTCGGAAGAGGATGCGGTCACTATGCAGACACGTGCAACATTGTTGGAAGTACCATGGTTTCGTTGGTGGCCGAGAAGTCTAGCTCGTCGCGGTGCTTCCAAGCCTCCAGCAGCCACTCTTTTTTCATGACAGGGATGTCGAAGGCGGAGGAAAGCTGCAAGAACGTTGACGGGTTTCAAGCTGCCACAAAATACAGGGTTAGGACAGCTTACCTCATACTTGTCGCTTATCACGGAGTCTGCGACACAGTGGGTCACGTTGGCTTTGGAAAACTTGTCCCGGACGCTGGCTCCCATGTAGTGGCACAAGAGGAGAAGGTCACACTGCAGATGAACAAACCCTTCCCTCGTCACACTCATAGGGAGGTAGCTACAGGGAAAGTCGCTCCACTGGGTCTAGCTCAAGCGAGGGGGGGGGGAGAAAAATTGTTTCATTTCTGGAGTGTCTATGAGATTCCAATGTTATCAAATATTGGACAGTCATTTGCACCCTATTGGATACCACTGTCATTGAAGGGCCAAGGGGCTTCCAATGTTCACCAATATTGGGCAGTCATTGGCACTGGATTAGAAACGACTTTCAACCAAGGACCAATGGGCTTCCAGTGTTGTTAAATATTCGGCAGTCATTGGCACCCCATCAGTTAAATTGGATACCACTTCCCATGGAGTGCTAATGTGCTTCCAATGTTGTCCAATAATGACTAATGTTGACGTTTCGGCTAGTTGGTATTTCATGGTTAAAAATTAAAAGCGGTGCAAAGACATGGACAAGAACAAGAAGGCTGTTCTTCGTCTACCTTTCATTCTTGTCCGTGTCTTTGCGCCATTTTTAATTTTTGTCCAATAATGGGCAGGAAGTGGCCATCCCACTGGATAAACTAGATACCAAGTTCCAATGAGTTTCCAGTGTTAAATGATAGTGGAGTCATTGGCATTCCTCTCAATATATTAGATACCATTTTCAGTAAAGTTTATATGGGTTTCTAATCTCTCCCTTGAGGAGTCATTTACATTCCATTCGATAAACTAGATACCATATTCAATAATCTTTTAAAGCGTTTCCCCTATAACTGTACAAGATTCGTAATTCACCGTACGTATTGAATCACTATTTTTTTTTGCCCCGAAATGTTGAACTATACAAGAATTTTGTAACTAACTCGGAATACTTATCGGCATACTTTTTTTCTTCATTCAATAACTACCCCTCAGTGCCCAGGGGCGTTACACCAGGGGAGATTTACAGAGATAAAAAACAACACATCTTCATTCAAACAACACGCCCATTCTTCCGTGAGTCGATTCCATTTTGTGATCGTTCTAACAAAAAATGAATTGGCAAACGCGTTTGTCCTAGAGCGGTACTCTCTAATTTGTAGACTATGATCATTCCGCCTAGATACATAATAGGATTGTATTAAGTAAGTCTCACTACTTATTCCAGTTTTATTTTTGGCTATTGCGAACAGAAATTTTGATTGCAATTTTTCCCAACGCGTGGAAAGTGGTTCCCAGTTTAACTTTTTTTTCATTTCTGTGCAGCTTTCTTTCCTTCCATATAAGGTTGCTCAATAACTAAAAATGCGCAGGATAACTGAATAAATATGTATACTATTTCTTTTTGTGCATTAACTCTTTTGTGTGCTTTGTCTCCGCTGCTGCTGAGGGGAGATGGAGACCCGTCTTTTTTCTCTGTTTTGTTGCTTTTTTTCTGTTTTCCCTTTCCAAATGGAGAAAAATAAAGAATTTTGATTTGATTTGAACCGCGATTTCAGTGTCTTAATTGGCAACATTCGCACAGCGGGTCACTTTAATTTGCTGCATTGACGTTTTCACGAAACATACTCAACGTACGAAACATACAATATAAAATTAGCACACACAACCAATGGACGACCGCGTACCCCAGCCAGTCAAACGTCAAACCGCGACTTTGAAGATGGCGGATCGACAGTGGCGCTCCCTGGCAAAATCGAACCTGCAGGCTCAGTGAATACCAGGTAGAAAGCCTCAAAGTTAGTGCATTTGTTTCACCTAATCTAAAATTATAATTTTTTTTTTTTTTTTTTCAATTTATAGAGCAGATAATAATTGCATGCAGTTGACTTAACTTTGGTCCGCTACATGAAACGGGAAAATTTTTTGCCGTACTACTCTTTGCCAGACTTCCACACAGGACCGCAAAGTTGGCAACTATTGCATTCCGGGGAGGGAGCAGGGCCGTCGCGCAATCTTAATGCATATTGTTTCTCGTAGTGAAAACGCTTTTTCGAGACAAAAATTTCAGTTTCGTGCAATTCATTTGTGTGTACATCCCATATAAAAAAAGTGGACATGCAGGTTTGATCTCTCGTGGAATCAACCCTGTGAAGGCTGACGTTGGCACGTGTCTCAGATTTGGGAATTTATTTTGCTGATACCGTCCTTGTCAGAAGTATTCGCCTAAAATATTCCATCAAACTCTGTTCTTGCTCAATATTGGGATGATATCAATAATACTGGCTAGCAATTTATACTAGTCTGCAACGAATAAACAATTTGTTGCGACATTTCAACAGCTGTCATTTGTTGACTTTACTAACTGTTAGATGTGCTCCATACAGAAATTCATACAGTGAAGGAGCGCTCGAAAACTGGTTAGAAGTGTTCTTAAAAAAGAATTGATAGAGCAGGAAGTGTGCATTATCTTTTTAATAAAGTGAGTAGGGTTTTCGCCTGCAAAACAAGGGCAGACTGGTTTCTCTCACAAATCTCTACAATGCAGAGCACACGCACCTGATTCTTATATTGCATCCTTTTGTTTTTACAGAAGGCTGACGTTGGCACGTGTCACTTTACTACAGTTTTTTACAGAAACTCACACATTACACTCTCCAAGGCCTCAAACTCACGCCCGTGCTTTCCCGCAATCTGCAGGAGGCTTATAGTGGAGTCCATAACCGAGCTTTCGGATGCATGTCAGAAGATCCCCAGGTGGCCGAAATTCATCCTTCGCTGGGGCGTGCCAGATGCCCTTCGCTGGTTTGGCTCATAATAACTCTAAATTTGAAATCTGAATTTGATGCTTGTGCTCTGTATGCGTTATCAGTCTTCTTTAGGTACTGATAACTTCCAAAAGGAACCTTTTTGAATTGTTCTGATAAGAGTAGAATTATCGCTTATCAGGGAACCTGCGACACAGTGAGTCACTGTCACGTGACCACGCATTTTTTTTACAAATTGACTCGGCTCTACTTTTTAAGGTTTTTTGTTCTCTCTTCTTCCAATCTCTATAATTAATGATTGGCTCTATAATCTCTATAATTAATGATTAATGCTCAGACCGCATTCGTCTCTTTTTCATATAGGCATTAAGAAAAATCAAGTACTATCGAGTATGTAGTGCCCATCTACAAATAAAGGCCTTCTTAGAAAAAAAAAAACATGAAAAGATGTGTCAGGTTAATTGGGGCTTTAAATCCAGACAATTTGCTAGTAAAACTGCGCATTGATTGCACGATATCTTCGCTAAAACAAGCTAACAGTGTGCTAATTCTAAAAGCCTGTTTACCCACCGACGTCGACACAACCGGTTTTCAAGCCTCTAGTGACAGCTTGCAACAGGCTGCGCTGCTGCAGGAGTAAGCTGTCGCGAAAGGCTTAAAAACCGGTTTTTAGCCTCTCCGGGATGTCACTAATGAAATGAAGGAGAGTCATTCAAAATTTTTAAGTGTTTGAGAATCATTGAAAACTTTTAAGTGTTTGTTGTCTCTTAGGGTAAGGCAAACATAGATGACTTCACTTTTATTTTATCTGACATCAACTGTACTAAAACCAGATATATATATAATACAATAAATGTTTGCCATAATTCATATTAGATATCGATAAAGGATGTTTGTGCCAAACAATTGTCGAAACCCTGCTGAAAAAGGTGACCATTTTTGGCACGGTTCGAGTTTATCCTGGTGAACATAATTAGATAACCTGGGCTAATAATGAATAATAAGACTACAAGACCTCGGCTGATAATGAATGACAAGATAAGAAAAATGGTCTATCATTGGTTGCCAATATTGGGGAAAACAGGTATGTAACTGGATAACTACAGTGGAAAAAATTGGTTTGCGATTGGATTATAATATTGGAAAAGCCAAAACATAATTGGTTAACAATATTGGAAATCCTGGCATATCATTTGATACCAATATCGGGAGTCTCGGCGTATCAATGGATACCAATGTTGGAAAACCCAGAGTATTATTGGAAACCAATACCTTAAAGGGCAACTCCGCTTCATTTTTGGTTTTGAAAAAACAATGCAGTCCTCTTCAGTATCGCCTAGGAAAACCACACGTCAAATATTACGACGCAGTTCTGTCTAAATGTTTCTTAAACGGTCCGGCAAACTTTGCAACTCGCCAAGTTGCCGAAATCAGCTGACTCGAGCGGGCGAATTCAGGCGCAACCAACAGCGCAGTCAAGGCTACGGCATGGGCAGAGCCAACATTGAGCTAAACGTCATCTTCATGGCCCCCTTTTGCTTGTTTTTACCTCTCCGATCGAGCGTAGCGCATGACGTCAGCAACGTTGCCTCTCTGCGCTCAGCGGTGTCCACGTGATTGGCGTACGCGCCTGCGCAGCGCGCTTCTTGGGAGCAGACCGGCCGCCCGCCGTGGTCCCGCCGTTACCGCCGTCTTTCGCTTCACAACCACTGTCGTCGTCTCACCGTTTGTGATTATTGTCTCTCGGAGTTTCGTCCACACTATGAACACCACGTGCGCAGACTTATGCCGCAGTTGTGCAGACGTCGTCGAATGCCGTAGACACCAAAACGTGGCGAAGAGTGCGGTACAGAGCAGACGACACTCGCGCCTGCCACACGCCCGCCCCCATCCCGCCCGTCGTTGGGCCGAGGATCACGTGACATCTAGTATCACGTGATGGCCATGTACTTGGCGGCCCGAGGCCACTGTTGCCGGACGGAGCCGAAGTTTCGGTTTCGATTTCCGCTCGCGTTTAAAATTAGATTTAAAAATACAGGGTGGAACAAGGAGACGGCAGGCTCTTTAAATCGACCGGAAAATTCGGTTTCTTAACCTATCGCGCTACGACTTTGTGCAGCGTTGCCCACAGATGGTGCATTTTTTTTGTAAAATTTGCAAAGAACGAACTTACCTGAGGAAAAAGTAAAGAAAGAAAAAGGCTTAGCTCCTATGGAAACGCAGCGACGCCACCGGTCTTCAAAGAGCACGGCGCCGTTTCGTACGGGAGGCAAGAGATGGCGCAAGCGGTCGCGACGCCAACTGCCGCCAACGAACGAGCAGACGACTCCAAGAGCCGGCGTATTTAGCAGACAAGGAACTGCAGTTGCTTGTTGTTACTGCGCCTGTTTTTGTTTCTGCGACTGTCGCCGCCTGCGGAACGCGCGCCGCTTTTGAGTCGAAAAGATTGTCTGCTAAAGACGCTGGCGCGCCGTATGCTCGTTCGTTGGCGGCGTTCGTTGCGCCACCTCTTGTGTCCCGTGGGAAACGGCGCCGTGCTCTTTGAAGACCGGTGGCGTCGCTGCGTTTCCATAGGAGCTAAGCCTTTTTCTTTCTTTACTTTTTCCTCAGGTAAGTTCGTTCTTTGCAAATTTTACAAAAAAAATGCACCATCTGTGGGCAACGCTGCACAAAGTCGTAGCGCGATAGGTTAAGAAACCGAATTTTCCGGTCGATTTAAAGAGCCTGCCGTCTCCTTGTTCCACCCTGTATATATCCCATTTTTCGCGAAGCAAACGACGTAGTGTCTTTTACTAGGGCTTTTTGATTCGAAATCACTCATTATCCCGAAATCTTCGGAATTGAGCGGAGTTGCCCTTTAAGTCATGGCATAATATACTGGTTACAGGTACTATCGGTATTTATTCGGATAAATTGGAATTCCAATATTGGCGCGACAATGGAAGCAACCCTGAATCATCATTAGACCAATTTTGGAATTTCGGCTGGCTCAATGTTGGAGCGAGTTGTGCTCCAATGCTGGGTCCAATATTGGAATCCAATCCATCCAGTATTGAGCTGGCGTTAGGCCAAAACTGGCGCACTGCCTGGGCATTTATACAAGAGACCTAGGGGTCCCAGCTCGAAATAATTGTAACGCCACACGACAAATGCTAAATCTGCTTTAAAAAAATTACCAAAAGTTTTCAATATGTTTTTAAACTTTTAGTTTCAATTTCTTTTTTCTTTTTTAATTGTACTACCGCAGTGATAAAATTTCCCAGGGCGGAAAGCGGCGAAGTTTTCAGACCAGTAAGTAGTAGTCTATCTGCTCACGAAAGTGCTTCCAACATGCTTGAGGCAGCAGACGAGCAGCCACTCACCAGCTCTTGCTTGGACCTGAAGCCGGTGAAGACGATGACCACGCCATCCATGGACAGGTTGTACACCGGCCTCCCCTTGTCCGGCAGGGGCTGGGGGAGAGAGGTCCTCTGAACCCTCCGTTCTGCCTCTTGAGAATACCTCCGTCCTTCTCGCGCTGCTAAAGTTGCCCCCTAGAGCCGGTCGCCAGCGAGACACATTCCAATTTCGTCCTAGGCCCGCGTGGGTCACCGCAAAACGGCCGGACAAAGTGGTCTCAACTGGAAGAAGGTGGGGCTTGCCTCCGACAACCCTTGCTCGGCATTCCTACGGACAGCCCTCCAGTGTCGCGAGGGCGGATTGGGGCGCAGCTGTTGTAGCAATGTGGAGCAATTGTAGCATCTGAAGAAACGCGGGGCTTGGTCGGCATTTTATTACCGCCAACCGGGTGACATCATTGGGTGTCAATCTCTTAAAGGCGTACTCCGACATTTTCCTCATAGTCCACCATTAGTCTAAAAATTTGATAGACACCAACAAACAGTAACCCAAATAATGGGCCAAAACAATTTTTTTTTTTTCTCGCAATGTAATTTAATTTAGAAATTTGGTCTCACCGTGCTTTTCAAAGTGAAAGTCTCTACTGGCAACAATAAAAAAGTGACGTCGGGGGAAGGCAGGGGTTCGCTCTTCGGACTGTAGATTTTGTTTTTCTAACTCATTACAAAAAGTTTCACGGCGTCGGATGAAAGCTTTGGAAGCTCGCTCCAGCACCCGCGCAGCAGCACAAAACAAATGCTCGGCATAGTTCAATTTTAGACTATCTGGGTGGCTAAACTCGTCAAAGAATTCAGCCGAGACACTTAAGACTGCTTACGTATAGGAATGCAAAAGCATTCCTACGAGCACCGCGCCCAGTCTTTCTTTTTTACGCTGCGATCCGGCGGTGGGATCACGCTCCCCCATTGCGCAGCGCGGCAAACTCCGCCGGCTTCACGACGGCTTCCGTGACGAAGCATCTGGCAGCGTTGCTGCGCTTTTCTTTGCGTTTTATTTCTGAGGCACATCCGCTTTGACCTTGAGCGGCGCGTGCTTGATGACTTATATTTATGACCATCTTTCGGGCATAACGTTGACGTCTTTTCGCGTAATGGGACGAGTAAGGTTTTCGCCTTAAAACAAAGATTCTTTGTGTTATGACATGGTGGGAAGAGGAGCCAAAATACTGCCACAAAGCTTTTTCTCACAAATCCGCAGATGCATTTATCTTCGCATGAGAGAGCACGCGGACACGACCGTAACTCATACGTGCGACGTCGCGACAAAAATTATCAGCTGCGACCAACTTGTTTGATGGTCTCTAAAAAGCACGGCGGAGGCTCAGGGCAATTGCATTCTAAAATCAACACCGTAAAAGTTGACGGTCTGATGTCGTACTTATTTCCACCAAACAGACAAAATTTACTAAAGAAAAACGTCTCTGTCGTTCCTTTCAGTCCGCTTCATTTCTCTCAGCCTTTTCGATATCATGAAAGCGTAGCCCGACGTTTCCAGCCGAGTAGCGTTGTCCGCTTTAGGGCGAATTTCACCTCCGGGCAGTTGTCCCCCATCAGAGGGATAAAGTCGTTTTAATGCTTTTTGTTTTTCTCCAAGTCGTGACTACTGGCCACGCAGGCTACCAAAAGCGTCGGTGTGATTGGCTTGCCAAGATAAGCCAAACTGGGATAAATTTTGCTTTCATAAACGGCAATAAAAGTAATGTCAGGCAGTGGCATCACTATGGTCAGCGGCACCCGGGGCAGTGGCCCACGGCAACACCCCCCCCCCCCTCCCCCCCTCCCCCCCCCCCCCCCCTTGCTTGTCGCCCTCTGCAACTTTCCCCGCCGCGACCCCCCCTTCCCCCTTCTTGTGGCCCGCCGCGACACCCCCCGGAGCGCTGCACCCGGGGCAGTCTGCCCTCCCCCCCCCCCCCCTTCCTGTGATGCCACTGGTGCCAGATAGTCAATATTCACAGTGACATTTGTTTGTTTCTTTGAATAAAAAAGCGATGAGCCCAAGCTTCCATCGTACACAATCAAGCTTGTCACTGTCGATTCGAACACGCACCATCGAATTTGTCATTCACAACCGATAATCCTGACCCTGACGTCGAGGGTTGGAAATATAAAAGGACGTCGCTAAACGCGCCTGCACACTACGAGCCCTAGCTGCCTCGAAACTCTGTCATGGCCGCTCGTGAGTTCATGAAAAGCAAACCTGTTTCAATTCCAGCATCTTTAGAAGTTAGAACCAATATTTCTAAAATTGCACGCCGTGCTGTTCCTCGTCATCGCTCAGTTGGAACACCTTTAAGCATGGGCGTCGAAAGAGGGGGGGACAGAGAGGGGGGCGATTCATCCCCCCCAACCCAATTGCGTCAAAGAAGGGGGAAAGGGGCATAATGACCAAAAGGGAGACTATAGCCCCGTACTATTGCCTCCTATATAGTAACCAGACATTTCAGAAAAAGATAATAAAAAATTCGGGGGAAGGGATATCCCCCTTCCCCTGCTACCATTACTACCATCACCCTCCTCCCCCCTCTCCCAAACATTTTCTACGGCACTTTTGACCCCTATTTTGTGTGTGTGTGTGGGCTATCTCTCGGGATTTTACGGTAGATTATTTTTTTTCCACAACACTCGTAACTTTTTTTTACTGCTTTAGGACTTTGATAGAAGGGTTAAAGCTCTATAGAAGTGTGATTTTTTAAATTTTATTTTATGAAATAAAAATTCTTAAATCTTGCACCTTTGACAATAATGGGCAGAGTCTGAAACGAGCTAGATTTCGATATACAATTATTTAAAGCATACAAAACGTATCATATAAAAGGTTGTACCTAAGCCTATATAAAAATTATAATATTGTTTATTTAAGTATGGTTTATATAGAAGAAACACTACTGTAAACTTGAAAAAAAAAAAACTAAAAGTACAAAATTCGTCATTTTGAAAAAAATTTGTTTTATGAAAAACTTGTTTTTATAGATGCAAAAAAAATTTCTAACATACATGGTTTCATCATATAAGCCGTGCCTCCATTCTATGATGCACATCTCTGACATTTAATTTTTCACTTTTTTAAACGACTTATTTTTCGCAGGCTTAATGTTTCACGATTTAGGTCAAAGCTGAAGTTTTGGAATAATTCGCGGGTTCTAATTTTGGCAACGCGGTGGGATCTCAATATACAGGGTGATGCAAGGAGGAGACGCCAGGCTCTTTAAATCGACCGGAAAATTCGGTTTCTTAACCTATCGCGCTACGACTTTGTGCAGCGTTGCCCACAGATGGTGCATTTTTTTTGTAAAATTTGCAAAGAGCGAACTTACCCGAGGAAAAAGTAAAGAAAGAAAAAGGCTTAGCTCCTATGGAAACGCAGCGACGCCACCGGTCTTCAAACAACACGGCGCCGTTTCGCACGGGAGACAAGAGATGGCGCAAGCGGTCGCGACGCCAACTGCCGCCAACGAACGAGCATACGGCGCCGAGAGCCGGCGTCTTTTCTTTAGCAGACAATCTTTTCGAATCAAAGGCGGCGCAAGCTTTTTTCATATCAGTTGTTGTTTTTGTTTCTGCGACTGTCGACCCCTGCGGAACGCGCGCCGCTTTTGAGTCGAAAAGATTGTCTGCTAAAGAAAAGACGCCGGCTCTCGGCGCCGTATGCTCGTTCGTTGGCGGCGTTCGTCGCGCCATCTCTTGTCTTCCGTGCGAAACGGCGCCATGTTGTTTGATGACCGGTGGCGTCGCTGCGTTTCCATAGGAGCTAAGCCTTTTTCTTTCTTTACTTTTTCCTCAGGTAAGTTCGCTCTTTGCAAATTTTACAAAAAAAAAATGCACCATCTGTGGGCAACGCTGCACAAAGTTGTAGCGCGATAGGTTAAGAAACCGAATTTTCCGGTCGATTTAAAGAGCCTGGCGTCTCCTTGTATCACCCTGTAGATTCCAATGTGCTTACATTTTACCGGAATTGTTCGTGGGACCTATTTTTCGCAAGTAGGCGACTTGCGAAAATCGGTCCTCGCAAAAATCGAGTCATTTACAGTATATAGTAGTTATTTTTTTAACATGATCATAGTCTTTTATTGGTTTTCGAGTCCACACACACTTCGATAAAACTTACACATCAAAAGTATTTGTAGTATAATTTGGTAAGGGGTTCTTCCACACGTTCAGTTTGCTTACTTAGCGAACTACAGAAATCGAAACTGTCTTAAATAATGTTTAAGCGTTGTCATTTGAGATTATATATATATAGGACGTTTTAAAAGTTTTTCATGAGATAATAAAGCACTTGAGGGGAAAAACATTTATAAGGAACGGCCCGAACAAGCACATCAATAAGCATGCATTATTTTCTCTTCTTTCTTCAAGCAACTTCTTTTACACACTAGCTAAGCTAGGCTCGTTGAAACCTCCCAATCTCCGTCTTTACTACTGGCACTTCTATGTTTGCAAAACCAAACGTATGTTCCAAACCTTGTAGACTGACATGGGATGAAACTATCACTTCTGATAGCATCGCGCCACATCGGCGCTTGCATTTGCTTTTCTGCAATATGCGTGTCTTCCCTTATTTCTCATTTTTTTTATATATCTTTTTTTTTTTTGAGACATAAGTACCTTCAAGCTTCTCGTAACCTGCATTGCCTATTTTTCACATGACTCCTCCCTTTTTAACCCTGCTAGTGTCGCATCCCCTTTTTAGGTAGCTGTCGTGATTGTTTATTTGGTACAGACAGGGTCACTAGGAACATTAGAAACGAATACCATTTACGATTCATGCATGTGATAGAAAGGAAGAAGCTATAGACAACCTGTGATTACCAGGAGGTGCTACCAGAGCTAAAGCTCATGTGCCTTCGAGAGTGGCAGCCCTTCCCTTTCACTTTGCTTCGCTGGCAGGTTCTATGCTGTCCACATATTTAGCATCTCATCTCAGTTTGCTACACAGTCTACTAAAACCAAGAATGAGAGCAACTAACTCTATGCCTGGCAGCGATATAAAACGTGGGCGACTAAGAATTCAGTTTTGAAGACATTAAGATACTTTGCCTGCGTGCTAGCCCAACTGAGAAGTGCGTTTTGGCGACGTGTAAGGTGTGCCCAAAAAGAGATGGTTTAACCCTGGCATCGTTGTCAATGAAAGAAGACGAATACATCAAGGTAGCTTTGTGAGAATCTAGCGAACTGCCAAAGAAACAGAGGGGAAGTAACATATTTTGCAACGAGCTCCGAAACTGCATAACAAAGTACTTCCCCCATTAATTTGTCCGACATGCTCTACGGCTCGTTAAAAGCTGTGGGAGACGAGGGTGGAAGACGACGGGGCAAAAGGCACGTGAGAAGCGGTCGGCCGAAGAGACACGAGCTGGTGCCGGACAGGAACGACGGAGCAGTCCACCAACGAGGTTTGGACAAAGACCGGCGGGAATGCGAGCCTTGTCCATTCCGGCCTGGGACATGACGATCCAAGAGTGGTTCCGCAGCGAGACTCGGGCTGTGATAGCTTGGAAGAGCTAGCTATGGAGCGCTGGCGTGGGAAGGACGATCGGCAGGCCTGGAGACGGACTCCGACTGTGAGCTCTGAAGGACGGGCGACAACCAGGGTCAGCGGCCCCAGACTGCCGGCTCTCGAGGACGGCTCGAGGACTGTCTTCTCGCTGTGTTGTGTCACTCCTTGGGAGACAAGCGAAGCACAGATCGATCGGGTGCCGATTATTATAGAACGACCCCACAAAGCTTAGAAAAGTCGCATCTCGAGGCTCGTACCATAGTATTGCATTTTGATCTTGCGGAAAACTGGAGCGTCCTTCTGCGAGCGGCACAATGATTTCATTCGAAGAACCAAATTGTGTCTATCTTCACCCACGTCGCTACAACGTAGCGCAGAATCTACAGCTTCGGAGTCGTCACGGACGACATTGTGCACGATACAGCACACGCACTGTTCGCTCTGTGCAGTTGAAGAGTGGCTGGAGGAAAACATTCCAATATTTACAAAACTTGTCCACATCTCCGACGGGGAGGCCAGTCATTTAAGAAATAGGTTTCAACTGTACGAGGTGGCGAAGAAGGCGACCGAATTAATTTTTTAGGCTACTACGGGACACGGCAAAAAAGTGTGTAATGGCGTGGGCAGAGTCCTCAAGTACCAAGCCCCCGTGCACAACAACCTCAGGTCATCAGAACTGGACAGCATTGAAGGTGCCGATGATTTCGCTCGTGTGGTAGCCCCGAAGGTGCCTGGAATTGTACTCCTCAAAAGTGAAGCAGCAAGGTTCGCCCGATACCGTGACACAATGAAAAAGAAATGAAATTCTTCGAGTCTCGCGAAAAACATTCAATCCTGCCGCTTGTGGATGAAGGCTCGAACTAAAGACGGCTTTTTTGGGGTCGTGATCAAAAAAAAAAAAAAAAAAGTGAATCCTCAAGGGTAATGTTACCCCAACCTAAAATCACTTTTTCTACCACCAGCAAAGTGGTACTGTGAGCTCATAATACTAAAAATGCTATGCAGTGTTTTGCATTTCCCCCATTTATCTGTGTTCTCGGTTATTGCCTCAAATAAAAAGAAAGTTGAGAAGTTTTGAATGAGCCTCGGCAGTATGCATGAAAATGCGGCCGCATGAAAGAAACAAAATTTCGCACTCGGCCCGCTAGGTTTCTGAAAATCATTTATGTCGCCCCTTCATTGCTGATATATAGGCTTGTGAAACTTAATTTTTATGTTTGTTAAATAAAAAAAACGATGTTTCAGTAAGTTTATTTAAAGAAAAGTTGTGAATCTCAAGATTTATAAGTGAACTGGACATGTGCATGAACTTTTTTAAAATTATAACATAACAGTAATGCCTCATTTTTACTAAATGATACATAATGTAAATGGTACATAAACTCTATAGTCACGTTACAAGCATATATATAAAATAATTACTTAAAGGATTTGGCGACAGCCCATATCTTTTGATTTTTGAATGGAGGGAAAAATATGCCTGCTTTTCAAACGCAGTGGTTAAAGGGGCGATGCAACAAATTTTCTACTTTCAATAAATACAGCTTAGGATTATTCCCCGATATTTATTACCTAAGAAACACAGGCTGCTTTTTACCTCTACGCAGTGGCAGTCGCGGTAAAAATTTGAGAAAAACGAACACTGTTTACCCCCTCAACTCGCGGCCAGAAAAGGCGGCCACGTGATCTGGAGCCGATTATATGCCGCCAAGATTTTTAACATAGCCACGCGCTAGGGTTGGCAGAACACAGGGCACGCGCCGAGTTCCAAACATTGTTAAGATCCGGCTATTCCCGTCATCCCAGCGATTGGGCACGAGCCACTACCGGAATGCACTTTGGGGCATTGATTGTCACGAACCAAAATCGAATACTGTAAAGAACTTTATTTTCGCGGGGACCTAATTTTTGCGAATTTCTTGAATCATCTACAATTCGCGAAAAATAGGTCCCGCGAACAATTCCGGAAAAATGTAAACACATTGGAATCTATATTGAGATCCCACAGCGTCGCGAAAATTATAACCCGCGCATTATTCCAGAACTTCAGCCTTAACCTAAAACACGAAATATTGAGCCCGCGAAAAATAAGTCGTTTACAGTACCTACGCGGTATTCGTGTCCACTGTATAAGCAGCATTTAAATATCGTCACAGCGGGGATTGCATAACTTGATGACGCACTACTGGGGATTACATCGTTTTCATTGTCCCCACAGCTCTGCCATTGGCTCCGTCATGAAATTTTGCAAAGGAGAGATTGAAAGATAATGTCCGCTTTTATCCTTAGAATTCCACCGCGACCAAGACGGTTCTTGGTCAGTGGCGTTGCGTTCGACTATTATTGGGTTCCACTAGTGCCAGCAAGCAGGTGTCAAGTGAGAAACATTCCTACCCAATAATATTGCACAGCCCCTTTAATATGATGAAACCAGATATGTCAAAGAAATTTTATTGCATATATAAAAACACATATAAGGCTTTTCATTAAAAAAAATTGGAAAAATAAAAATATTCATACTTTCAAATGACATTGAATTTTGTATTTTTAGCATTTCTTTTCAAGTTTAAAATCTTGTTTAATCACATAAACTAGACATAAACTAACAATATTCTAATATTGAGATTGACTCATAAACAAGCTTTCATTTGATATGTTTCTTATGCCTTAAATAATTGTACATCGAAAGCTAGCTCGATTTAAACTTGGCCCATTATTCTCAAAGGTGCAAGACTTAAAGAATTTTTATTTTATAAAATAAAATAAAGAAACACATTTCTAGAGATGTTTAACCCTTCTTTACGAAGTAATAAAGCAGTAAACAAGGTTATAATTTGTGAAAAAAAAAGAATCTTAACGTTTCAAGACTCCAAATGGTGTCACTCGTGAAAACTGCAAAAATGGCAAGACGTACACATTGCGACACAGTTAGCACGAACACGACATCGGCGCATTTTCGCATGTTACTTCTAAATAGTATTAGCGAGCACGAAATTTGATTGCTTACTTTGTAGAACTAAATAAGCTCTTTTCGTAGCAATAACTTGGATGACATCCCTTGGTTTCAAAAAGAAAAACTGGAAAAACCGGCGATCGCTTGCTCGCACTAACAGTGTCGCGCTCTGTATCTTCTGCCCTTTTGAAGCACAAAACTCGAGAACAAAAACATGTTCCGTAGTTCTAATTTGCAGTTTTGCTCTAGTCACATAATCCCCAAATATTTTCATTTTTTGTTTTCAAAATTTTTTAAGAATTGATTAGATTTTTTTTGTGCATGATTTGAGATTTAATTAGCCAATTGGCCTCAAAATCAACGATAACTGTGATTTTTTTTTTTGCCGGTTAATTGGAGTTTTGTGCTGGAGAAAGTCAACAAGGAGTAAAAAATGCCTGCTTTGATATTTTTGACGCCTTTATTTCTTTTATGACACAGGCTTGCACAGTAAACCACTTCAGCGTGCTTGTCATTTCACTGATGGCGATTATACTGTTTAAATAATAACCTAATAATTACTTCACTTTAAAAGGCTTCCCATGATCATATTTCTGTAGGACTCACAACGTGAAGTTTAGAATGGAACGTAGACCCGCCCGTTGCAGCGCGCTGACGATAGGAAGGCACGAGAGCAGAAAGAAAAACTAGCAAAAGTGACGTCGTCGGTGGGTCAGATGACCCTTGCTCGCCCCTACGCTGGCTCAGGAGTTGCGTTTACATGAACGCGACTTAGTCGCATCGAATCCAGTTGTCGCATTCAATGCGGTCATGTAAACGGCATAATGCGCCAAGAAAGAGCATCGCATTCAAGTCGCTAGACGGAGGTGGATCGAGACGGCAAATGCGCATTCATTCAGTCCATGTAAACGGAGGTCGCGTCGCGTTTTGGAATGGGGAGGATTATGGCAAGGCACTCGCTGCGGGAACGAGTGAACAGCTGAGAACATGGTGGCGGCCAACCTCGTCGGCAGCGCAGAGAGCGGTCCCGTGTGATCGCCGCAGTTATCTCCCAAGAAGAAACGCGAGCTTTTATTGCCACCATAAGTGAGCGCAATATAGCTAAGCTGCTCAGTGAGGGCGGCCCCTATCCAGACCTGGCGAAGTACAACTTGCGCGTCCGAGGGAGTCCCTAAAGGCTCCGGCGCAAGCACGAACGATGCCGAGAGCCTTGAGCACTGCATGGTAGCGCAGAACGAGCAGCTCCTACCCCGGTGCCGTTCCTGGCTGCGCCGGAGCCTTTCCGCCTCAGGGTTTGGTTGGTCCGGTCGCGGTCGGCGAGGTTTGGCGAGGCGGAGCGCGGTGGCGTCCTCGGAGAGTTCGGAAAAGATCCGCTCACCAGGGCTTGTGCACACATGCCGCCCCTGGTTCAGAGTGGCCCGGCGGTCCGGCCCGGAGCCCAAAACGCTTGGGTTTTGATGTTTCTTCCGTCTCGTAACTCCTTGCACAGCACCGAAGACAGTGGGCACAATCTTTACGCTCGGCGAAAACGCCAAAAGGCCTTCACTCGCGTGCGACGCACCGCAAAACGTGGTCACGTTGTGCGGCTGGTGCCAGAAATGCACCTTTAACTTTGAGCTTTGACACGGCATGGTGCCTCCTTCACGTGGGGGCTTGCTGCGCACTCATGTAAACGTTGTCGCGTCGGCTTCATTCGAAGGACGATTGGAGTCGATGCGCTGAAGCCGCATTCACGTAAACCTGGCTAGGGATGCCAACAATGATGTCACAAAGCTCTGGACAGTTAACAGGTTGCAGAGATGGTCGCCGCATGCCCAGCAGCAATAGCTCCACATATTTATTTATTTATTTATTTTTTTAACCCATTAGCAAGCATTGTACTTTAAAAAGTACATGCACGTTTTAATTTTTTTAGCATTAGAGATTCAACATCTTGTTTCTGTTAGTTTCATTTTTTGACCCCAGGTGTCGGGTCTATACGTCTAAATAAGTAGTCAGCACCTGCGTTCCAGTATTACCACCAGGGTTGTAAAGTACCTAGGTACAAGAAACTGGAAATCAGTATCTAGGTACTTTTGTTGTACCTGAGGTACAAACCGAGGTACTTTCATTTCTCGATATCTGTATCTGTATCTTAGGTACATTTTCTAGTAACTTGTAACTGAGTGAAGTTACTTTTTACAGGTACTTTTCTATTGGCTTCGTCAAAATGGTAGAAACTATAAATCTGAAAGTTTTAACACACTACCATGTGCCGTGATTAACGGTGAGTTGGGTATGACCTGGGAGGCATTAACTTGATCGAACGACGTTTTAGCGAACGAAGCCCCGCCCATAATGTTTCATCGAACGACACTTTAGCGAATGGCCGTGTTCGTTTGAGCGAACGGTGGATTAGCGATGCCGTTCTAGCAACACCAATTTATTGAATCGCTTGGGAACTCCGTTTGGGGAAAGTAGCGACCTGCTTCCTTCATCTCAAACCGAAACCGAAAAAGATAACGTGTCCTAGAATGCTCATGTCAATGCGGTTTTCCTTATTTCTCACATTGACACTAATAAGGCATATTTATCGAACTCGTTTTTGTGTGTATCCTTTGTATAAAGAGCTTTACTTCCAATATATTCTGACGAATTTGGAGAACATAAATAAAGTATCTTTAAAGTAACTGTACCTGTGCCTAGGTACATTTTTAAGCTAGTACCTAGGTACGTACCTAAGTACCTTTTCGTATGAGTAACTGTAACTGTATCTTAGGTACATTTTTGAAGTAACTTTTACAACCCTGACTACCACTCTGTCCACCATATAAAGTTGGGAAACACGTGGACTGTGAAAGTGCTTCGGTAAGTCAACCGTTTACATTTTCTTCTGGCCATATTAGGTCAGATTTCGTTTTGATTTTTGATGAAATTGTTTTAGTATGGAGCGAATAGAGCGCTAATTACTTTGGTTTTCATGTTCCGTGTTGTATTTTCATATAATGACTGACAAAAGATTGGTGTACTTTGTATAGTACAATGGGCTTTAGTCCATGTTTTCCTGCAGTCTGCAGCGGTTATGAATCCAGACGTTTTCCTCGTAAAAAAATGTTTTGCCGGTTGAGCGACGCTTCAGAAGCAGCTCTAGACGTTGTCCAAGATGCCGAAGAAGACGTCGATGTCATCATTACACCTCCTGACCAGTCACTTGACACAGACGAAGAAGAGGGAGATGATGACGCCACCAGTAGCGTTCAAGTGAATGATGTCTCAGGTAAGAGACTCAAATGTTATGAATATTGAGCGGGTCTTGTCGACATTCGACATAAAAACTGAATACATGTACGATTGTTTTAGGTACACTAGAAGCGCACTGCCAAGCGAATGAGAAGGATGCTTACAACCAACCGAGGCGTGCGAAGCGGGCAAAGCTCACAATCCCAAGCTGGGAGAGCAGCAGCCCGGAGTACACATGGTCATCTTCAACGAACGGGGCTGAACAGCGAGAAGAGACTCCGTACTTCTTAGGCATGTCTCCAAAAAAAAATATTCAGCACAATTCTGGATGAAGAAGTCTCGACTCACATCGTCATACAAACTGGCATGTACGCCAAGAAAATAAATGATCACGGCTTTCCCCTTAGCCTGGATGATTTGAGAACATTCATCGGTATTCTCTTGTTGAGTGGATACCAAAGCTTCCCAGTCAACGGCTGTACTGGTCACTTGAGGAAGACGTTGGCATCGCGTGCGTCTCCAAATGCACGAGCAGGCAGCGGTTCCTCGACATAAAGCGGCTCTTGAATTTAGCCGACAATGACCTGCTTCCAGGAACAAGTGGTAAAATGTATAAGGTGCGTCAATTCATGAACTAGCTAAACAAAAAATTTAGGCAACATGGCATTTTTCATGAGGCACTCTTTGTTGATGAGCCCATGGTGAAGTACTTATGTCACCACCCTCCCAAGCAGTTCATTGGAGAGAGGCCAATTCCTTTTGGATACAAGTACTGGATTGTGTGCAGTGCGGAAGGCTACTGCTATGCAATAGACTACTTCCATAAACCCCTGCATGCAACACGGCGCGCGTTGCACTCTGGGAACTAGTTGGCCAGGGAGGAGGGTGGCATGGTTTCGGTCTCGATCGACGCGTCGACAAGAGATTATACACAGAGAGCATCTCATGTTTTCCGGTCCCGAGAGCATCATTTTTGGTCTCTAAACTAACCTAAATGGCTAGACTTCGAAGCTTTAGCACAGGCCCGAGATGTATACCTTGTCTTAACACATGCTTGTTGTATTTTTGTACTTGAGCCTTTCTGTTAGCGTTTCGAGGTATGTGAACGAGCCAGTGCTGGGAATCTTGACGCTGCGAAGCTCGGGGATCTTGCTTGTGTACGAGTCAACAAGCTCTAACAATCAATAAGTATGCGTACATCGAGCTCGCACCTTTATAATAGTGTTGCTGATCAGGAAGTTTGTTTGTTTTGTGCGTCCATAGACGAAATATTACTTTTTTCAATTACTGTTTTTCTTAATATGCCTGAGTATGCGAGGTAGAACTCGGAGGCGCAATTGAAAAGCTCAAATCGAACACACTTCTTATCTCTTATCTGTACTGACCCACAGCACTGCACGAAGTGAAGTCCCCATCCGCTTACACTCTACTAATTTATTATCGCGTATGCGCATGAAGTTATCCTGCAGTCATATAGGCACATTCGCACATACAAACAGTTTTAAGAAAGCAAGAGTCGAGCACTTGTGTGAAGAATGTTGTACCGTTCGCCGGAAGTGCGCCGGACGGGAGTGAACGAACGAAATTTTCTCTCCTCCTGACTGAGTATGCCGAGATAATTTCAGCCACACCGTTCAGACAGAAATCTTGGGTGTCAGTAAAAGCTCGTCCAGAAAGGCTTAGCGAGGAGAAGGGGACGCTTGTTAGGGCCTCCGTCGTAGCTAGCCGATCTCAGCGTTTGCGAAAACTTAATCAACTATCAGCATAAAATTCGAGTGGGAGATATGTGATGACACGAGGAAGACATCATAGTAACGTTTGTGCAGTAGTGAGGTCGAATTTATTGCGTTTCCTTAAAAGTTGATGCGTCAGCGCTGGGCTCAGCTTTGGTAATCCTGCGAGGATGCCGCTTGCTTTTCGCCCAATGAAGTAACAAGAAACGGACGTTTGGCAAACAAAATATGTATAAGGCTTAAGGTGACAAAATTTCAGTTGTAGTTCACTGCTACTAGACGGGATTATTGAAATTAAGCTCAAAGATGCAATCGTGGGGTGAAGTGACTGAGCCACGTCTTACTACGTTTGCATGCATACGCACAATATCTGGTGTTTCGGGAACCAGGGAAAGTGCCGCGGTCTTCGTTTTGTATTGCTCGCGAACGAGTGTATTGTACATTCGTGAAAAGTCAGATAATCAAAAACGCAAGCAGCACATTCGGTCCCGGCGTGATGGCATGAAATGAAGCTGCTCAATCGAAACCGAAACTGAGTGGCCAACTAGTTCCCAGAGTGCACTGCGTGGTATTTCGCAGCAATGGGGCGCTTCGATTTAGGAAGAAGTCTATTGACACTTACTGCGGAAAGTACCCCACAACAGACACGAGGTCTCTAGGAACACGTGTTGTACTTTCACTACTTGAGGCCGTCGCAACTCCCCCAGACCATGTTCTGTTCTTCGACATTTTTTTCACTAGTCACGACCTCCTAGTTACGCTGCAGCAAGAGGGATATCGTGCTACAGGAACAATCCGTGACAATCACCAAAAGAATCGTCCCTCGCCTCCAACAAGGAAATGGAATCTAAGCAGAGAGGCTAAATTCCGTTCGTGTTTCGACCTAGATGCTGAAGTACTTTTTGTTAAATGGGAAAATAACAGTGTAGTCACCATGGCAACGAAGTACGACAATATTGAGCCAATATGCTCTGTAAAACGGTGGTCTTCTGCAGAGCAAAGAAAAGTGAGCGTGCTGCAACCAAAGCTGTTCAGCAGCTACAAGAGTGGGATGGGAGGCGTAGACCATTTAGAACAAGCTGCGAACTACCGGACTGGCATCCGGGGAAGAAAATGGCGGTGGGTGGTGTGCACAGAAATGCTCAATGTAGCGGTGGTAAATGCATGGAAAATTCACCCGATCACAGGAGACTCAAGGCTAGATCTTCTGGCATTCACCAGGATTATTGCCCACTACTATCTGCGTCTAGGTGTGGAGAACCTACGAGTACAAAGGGCTCCCGCATCGGTTGCCTTGGATGCTCTGCTGGACAAAAATGGACACTTCCCATGTAAGCTCCCAAAGCAATTACGCCCTCAGCCTTACCACCAGAGGTCGATGTGAGCCTGCGAGAAGTGCGATCCTTACTCTGTGCCTGAAGCCCTGAAGCATGGTTGCTTCAATAAGTTCCATGCGCAGAAGGGACTTCCCACTGGAATTGCCACTATAAGAGCCCATTGTACTATATAGGTGCCAAAAGTTTGTAAAAAATAAATGAATTCTCATGAAAATTTTTCCATGTTGTTCCTGCACTTACTATATACATAGGTGTACAAAATTGCAATCGAATTGGATGGCTAGATATTTTATGGGCCTTAATGGCTTAATGTGGTTTACGTTTATTTTTGCCCAAGGTAAGTGTGATAACTGAATTCACAGGACAAGAAGCTATAGATGTCTGCTCCCAGCTCAGATGTCATAAAAAGTGGTTCAGCTTCCCTTTAACGAGGCCCGCAACCAAGCAAAAATACACAACAAATGACAAAAAAAAATTGAACATTTTTAATTCTTAAATTAGGGAACAAAGCCACTAAAGGACACCAACACAAAAACCCGAAGCACACATCAACCCCACATGTTCTCCAGAGTGAGCCTTGTGTTGTCCGTCCCGTTTTTCCCCCACTCCTGGGTTACCATGTTTGTGTCAAACATTCTAGCAAACTACTTTGCCTCAGTTTATTCCTGCAATCGAAATGGAGCATCTATGCTCGACGTCAGTAGTGCTCCCAACGATTACCTGTCAATCTTATCTTTTGATAATACTGACATTGAGCTTGCAATAAACAAACTCAGCAAAGAACAAAGTCCAATTCATCAGTCGCATTCGACCGTATCCCAAGTTTCATCGTTAAAGGGTGCTCTCCTATTTTTACACATTTTCAACTTATTAAGGCAAAAGCCTTATATGTTCCATTACGCAAAAAAGGCGTCGGTGTTGTGCCCTAAAGATGGCCATAAAAATATGTCATCAAGCAAGTGCCGCACAAGGTCAAAGCGGACGCGCCTCAGAAATAAAACAAAGAAAAGCACAGCAACGCAGATGCTTCATCACAGAAGCCGTGAAGACGGCGAGGGCGCCGCGATTGCGCAGTGGGGGAGCGTGATGTCACCACCGGAGTACCGTGTCCACTGAATACACACACGACGAATACAGTACCGGCAGAAACAACTTTAATACGTGTAGAGACATTACTCGAAAACATTTCACTGGCACGACTATAATGCCTTTCGCATCCCTACACGTAAACAGTCTTAAGTGCCTCCGGCGTGTTTCTTGCTATTAACCCTCACTTTCCCTTCGCTTTGGAAAACCTCTATAACTGTGCCAGTACATAAAAGTTGAAGAACGGTTGATGTAAAAAATTATAGATCCATATCTTTGCTATGCCCTGTTCGCAAAGGTCTACGAAATTGTCTCGTTCAAACGTCTGCCAAACTAACTTAAACATAGGATCGCACATTTAGTGTCATTCCTAAATTTTGTCTCTTATATCGCCAGTCAGTGTGGAGTTATTTCTAGAATTATGCGACTTTTCCACGTCAACCTGCCTCTGAGAATTGTACCTTTAGTTAATTCGATCGGGAGTTTTCCTCTGTTGTCTGGAACCGTATTGGGTGTACCAAGCCAAAAGCGTTTCTTTCGAAATATTTATGATCATTACATTGATCGTACAGTTGATTACAAATATAGGAGACTTTTGAAACGATGCGACTGCCCTAGTTCAAGTTCAAGAAGGCGCGAGCGAGATTTTATATTTTTCCATCAATGCTTTTATGGTTTCATCCACTGACCGAATCTCAAGTCATCTATTCATGTTCGCATTTTACGTCGAGTTTTGCCAGCTTTTCCTACTTCTCTTCTGTTAATCAAATCGTCTCAATGCACCGAGAAACTGAGGAAGAGGAGGAGACGAGCTGAGGTTGGAATGATTAGCTGGTAGGCAGAAAGCTCCCCTGCAGTGCACTCGCACATAGTCAATAGCGAGGCATCTGCCGTTCACGAGCAGAGAAAACAAACAAAAGGTCGAAGGTAGGAAGCGGGACAATTGAAGCTTCTCCCCCCTGCCGGCTCCAAGGACACGACTTCCGATGCCTCCGAGCCACCGGGGTGAAGCGACAGATTTCTGCCCACTGGGAAGTCTGAGGAGACCCGAGTTGAGTGGTCGGCCAATCTCTGATCGGCAAGCAAAATGAGAGGGGCTCACCAGGCTCCTGCTGGCACACTGCAGGATTGCGACCGGGCTGAGCACGAGGGAGTGGACCCTCAGCCTCTCGAACGGCTGGCCCTCGAACGAGTCCAGCACGAAGATGGTTCCCCTGTCGCCCACAAACTCCTCTCCCGTGTCACTGAACACCACGGGGAGCCCGTGGCACTGAAACAAGACGGACATCTTAAGTGGCTGCTCACCGCTTCCAAGGAGGAGCTTTCTTTTCCCAAATATTTCGCCGTTAGATAGGACCGGCTTCAATTTGGAAATGGTCGCTTCTATCCACAGTGTTTCTCCAAACGTGGGCCAATTTTGGGAAAAGTATGCATCGCGCAAAACAAAGGTTAATGTCGCGTTGGTCTCTGCCAAACGGCTCATTCGGGAAAGTTAACAATGTCTGGTATAACCAGTTTATTCATTCATTTAGACTAATTACCTTTTTTTTTAGTAAATTTAAAGGTATGGTTTCAATTAGAAACTTGCTGTCCATCATCAAAAGCTGCTACATCAACTAATTTTAGAAAGACATAAGCCTCGTAAAGCATTGCAATGGCATACCAAAAACAAAATGTTAAATTCGCACACATTTTTAGGTTTCGAATTTCTATCGGAGCGCGTCTTTGTGCCAGCGGTCCTGCTCTCCCTTGGACGAGACAAGCAGCTCCCGCCTTGCCTCGCCCGTACGAGGGAAGAAAGCGCGGTAATAGAAATACTTTGGGTGGCAAACCGCCGAGCCTCCGCCATAGAGCTGTCGTGGCAAAGATTGGCAATCGATTCACTCTCGCGCCACAAGGGCACTTCACCAGCGCCGAGGCAGTCATTTCGCGAGCGGTAGCATGCGTCAGGCTGCAGCGCTGCCACGTTTGTTTTGTTTTTGGCCAGTGTCGGCTTCCAGAAGTTGCCTGCAATGGGGAACAAGTGCTTTCGTGCCACAATGCAGTGCGGGACACAAAACATAGACGGAGAAGTTGTCCCTTTTTGCTACTCCCAAAGAAGAGGACCGCCCAAAGGTACAGCGTGACGCGATACAGCCGACAGACTCTGTTCGCGAGAGACAATTTGAGTCGAGGACTGTGGGCAAATCGTGGAAAGCTATCTATAAGGGCCACGTCCTCATGTGTGCCCACGAAAAGCTGCTCTGGCGAAAGACGCAGTGCCAACATGCTACCCGAAAAAGAACAAGAAAAAAAATAAAAGGATCGGCACACCGTCAGTGCCCTGCTTCCAGTGAACGGCACAATTTTTAACCGATTTAGTTTTATTTCACGTGAAAATACAAGAGCAGTGCACCATCACGTTTTGTTCGTCAAATGTTGCTCGCAACTAGAGTAAATGCCGTTTACTTTCTGAATTATGTTCACAAATAAGTTCTCTGTTCAATAAACAAAATTTATAGATGGAAGCATATTTCTGCTGTGTTTATGCCTCATTGCTCTTGTGCACCGGAACATTTAATGAGTCCTGTTTTAGTAGACATTTTGGCTTAATGATGCAATAGCAAAAAGCAGCAAGCCACTCAAAAGCAATTTAACTGCATTAGCATGTAAGCGTAGTCCATTAACATATACTATTATTCATAAAAAGTATGTCAATAATGCGTTGTTTCTTTATTTTTTTTTTTTTTTAAGTAGACGTGCAAACGCGAGAAGCATTTTACCTGCTGTGGAGCCAGGGTGTACTCAATAAGCACACCGCAATGGGACTTCAGCGTCCTATCCCTTGTGATCTATTCTGTCGCAAGCCAGTGCACTTGAATTTGAGGGCCTGCTCTGTCCAACATTCATCGTTCCACAGTCAAGACCTCAACAGACCCCAGCACATCCAAGTTTATCGCATTACAAAAAAAAAAAAGCATACGCAAAAAAAGCTGGAAATTACATCGGCCAGAAGCCCTTCTTTGGAACGGTTAATAGCCTTACATAACATCAGGAATATCCACCGCCGCTTCAAAGTGCCACGTTTAACTACCAGATTTAAGGCCCATTCACACTCTTGCAACCGAGAACGACCGAGAGAGACGAGACTTGTTAAAACCTCTTAAAATTTCTTAGGATGAGAGAACACACTGGTACGCTGGCGCCATCTATGCGGTGACCCTGGAACTGCATTTCACAAGAGCGAAGGTTTTGCGGGATTTCCGAGGTCAAATAAGACGGAATACCTTAAGAAAGGCTCGGTTTATAACATTGACAAAAGGTTTTTGAGCCAAGAAAGAAAGGTTAATGCATGAGACAAATAGAAAATATGCCGGACTGCCAAGTTTACACTGCTACCCAATAGATGGCGCCAGTGTATCCTCTCGTTGTAAGAGGTTTTAAGGAACCCAGTTTTAAGAGGTCGCAAGAGTGTGAACGGGCCTTTAGTTTAGCACGTGCAAAGTTTTGCTGCAGTCGCTCAACGGTTCACTCCTTGCATAGCAGACGCCCTTCGTAAGCCTCGACGACCGTGGCACCATCTGGTGACGCGCACGAGAAACGGGGACGCTGTTACTCCACCCGAGCCTTCTTACACCGTGGAAGTGTGGCACACATGCAACGTGCACCTCGGTAACTTGAAGCACCACGTTTGAATGTGCGATGGGGTCCCAGTCTTGATGTAACAACCCGACACTGCACCAGCGTTAAGGACACTATAACAGTTTTTTGGACTTAATGGTAGTGGATGGTCGTTCTACCAGAAGCTAGGCATCCCCCATCAGGACATCTCGTGCAACTGCCTCGAGGTATTGGGTACAAGGCACTCGTCTTGCCGGCATTGGATAATCTGACATTCAGAAAACATGCCTAGAGTAAAAACGTAAAAGAAAATAATATTTTCTCCAAAATAAAAAGAATTCTAAAAGAGCGGATTGCAGAAGACGTGGTCCCTGTTCAATACATATAAATAAGCAGATGCTGATCCCTACAGACTTCATTGCAACCCACTCGATTAGCCCTTTCTAGTGCTGCACCGGATGAAAGAATCTCGGTGCCGTTCCCCGTGTTCCCTCGCTAACCTACGACGAGCTGACTGTGAGGTTCGTGCAGTTCTAGACACAAACAAGAGCTCGCGGCAGCGTTGCAGTACACGACACGCGAAGCGCTGCCAGGGCGCCAGAGAACCAAGAACAGTCACCTTGGAGGCTTGCACCAGTTCGCAGTCCTTCTTGAGCGGGCCCACGATGCAGATCCTGGACTTGGGACGAGCTTGGAGGCTGGACACTGCAACATATCGACACGCTTGTGCCCGACAGGTCCGCGTTCCCGGAGACGCTACACGTACCGTTCATGGCCTCGCTAACACTGACCATCGACGGGCTCAGCGTCATTTCGTGGCAGTGGTTGGCCATCCGTCACGGTTGGCAGTTACGAGGGGATGCTCTTCAAGCAATGCGTTCAGCTCATTCTAACTGAAAGAAAACTGTTTGCGAGAGGGTAAGAGGACGACATTCTCGCAACTGACGCGGCGACGAAAGCGAGAACGCCGCCCTCTAAATTCGCGGGATATAATTTATAAACGATATTTCCGGCGTGTTACTTAGTAACCTAAATCATAGACTGCCGTTGCTTACCTGTCGGTCTTTTTTCTTCAAACCGCGAGTAAGCAGACGTTCTGTGGACAGCTCGAGGAGCTTGCACAATTTGAAAACTCTCAACAGTTGCTTTGAAAATGGCGGCGGCGGTGGCGGCGGTTTGACGAGCGGAGCGGAATGCGGGATCGTCCTACGAAAGGAAGACAATTCACGTCATTTTATTCTAAGAAATCTATTTGTATAAAACAAATTGAAGTAAAAATACTGTCGTTTTGAAGCTATGGAGGTCAACAGAACAACTGTGAACAGAAGGTGGTGTTTCGGCACGTGCCACATCATAGAGGAGGCGCTAGAGGCGGCCACCGGACGCCCATCTTGCATGCGGCTAAATCGCATTTTCCGCTAGCGTTGCAGAGGCTGGCGGCAGCGTGCTGAAGACACGTTTTCTACTCGTTCGTCGTCATTCGGCGAAAATTTTTTCTTAAAACCTTGTGCAAATGGTGAGACTTGCCGTTGAGAACACATGGAAAGTTTTACGAAAGCGCGGTGCCACAGGACAAAGACGAAACTCGTCAAAAGCAAATTTCGCCAGTCTCGCGGCGTGATCAAAGCTTTCTTGGCGTGACGAAGTGCTGCGTCTCTGTGCCTTCGCACGCTTGGATACCGATCAAGAATCGACGCCGTGTGAATGTGTTTTGCGAGTACAATGTGCGTAAAGCCGTATGTGCCTCTGGAGCGGTACTTTACTCCGACGACAGTATTTGTAACTTGCCGCACTCGGGTTCAGAAACGAGCTAGATCCAGTGTTCAGTGGCGACGGAAGAGAGAAATGGGGGGGGGGGGGGGGGGGGAGGGAAAACGGCGGCGCCGCAACAAAATTTTGTATTTCTATGCACCCCCCCCCCTTTCCCACTAAACACTTCCGACGTTAGACGGGTTTTTCCAACTACCCAAACGCAATTTTCTTACTTTAATATTTTTTTGGGGGGGTAAGGGGGGGAGGGGGTTATAATTATATATAGTCTCTACTCCATGTCATTAGTTGTGTGCAGTGCAGGCAAAGGCAATGGAGGGCGAGGGGAGAAAGGGAAAGCACTAGGAACGTTAGAGAGGATTGAGAGGGGGTGTTTTTCTTAGTCCCCAGCCTTCCCAGTTCTTTCCCTTTCTCCGCTCGCCTGGCGTTGCCTTCGCCTGCACTGCAAGCAACTAGTGACACGGAGTATAGACCATCAACGTTATCGGTACAGTGGCTTAAAGGGGGTAGTGTAGTTACCACGTAGCCTCCACCATGCATTGAGAATGGCCGCTCCTTGGAAGACGGTGTAGGTGGCGGTTCAATCCGCAGCTCCGTTAGGGTGCCTCCATAGGCCAGCAGATAGAGGCACCCTAACACGCTTCATAACTAATATAAATACCTCAAAAACAATTATTTGTTTCCAGTGAACTTCCAACGACATGGTTTGTGTTCGGAGGTGAATAAACATGTGTAACTAGCAGACGACAGTGTAGTCGACAGCTGCGAATCGGCCGGAGCTGGCCGGAGCCAAGCTGGCCAAGCGGCCAAGCCGGAGCCATAGCGGGAACGACGGTGCTGCAAGCGCCAGCGCCACCCGCGGCCGTCTTCCAATGCTGTGCCATTTCTCCAGTTTTGTTTGTTACACTACCCCTTTAAGCCACTGTATTAAGGCCCGTTCACACATTTGCGACCTCTAAAGGCCCGTTCACACTCTTGTGACTGAGTAAGACTGAGAGAGACCAAACCGGTTTTTAAAGGGGCTATGCAACAATTTTTTAACTATGCGCAAATACCGCTTAGAACGGATCCCTGACGTTAATGACCTATGAAACACGCGTTCGTTTTTCACCCCACGCAATAGAAGTCCCAGAAAAAAATTAAAGAAAAACGAGCAGCGTTCATGCCCTCAACTCGCAGCCAGAACAAGCGGCCACGTGATCTGGAGCCGATTATATGCCGCCAATGTTGATCATAGCCACGCGCTGGGGTTGGAAAAGCACAGGACACGCGGCATAAAAACCGGTCTGGTTTCTCTCAGTCTTACTCGGTCGCGTATATGTGAACGGCGCTTTAGAACAGAGTGCCTTGGAACCTCTTTTATGTCTTACAACGAGAGGACACACTGGCGCCATCTATTGGGTAGCAGCGTAAACTTGGCAGTCCGGCATATTTACTATTTCTCTCGTGCATTATCCTTTCTTTCTTGGCTCGAAAATTTTTTGTCAACGTTATAAACGAGCTCTTCACATAGGTATTACGCAGATTTGACCTCGGAAATCCCGCAAAACCTTCGCTCTTGTGAAATGCAGTTCCAGGGTCAACGCATAGATGGTACCAGCGTGCCAGAGTATTCTCTCGTCCTAAGAAATTTTAAGAGGTTTCAATAGGTCTCGGTCGTACTCGGTTGCAAATGTGTGAGAGGGCCTTTATCGGGTTTGTAGGCATATGCCTTGTCTATTTTTAAGCTAATTTCGTGTACAATGTCCTGGTCCCTGAAATTGTTTACTTAGCTGCAGAGAAGACCCCAGACACTGAACTCTATGACAATTGCTGGATCGCGTTTCCCCGCTTGTTCGCTGCAGCGCGAGTGAAGGTACAGGACGGCCATCTTGCTCATAGTCGATTTGCGGTTTCGCTAGCGTTGCAGATGCTGGCGGCAGCGTGCTGTAGACACGTTTTCGACCCGTTCCTCGTCATTCGCTGAAGAAGTTTTTCTAAGACCCTGTGTAATCGTTGAGACTTGCCGTCGTGAATACGTGGAAAATTTTACGAAAGCGCAGTGCCGCAGGAAAAAGGCACAACTCATCGAAAGCAAGTTTTGCTGGTCTTGCGGTGGGATCAAAGCTTCCTTGGCACGCCGAAGTGCTGCGTCACTGTGCCTTCGCATGCTTGGATACCGATCAAAAATCAACGTCGTGTAGATGTGTTTTGCGAGTGCAATGTGCGTGAAGCCATATGTAAAGGCACAACTCGTCGAAAGCAAGTGTCGCCAGTCTCGCGGCCTGATCAAAGCTTCCTTGGCACGCTGAAGTGCTGCGTCTCTGTGCCTTCGCACGCTTGGATACCGATCAAGATTCGTTTCAGCGCCGTGCAGATGTGTTTTGCGAGTGCAATGTGCGTGAAGTTGTAGGTACCTCTGCAGCAGCGTTTTACTTTTACTACTGTATTTGTAACTTGCGGCACTCGTGGTCCAGAAACAAGCTTGATCCAGTGTCTGCAGTGGCGACGGAAGAGAGGGGGGGGGGGGGGGGGAAAGGAAGGGGAAAGGGCGGCATCAGTGGCGCGTTTTTTTGTTTTGTTTACTAGCCGCTTATGGCAATAAAATTAGTAGTATAAAATCAGTAGTACAAAATCTAACAGAAACGCAGTACTTCAACATGCCAAGGAAGTTCTGATCACAGCATGCTGCCGCCAGCCTCTGCAATGCTAGCAAAGCCGCAAATCGACTACGAGTAAGATGGATGTCCGGTAGCTTCGCTCGCGGGAGCAGGAGGCGCAATCCAGCAATTGTCATGGAGATCAGTGATCCCAGACAACACCCAATGTCCCAGGGATGTCCCAAAAAGGTCCCTCTGGGCAACGAGCTTGAGTATCAAGCTCGTTGCCTCTGGGATCCTCGTGTGCCATATCCCATTGTAGTAGTTGTCCCTAGGACATCACTGTAACATCATTTTTTGGACACTCCTGAAATCTTCCCCAAGTGGACGATCATGGGAGGAAAGGCTGACTTTTATTTTCCTCCCAGTTCCATAGGTTGCGCTTGAGTGAAAAAAGCTCCCGATGTGTCCCGATGCCATAAAAAAGAAAAGTTTCATTTCAAAAGTGCTGCTATATTTTTTTTTTGTCTTTAACTTTTTTCTTTTCTCTTTCTCTCTTTTTTTTTGCAGTATGCATTGAAAGAGTATTATCAACCATTGGTTTTATTTAGTGCAACAGCTTGGTAAACGAAAACAGTTTGGTTTCACAAAATATATATTTTTGACGCCAGAATCCAATCAAGGCCAGAAAAATACAAGCCAATCCAAAGCCACCCATCAGTTAAAAAAATTGGTTTGCCTTGATGTTGGTACACCTAATGCCCCTGCATTAAAAAGGTAGCGACATCTTCTCCCCCCTCCTTTGATGTGCACACCTTTTATCTTTATGTTTCTTTCTTACACCCGCGTGTCGACTGTAGCGCCGCCTGGATCGGCCCAAGATAGCAGACGACCTTCCTATACTTGAGTCAGAGCACAGTCAAAGGCTGAAAGACACACAAAATACATACACACAGGCTAAAAGCGCACTGCCATGGTCTACCAGCCTCGAAGGATGTGCTCAAAGAAAGACGATGAAAGCCAGACGTTGCACAGTCGGCGTCATTTGATTGGCGACATGAACTAATAGCATGCACTGCACTCCAACAGCATAGGCATTCCTTCTTCCTCCTCCTCTGACGTGCACACTTTTTATCTTTATGTCTTGCTATTTTACACCCGCGCGTCAACTGTAGCGCCGCCTGGATTGGCCCAAGGTAGCAGGCGGCATTCTTCAAAGGATGTCGCGACTTTTCCATATAAAGGGGCTTTAGGCGCGCCGGGTACGCCTCAACGGGTGACAGGTCTCTTAGCTGTAGATGAAAAATTTAGCCAGGGCAGTACAGTGCCGCCTGGGGTTTTTAACGTGCATCACGCAGTAGTGATTACATGAACGCGTGCCGGTACGAAACTCATCCGGTACGGACTCATCCAAGACATCCAAGCCTTCACTCCACGCTCCGAGCTGAGACGTGTTAGCCCACTCGGTCACCAATTCCCTTCCATCGGTTCACGGGTTTTTCGCCGTTTTTGCTTCGAGCTACCTTCCTACTAACACACACTGCAGTGCACTACTGCAAAAGTACACTCTCACATCGTACACTCACTCCTTACACACGAAAAAGAGAAGAAAAATCAAACGAACCGCGCTGACATATACAACTCATTTTTATATACTTCGTCTTTTACGTATGGAACTACCGATTTTCCTGAATCATGAGCACCCAGCTCCTAGATGCCAAGAAAATTTGTTCTTTTTCTGTCAGGTTCAAAAGATGGTCTACTAATACAGTTTTTATAATTCCTGATGATGTATTCAGCTTCAACAATTTCCCTAGTTAGTTGTGCCAACCTAAAATTGTACAAGATGGCAGGTGAACCTCGCACGCACAATCACGACAGTGTATGCCCAAGTGGCCAGAGTTAGCTCTGGTGCTACTGTTTTTATGTGCTCGGAGCCTATTAATGTCCAGACTGTCCTATGAACATTTTTCCACACTAAAGGGGAAATTAATACACCACTTCCTCTGCGCACTCGACGAAGCTGTTCCATATTTCTTAGTACAGCTTACAGTTCGGTGGGAAAGTGAACTCACTTTATTCCCACTGAACGGTAAGCTGTACCAAAAAACATCTGAACAGCTACGTCTAGTGCGCAGAGGAAGTGGTGTATTCGTTTCTCCTTTCGTGTAAGAAAATGTGCATGGGGCAGCGAACACAACAACAATAAATAGCACCAGAGCTAACTCTGGCCACCTGGGCATACACTGCTGTGATTGTGGGTGCGAGGCTCACCTGCCATGTTGTACAATTTTAGGTAGGCACAACTAACAAGGGAAATTATTGAAATCCTTAGCGTGTAGTGTCCTTAGCAGAATGTCTTGTCCGTCAATAATAATTATTGACGGACAAGACATTTTGCTAAGGACACTACATGCCATCGATATGCAAGGTAAACATTCATATTCAATCATTTCCATTCAATGCAATGCTTATTTTCAATCATAGTGTAGTATGTATATGTTAAATATTGATGCTGTGTCTCGAGCTCCTCATTTGTCCCAGCTGCTCCGTTCGTAGCAAGGGCTGCCGTACTCCTGCGGGGTGCCCGTTTTAAAAAAAATAAGCGTCTGAAGGCCACGTTTTATAAACATGTTAGCAAAGCAGCTCGCGTAGACTAATGCGAGATTTTGGTAGGTGATGTAGTCACGGAAGGAAACCAAAACGTGATCATGAGGGTGACACTGTCGTGATTGTTGTGATAATTTTGTTTGACCACAAGGAGGGAGACGGAACAGACCGAATAGCACTAGCGAGCTTGGTCATGCACGCACGCCCGACCGGCTGCCCCCCCTCGGGGCTTTATTGAAACACATCAACGTGAATGTTACCCTTTCTCTAAAAGGGGAGGTGGAACTAGTTCCTAAATTTCTGGGGTCGAATGATTCGTCGCCCAGCTCTAGTGTGCTTGTAGGGCTCCTCTTCCTTTGTGTTAGAGTTGATGTCCGAATCTTCTGGAACGAGAGCCACATCTGGATCTCGCTCCGGATTTGAGAACTTGTTCGGATGTCGGCTCAACGTCGTAGATGCACGGGGTTAGAGCATTCTCTTTTAGACCGGGCTCTTGTTCGGATGTCGGTTCTTTGTCCTCTCTTGGTGTTCCTGATGGGACTAAATGGTAGGTATTCTAGATCTGGATGAGTTGTTTGGATGGTGTCTTTACAACGTATGATCTCATGTTGTCCGTTTTCCTCACAATCTACCCCTGCGTGCCAGGGTCTCTGACCCAAACAGAGCCACCAATGGGCGGTTCCATGTGGCTGCTTTCTGCGTGCCGTTGGTCGTATTCTTGGGCCTGCCTCTGTTTCTCTTCTTTATCTTTTCTTCGGAAATCCGCATGGTTTGGCATTTTTAGAATCAGCTGGAATGGCAACATAGGCAATGTTGTATCTAGTTGCCGTCCCATGAGTAGTTAGACTCAACCTGCACAGGGGCGGATTCAGAACTCCCTTTTGAGGTGGGGGGGGGGGGGGGGGCGGGAAAATTTGTAAGGGTACTATTCTCCCATTCTTTCTTGTGCACCGGGGGGTCCACCCATGTCAAATTGCCCTCCGAGAAGGGGGGAGGGGGGTCGACTTTGTTTGGGAGGGGCGGCCGCCCCCGGCGCCCCCCCCTTGGATTCGCCCCTGAACCTGCTTGGGCCTGGTGTAGTTCTGTAGATCAAAAATGCCAGGTCGGGGTCTTCGGCCTTCTTTAGGATGTCTTTGGCGACTTTTACTGTGCGTTCAGCTTCTCCGTTACCTTGGGGATAGTGTGGGCTGCTCTTTATGAAGCGAATCTGGTATTTGCTTACGAATTCGTGAAAACTCTTAGACACAAACTGCGGTCCGTTGTCTGACCTGAACACCTCAGGTATCCCATGGAAGGCAAACACAGATTTTAGGTGTGCGACAACCGCTTCTGATGTCGTTTGCATCAGCAGACACACTTCTAGGAACCTGGACTAGTAATCTACATACCCTGTGAAAGTAGGGCATCACAGCCAGGTGTTGTCCTTCATACTTTCTTTCTGTCTGTAAGAGTTTATCATTTTTTCTACAGCAGTGTACAAGGTGGTACTTGAGTATTCAGAGATCTTGAGTCGTTGCATTCGTGCCTCAAAGCTCTGTCCCGCCTTGCGGTCACATGACTTCTTGAGGGCTGCGCTAAGACAGTTGTTGACAATTGCCATTTTAATGAGTTTTGAATGGGAAGACTCATATTGGAGTAAATGTTTCTTTGATCATGGCATGTACATCCAGCACGTGTGGTTTAATTGGAATAGTAGTCGTAGATCGAGAAATTAAAGGCTGTTTTTTGTGGGTAGCTTGCGCGTAAACTTGAGTCATTGAGCCTTTTCAGCGAAGATTAAACGTATGTTGCTGACTTGTCGCTCGTCACTTATCTGTATATTCTTGACACCTGGTTGTTGGATACCCGCTGGGCAATGGCCTCCGCATTTGGACAAAAAATGTTGCATGACACTGGTGCTACACATATCAATGCAAATTCCTTTCTTTTGCAGGTAAGTATTACTGTTGAGTGAGACGACTGCAGAAGCTAGGTAGAATGTCAATAGCTCCAAGAATGACCCAAGATGTAGGCCGGGTTTGTTTTAAAACACACTGTACCATTTTCCTCGATACATTCTCTTACAGCTACGGACAGATGGTCGTGAGGTATTAAATAAAACAAACTTGCCACGTTGAAAAAAAAAAAAAAATTTATACTAGTATGTTACAATTTTTTTAGAGCATGTATAACTTCTTCCGAGTTGGAAATCGAGAAGGGATCTTTCATTTGGAGGTTGGATAACTGATTAAATAGGAACCTTGACAGAGCTCCTTGCCATGAACCTTTCTGTTCTAACACCCGCTCTGTTTTTAATGTATTCATAAGCCGCTTAGACCGGTGTTTTCGAGTAATTCATACTTCTTGTTCTCGCGGTCCCATTGAGGTCGCTTCTTTCCGAGCACCGGTGCATTGCAGAGAGGCAACGTCTGCAGAGCATGCTTCCGCGGGTGTTGCTTCTCCGCAGTGCACCGGTGCTCGGTGAGAAGCACACTCAACGGGGCTCAAGCAGGGCACTCTGAAGCAGGGCACACATGAGCTATGAAAGTGGGCACCACGCGGAAATTTCCATGGCAACCTGCGCGGACGCTGCGACGTGGCGGCATGGCATAGGTTCACGTCACAGCGTCTGCACAAGTTGTTATGAAAACTGCCAGGCGGCGCTCGTTTTCATCGCTCATGCAACAGACCACATTAAACAACTTGGCCTGACGAGTAGACTTGTCATGTGCCGTCTAAGCAATCCACGATAAATACAATTTTTGAGATACTTATGTCATCGATTTTACAAATGTTTCATGTGTGGCGTATCTGCTTTGTATGAGTAGTCATTCATATGGAAAATCATAATTTTATCTTGCATCATATATAGATGAGTTTTTGATAATTCAAACAAAATTCGTGGCTCCCCCAGTTTGAATTAATGAGAGTCTACTACAATGGCCCATTGTACTGAAGGAACCTTGACAAGATAAACGGGAAACTTCCTTTTGTCAATATTCCAAGATAAAAAAAAAAAACTGGATTGGCTTTTATTTAAAGCAAAGTTCTGTGCTCAAACTTTATTCGTAAAATACCATGTTTTTTTGCATTTAATCTTGCCATCGTGACTTCGAAATTCTGAGTTTTTCAGGATAACTCTGAATTGCTGAAAATTTTACCGGTGAGTGTTTTTCAGAATTGATCAGATCTATCCAAAAACACGGAACCCTAGTTATGAGGTATGTAGAGCATCTTATGGCGTTTTGAAAAAAACCTCAATTTGGACGCGTTTTCTTGTTTCCTATTGGAGTACATCTTTGTGCCAGCAGCCTTGCCACACCTTGTGGACAAGGCGCGCAAATAATGTGTGCTGTTACGCATTTTTGGCACGATAGAGGTGAACCCAAGGATAAAAACTTGCAATGTTACGTGAACAGCACATTGTTTCTTTTCAGCACCACACTTCCTTTCATCCTACGAGGGAGGCGAGACGACAACTGGCACAAAGATGCGCTTCGATAGGAAACCGAAATCAAACCGAATTGAGTGTTTATTCGGAACACCGTAAAATGCTCCCTGTACCTTATAACATTCTAAAATTAATCGATTTAGTCATTTTTTATGATGCCCAGAAAGTTTCTAATTAAAGCCATACATTTAAACATACTAATTAAAAAGTTTGTTCCGGTAAATTAATTAATGAACTAATTATACCAAATATTATAATGTTTCTAAATGGGTCCTTTTACAGAAACCAATTCGACATTAACCTTTTTTCTGCGTGACGCATACTTTCGCAGGAATGATTTGGCCCGCATTTCGAGGAACACCCTATGGGTATGGCACTACTATAAATATTGAGCAAATCCGGGAACCACAGGCCAAATTCAGCCGCCGTTTCCGAACAGAGCCGTGCGCACAGATGTTACCAAGAACAAAAAAAATGACCACAACTTGACGTTGCCGAAAGGGCGGTCCCACCTCGAGCTTAACTAGACTTTCGGCTTGCTCCGACCTTTTGTCTCAACCCACCATTTTATGAATAACTGCTGCCACCCAGCAATAAACGGGGTTTGGGGATTCCGGGGATGAAACGATGTGCGGAAGGAGAGGGAAGAGGCGTCTTAGAAGGAACTGGGAGGAAAAAAGACAAACCATAATAGGAACGCACTGACCTATATTGGGGCTCAACAGAGCCAATTCCTCGATGGAGGGAATGCCCTCTGGAGCACATGAAGCTCCCGAGCCGGCAAAAAGGTGCATGGACATAAATGCATGCAGAGTGAGGCACGTATAATATCAGAGCGGGCTGGGTGGCCAGTCGGGGACAGTCTGGCAGCCGAAGTGTCTCCGGAAAGAGTCGAGGAACACGGGAGAGGCCTCGGCCACTCCGAGCTCTCTGCCGAGCTCCCGGCTGAGGGAGGTGACGCCCTTGCCTTGGAGGCCACAGGGCACGATGTGGCCGAACCAGTCCAGGTCCGTGCTGCAGTTGAGGGCCACGCCATGCGTCGTCACATACCTGCTGCCGTGCACTCCTGCAACGTCCAAGTGCGCAAAATCAGAGTCCGTTTGCCGGCACGCCCTCCAGGGGGTCCCGATAGACCCTTTTCAAAACCCCATGGTCGCCACAACTTGCGCACGAAGCGGCCGATTGAACCAGAGTCCTCGCCAAATGCACTCGTTCCTGGTGAGAGCCGAGTTGACGCCGAACACCGACACAGCCGATGTTCGGCGTCAACTCTGCTAGAGTTTGTGCGCAAACAGTGGCGGACTCGGATGATTGGCGCAGCAGCTACTATAGTCGGTGAGGGGAAGCTCCCCTTTCCCCTTTGCCTGCTCTCCAGCATGGCCTCTGCTAAAGTGGCAAGAGGAGCTTCCATTCAACTCTTCACCTGCAACCTACTATAGATGGCGAACACTTTTGAAAAGTCTATTGCGCGGGAAATCCTAAACAGTGCGCGAATCTGGACGGATAATAAATCTACTGAGGTAACGTCGAGTGTCACTAAAGCGCAGGAGGAGGGAGATGTCTAAAAAGAAAGAGTCCGTGCATTGCTCAGCGAGAAATAAATACACTAACTGTTGGGAGAAGAGAGGCTGTGCGTGCGTGCCCTTCTTTTTATGCGTCTTCTTTCTCCCGTGTCTAAGGTTTTGTCCAAGCTCTCCTGCGTGCTCCGCCTCATTTCGAGGATCCATTGTGCCTCTTTCTTTTTCCACTCGTCTACAAGATTCAATTTATGACTCTGAGGGTATCGTGCGACCTTGGGGTTGGGTGGGGCATTAAGTCACTAGGCACACGTGCAGCGCTGGATTGGCCAAGATAGCTTGTTGTGGTACACTGGAAGGTGAAACGAAATATACGAGCACTCTCAACCAAATGAGTGTAACATCTTTATTGCAGCTATGGACTCGCACGCAGTACTTTTGCTGTGGCACAGCATGGATTGCAGTCAAACTGTACTTGGTGTTGGCTATTTTGTACTTGGTTGTTATGGCTACGCTCTGCTCCCCCTTAGGCCGAGACTAGAAACTCCGCCTCCAGTGCGAGCTCGCTGGCTTCTGCAGTGCTTCGATTGCACGCGCCTTCACACTTGTGTTAGCAAGGACAGAAAGCTTGCGCTGAAGGCGGAGCTTCTTGTACGGAGTACAGAGAGGCACCTTTCAAAGCCTTCCACAGTGCTCCAGCACTGTCGAGGTACGAGCTCATGCGAGCGAATCGCAAGACGAAGCCTCTCGCAGCAGTGTGGAATCTACGCTAGCCTCGACAATCTAGTAAAAAATAGTTGACGAAGACTACTATACTCAAGGCACGAGTCCAAATTTATGCACGGGTGCACAGTAAGCACCTCTGCCCCACAGAATATGGCTGCCCTCCGTTCCGTGGTTAGGAACTCCGGTCGCGCAACACCAGCGATCCTAGTTTTTTGCAAATATCGAAACAGACTTCGTTATCAGCGTAGAATGCGGAGCCAAAAGCTCAATCGAATTGTCAGGAGGCATCGGGCAAGAAGAAATCGCCCCAACGCATCTTTCTGTCCTTCGCAGGGGCCGCAAGCGAGCCACCTTGGCCCCGACGAAGCGGCGGGGATAGTGTGACGACGCCATCGTCTGCTCTCTTTGTGAATAAAACCATTTCCGACAGTTTCGTCTATTTCCGAAATGAGTGGGGGCGTTACCTATGGCGGCAATTTTATTGTCCCCGATCCAGACGCCAGTCTCTTGCGTGGTGTCGGCGCGGAGGCCGAAGTGGGCGCACGTGTCTACGACGGTCTTCTCGAGTTGGCAGACGTACCAGCGCATGCTCTTCTGTTCGTTGAAGGAACCCAGGTACAGGATCGGGTACGCGACCAGCTGTCCCGGCCCGTGGAAAGTGATCAAACCGCCCCGGTTCGTCTTCACGAAGTCTGCTCCGAGTTTCCGTAGCCTGGACTCGTCCTCCGACGTGTAGCCTTTGGAACGAATCCCTACCGTGAACACCGGTTCGTGTTCGACCAACAGAAGTGTATTGCGGCGTAACACAGCAGGTTTCGCGAGAATTTCTCGCCGGAGAGCCTCTGCTGTCTGCGTCTGAATGCCGTACGCATCCGCGAAGGCCATTCTGCCCAGCTGTCGTACCCGCACGACCGGTTTTAATCTCATGGCGCGGCGTGCTTTGGGGAAAAAATAGACGGTTAAAACAAGTGCAATTATTAGCGAAAAGCTTGCAACGCTTACGGACGTCTCTGAGGTTGTAAAGAATATGAACGATCGGTCGTTCGAACCATTCGAACGGGAGTTGTAGTTCTTAAACTTCTCAAACGAGCCACCGGCTGGGCGACGCCATCTTGGTGGATGGCTGGATAGATTGCCAACAGCTACACCCTTTACAACAGGTGGTAGCTTGCGCTATCTAGCGCTAAAAACCAAAAGCATAATCTTTTTTTTTTGTTGCTAATTTGCTTTTTTGGGGGTGGGTGGCAACGAGCTTAAGTAAACTTAGAGCGGTAAACCAGCGGCCAAAAATGGCACCCCCCCGGTTGCCGCCATCTCGACCGTTTGCCACATTAGTGATCACGTGACTTTAAGATGGCTGCGCCCATAGGTGTGCCAGATCAGGTTGGCCAGATTACGGTAAGCAGGGCCGCGGTCCAAAATTTACTTGATCTCACTCTAGGGTAAATGTTCTGTACCTTGGCGTTCAAAAACCTACCTGCGTCCAGTTGCTCTATCAGTTTTGTCACGTGACATGACCCACCGGAGTAACTCGGATCCATTCGAGTAAGATTGGAACGCGACCCCAGAGGGCCCACATCTAATGGAAGAAGCTTCGCTTTATCTAGTGCCACTAAATAAGCTACGCTTCAGAGTAACGACACTTGGCCATATTGTGTCTTAAAATCATGGTTGCCAGTTATCTGAAGCTTTATCAGAAATCACAGGAAACGCTTTTCCACCCTCCACAAATGTTTAAACAGTTCGTGACAGAGCAAAGCAATATTGCGCGACCTTCCTAACACCGAATCTAATGCTGAGGAAGTCGCACTTTTGAATTATGACGATCGGCAGTTACGCCTGCTCTGCATACGAGCCAAAATGGCGGCGCCCACAACAATGCCGGGGAACGGAGTGCCGATACTCTAAGCGAAGCTCATTTAGTGGCTCTAGCTTTATCGGCACTCCGTTCCCCGGCATTGTTGTAGGCGCCGCCATTTTGACTCGTATGCAGAACAGACGCAACTGCCGATCGTCATGATTCAAAAGTGCGACTTTCTCAGCATTAGATTCGGTGTTAGGAAGGTCATGTAATATTGCTTTGTTCTGTCGCGAACGGTTTAAACATGTGTGGAGGGCGGAAAAGCATTTCCTGTGATTTCAGATAGAGCTTCAGATAACTGGCAACCATGATTTTAAGACACAATATGGCCAAGTGTCGTAAGGCAAAGTGGCATTAAAATCAGGCGAATTTGTATTTATTTTAAAAGGCACATTATATTATGTACGTATTAATGATTTATATTAACTATTAAAAAATGTGACGTCACTTTCGTTACGTCACTTTCGGCGTCGGAGGAGTGATTTGCACACAGATTTCACTCGTCCGACGGGCGTCGGAGGAAGTGCGCCCCTAGCGGCAAACGGGTCCATTTCATCGGGGAACTTCCTTGGAACTTCTGCCAGTCGCTGCGTTGGTTGTGCGTTGTAGCGCGTTAGCGCTGTAATTTCCAAGGTAGCTATTCCGCTCTAAGAAAGCCACAACAATTGATGCGGCAAACAATAGGCGACCGCCGCGACGCGGCCGAACTGAGTGGTAGTAACCATAGAGTTATTATTATAATAACTCTATAGTAACTAACGTTGATAGTAACTAAAGCCCCTCTATCGTAGTCTTTAGAGTAGCGTAAGGCCTTAGAGTAGCGCAATCTAGAACGCCATCTTTCGGCGACTAGCGGCGAACACCCGAGGGTTCCAACTCCGATCAGAAATGCATGGGGAACGTGAGAAAATCGCTGTTTCTTCAATATTGTGGGGATGTATGGAACGTCAATAGTTTTTGACATAATAAAGGAACATTTTAGAATAATTTGCGCCAAGTTGCGTGCCATGTAAGGGCGTAATTTGTTTTAAAAAATTTCCTGAGCGGCATCATGCAGCAGACGACGCGGCGACGTCACGGCGTTCACGTGACCCGCTCCGGCCAACCCAGGAAGTCCATCTCCGCTGCGTACAAAAATCGTCTGCTTCAAACGCCATTGCCTTTGAAATTGCCTTCTCAAAATTTTCACACGCATCCGATATAATGAAAACTTTGTTAAAGTGTTTAGTGCTTTACCAACTTCACGACAGAATAGTTTCGAAAAGTCTGAACTTGGCGTTTATTTTTTAATCAGCCGTGTTGAGACCCTGAGTACCACGTGACTCGCGCCGCGCTGCTCTGTCGGCCATGTTGTCGGCGAAACACGCGGATCAAAGGATTGCGCTACTCTGCTCCGTAGGAGCTATATAGTGCTCTAGGCACCCCACGAGTGGTTGCACTCTCCGAGTTCGTTTTAGCGGCGGTACCCCACGCGTGCATGCACTCGCTGCACCGAGAAAATCGAGAGTGCGCCAAAATGCAGTCCCGTCATGCCTCGCTGCGGCGAGGCCGGCGAGGAGCGGAAGCAGACGACGAGGGTTCGTCTGCTACAATGTGTCGCGGAACTAGGGTGACCACCCGTCCCGCGACTCGCGGGACTGTCCCGCATTGAGGGCTCGTGTCCCGCGTCCCGCAAGAAATACAAAAATTTTCAAAATGTCCCACATTTCACAAGGTTGCAACATTCACTATGCAAATTATGGCGCTTCCGAACACCGGGGCACGGGAAAGCGCGGAGGTCACTAGTAAGCGTGCGAATCTTGATGGTTATAACAATTTCTATCTAAGCACTGCGGGAAGTGACCGTCGTTCTTGCAGGAGTCCGACGCGCATGCGCCATTGTGCCTCTCCCCTTGATGGCAAAATATTGCAAGCGAAAATTGCTCACAAAAAGTTGAAAAATAAACTATTGGAATTATTTGCAAATCTTACTGTGTCATGCAAACGAATTGTTGTAAAAAGTTTCTTTTTTTTTTTGTAAAAACGGTTGCACAAGGCAAAAAGCCTGCAACTCCCAACGGTCGAAAAAAATAACACAAGGTTCTAATTTTATGTAGAAGCATGTTAGCCTAAGAGTAAGGATCGACAGGAAACAATAAGCCGAAAAAGATTTAGTTCCTTTTGATGCAATAGGGTCTGCTGCAGTCGATTTTTATGTTTTTAACTTAGACAGCTTTAATAAAATATTTACCATTACAATTGCCGCAACACAATTTTCAGGTGTATGATACTCTTTCGGACAGTACAGGATTTCAAAGTGTGCGTGCTGATGAATTTTCTTTTATACTTTCTTCTTCAGTCGTGAAAATGACGTCCTCCTCTTCTTACCCCCGCCCCGCCCCGCCCCGCCCCCCCCCCCCCCCCCCCCCCCCCCGCCCCCCCCCGGGTCAGGGTGTCCACTTTTCAATTCCTACGCGGAACCGAAAAGAAAAAAAGTAGATTTTCTGATAGAAATCGCGTCCCGCGGGCAACGGAATCAAACGCGAGCTTGAATTGTGGGCGTCTGCTGTTTCATAAAGGAAGAAATTCACAAACCGTGCTTTATTTGAAGGTTTTAAGTCGCCCTGTTGTTGTACAAACGCTGAAATATACCAGTGTGTAAACAAATGCTCAGAACAAACGCATCAGCGGCCCCCGAGATGTTTATCAGCATCCGTGTGCGATTGAAAAATTGAACATTTGTCGACAAAACTCCCCCAGCAGAAGCCTCTGACTGCCCAATAAGCATATGAAAAAGCTAAACATAGTAGTGACTTTACCCGAGGCTTGAGCACGGGATCACCCTGACCATGCGGACCACTCATTTCGTCTTTCTGCTCGTTCAGGTTATGGCTCGCCTCCATTTTTCGGCCCCAACGTTCCTGCCCGACCGTGACAACGCTGTCCTGGTGAACGAGTACGGCAACCATCGTGATGAAGCCCACCCACGGCATGAATGTGCAGCCAATCTTCTGGAAAATCATGCTCCGAGCAGGGTCATCGAGATGGCCTGGACCACGTCAGCATCTACGTCATCATCAAAAACAGCGGCGCCACCTAGAGACAACTATATATACGGCTGGAGTCACTTGGCAGCCTTGAGTGAGCACGGGATCACCCTGACCATGCGGACCACTCATTTCGTCTTTCTGCTCGTTCAGGTTGGTACAGTACCCTCGTTAAACGCTAAAAGAACAAGCAACGTGTGTTTACTGGTGTTCCCGTGCTCACAAGTGTTTTGCGAAACTGTTTCTGACTGTGTTGATATTGTAGGCCTCCTTCTAAAGGTGTCCGGCGACGTTGAGGCTAACCCCGGTCCGATGAGTGAGAAACAACTGGAACAGTTCAATGACATGCACAAAATGCTGGTAGAGGTTAACGCGCGCTCGCTTAAAATAGATCAGACTCAGTCTGGTATACTGGCATCGGTAAACGAGGTTAAAAAATCTCAGGAGTCTATTCAAACTGCCATAACAGGTATTAACGCTAGACTGTCCAAGGTTGAAAATAAAACTATTGCCGTGACTGAGGAAGTTGGCGTGACAAGACGTCTAGTCGAAGTAGTTCAACAAGAAAACTGGGCCCTGCGAGCACGTCTGGACGAGGCGGAAGACCGCTCTCGTCGTGATAACGTGGTTTTTTACGGAATAACTGACAACTTATCTGAAACTTGGGCACAAACGGAAGAGGCAATTTTGAACATATTGAGGCAGACGCCGAATATTCAAGTGGCTGATGGAGCCATTATTCGTGCCCACAGGATCGGTACTTTTTGTCGCGATAAATGTCGCCCAGTTGTCGTTAAATTTGCATCGTATAAACTAAAAGACCAAATTCTACAGTCCAGGTCATCGTTTAGATCTAGTCGCATTTCCGTGAGTGAGGACTTCTCAGTTGGAACACGTCAAGCACGGAAAAAGTTAATTGAATTTGCGAAAGCCAAAAACGCCACTTTTAAGCTTCGACACAATAGAATGTACATTGGTAATAAATGTCTTGTTTACGATTCTGTTAATGATAATGTGCTCGAAAACAGTCCCTCCGTCTCAGCTGTTGTTTCCGGGACACAAAGTTTGCTTTCTGCTGAGGACGCACCTCGAACGTTGAATTCGGAATAGCAGGCAGCGAGGGGAAGAGTGTGTCATTATCCTGTCTCAAATGTGTCGGTACTTTTTACTAATATTAGAAGCATTATTAAAAAACGAGACGACTTGTGTTCAGTTATTGACTCGACAGACGCGGATATTATTGTCTTAACTGAAACTTGGCTGTCTGGAAAAGTGCGTGACTGTGAACTTTTTGATCGGTCTAAGAAATATAATATTTACAGAAATGACAGGCAAGATAGGTGCGGTGGGGGTGTTTTAATTGCAGTGGGTACTCAAGTTGAATCTTTTTGCATTAACGCGACAAGTGATTTAGAAATACTTTGGGTCTGTATAGGTTCTCACCACAACAGGTGGATTATGGGAGTATGCTATAGACCACCGTCATGCTCATCCCTTTTTGTTAAAGCTTTGCATGACTCTCTAAACAACTTAGTTATGCGTTTTCCCAGTTCACCGATCTTTCTGTTGGGCGACTTCAATTTTCCTTCTATCGTGTGGACAGAGTGTAATCTATCCACAATTGCATCATCATCGGAGTGCAATGACTTTGTGAACCTTTGTTTAGATTTTAATCTCACTCAGTTGGTTACTGAACCAACCACAGTAACCCCGCTATCCTCAAACATATTGGACCTCGTTCTGTCGAATCACCCTGACCTAGTTTCCCCCATATCATATCTTCCAGGGCTTAGTGATCATTGTATATTACATTTTTATGTTAAAGCTGCAGTGCCGAAATCACCAAGTCACGTAAAACAAATTCGAGATTATGCAAAAGCTGACTTCGTCAAAATTAACAATGATCTAGCCACTTTTCTTGATACATTTCTAGAAGGATTCTCAGACCGTTCAGTGGAAGCGAATTGGCAAATGTTTAAGAATAAAGTAGAATCCCTTACTAACCTGCATATTCCCGTTAGGACTGTACTCTAAGATTCCCAGTCTCCGTGGTTTAACAGAGCCCTCAAACGTCTCTCAAATAAAAAGAAGCATTTATTTTGAGCAGCCAAATTTACCGCATGCGAACGGCGGTGGTCCAAATATCGCACTGCAGCTGAGACATATAAAGAGGAAGTTAATAAGGCCAAGTTGGAGTTTTTTACGCCTACCCTACCCGATATGTTAATAAAAAAAATCCTAAAAAGTTCTGGAATATCATGAATAAAAAAACACATTTTTTTATTAGTCTAAAAAATGAAAGTGGGGATGTTATCCCAATTGAAGAGTGCGAATGTATTGAACAGAGTTTTTTGTTGAATCGTCTTCTAGTGACAGCAGCACGGAATGTCCTCTCTTAGACATTTCAGACTACTTGCCGATGGACCCCATCTTGCTTGATTGTGCTGGTGTCGATCATGTCATTGAAACATTAAGATTGTCGTCTTCAGCTGGAGTGGACGGTGTTAATTCGAAGTTTTTGAAAAATACTAAGCATTACTCTTCTATCATTTTAACTAAACTTTTTGATCAGTCCATTAGAGATCATGTTCTCCCCTTAGATTGGAAGGTGGGGAAGGTGGTTCCCATTCACAAGACTGGTGATAAACATTCCCCTTTAAATTATCGCCCAATCTCTATAACCAGTGTTCCTTGCAAACTCCTTGAACATATAATATTTTCAAACCTCGTCAATTTCATAGAATTTAAAAATTTCTTCTGTCCATCCCAACATGGATTTCGAAAAACATTTTCATGCGAGACACAGCTTGTGTCATTCACACATGACCTTCACTGCATCCTGGACCGAGGATCTCAGGCAGACTGCATTTTCCTAGATTTCTCCAAAGCGTTCGATAAAGTATCTCATAAACTACTTCTTCTGAAACTGTCCAAACTTAACATAGATGCTAACGTTCTTGCATGGATTCAATCTTTTCTATCATTACGGTCACAATTTGTTACAGTAAATAATAGCAACTCTTCCTTTTCGTTTGTGGCCTCTGGGGTTCCCCAAGGATCTGTTTTAGGACCTTTACTTTTTTTAATATATATTAACGACCTCCCTCTAAATGTTTCCTCGTCTATTTGTTTATTTGCTGACGACTGTGTGATTTACCGTGAGATACTTAATGATCACGATAACATCATGCTTCAGTCTGACATTAACGCTTAATACTAACAAATGTAAGTCCATGCGTGTATCTCGGCAGTCACATGAAACTCAGAACTACTTTCTTAATCAGGCTCAGCTTGACACGGTATCTTCTTACAAATATTTAGGTGTACATATAACTTCTAATCTCTCATGGAAAACACATGTACAGTATATCACATCTAATGCTAACCGTATGTTAGGCTACCTCAGGCGTAACTTTTCATTGGCACCTGTTTCCCTCAAGCTAATTCTTTATAAAACTCTAGTTCGACCGAAGTTAGAATACGCAGCCTCTGTCTGGGATCCCGGACAAGCCACTCTCATCACCGCGTTGGAAGGCATTCAAAATAGATCCGCTCGTTTTATTCTTTCTAATTACCATTATTCATCTAGCGTAACTTCAATGAAATCTACTTTGTCACTCCCGCCCCTCTCCCTGCGACGTAAGCTCTCACGCCTTTCTTTATTTCACAAATTTTATTTTTATAACTCTGTGCTTCGCGACAAATTAATCACTCGTCCCTTTTATATTTCTGCTCGTCATGATCATCAGCACAAAGTTGAGGTACCAGTCGCTATCACATCTACATTCCAATCTTCTTTCCTTCCTCGCACATCCCTCGTTTGGAACCACCTTCCCGGACCAATTGCATCGATAACTGACAGTGCACTTTTTAGGTCAGCTCTTACTAATCATTTTTTTGTTGAGTGTGAATAACCATACATTACAGTGTTTTGATCCCAACTTTGCTCTCCCCCTCTGTAATGCCTTCGGGCCCTGAGGGTAAAGCAAATAAATAAATAAATAAATAAACCAGCTACTTTGTAGACAGCTGGTTGCGTAAATTCACGCCGTCTGTAACTATCTCTACGACAGCCGAGTTGCTTGAAGTCATCGCAACTATAAACTACAGGTTGCAGCGGCCAACGTTTTTAGATAAGCACTGGTATAGCGACTGCACTCTCGCATTCCCACCCATCACTCCGAACTGAAAGGCGCTAGTTTCGGTTTGAGGTCAGTACCTTTTCTACAACATAGATGGCGGCAGCATCAGTCTCCTGCACTCGGTGCGTTTGGCGAGTTTGTTTGAGTCCTGTTCTCCGTGCAACACCCTGCGAGTGCGATGCATTCTGGGCAAACAAATGTCAACACAAAACTTCAGACAGCTACCACCATCTATGAGCGACAGGTGCAACCAGACAACCGGCTTGCCAGTTGTCTGGCTGCCGCCATCGCTCACAGATGGCGGCAACCTTTCCAGCCTTTCCACTCTGGTTTTCACCAGAGTGGAAAGGCTGAATTTCTCTAGGCGTCATTCCAGAAAGTCGTCCTTGAGATCGTTCTAGATGTTGTCCTTCAGGTCGTCTAAACGGCGTCCTTGAGGTCGTCCGAGAGGTTGCCCTTGAGGTCGTCCTACAAGTCATCCTTGAGGTCGTCCTAGACGTCGTCCTCAAGGTCGTCCTAGAAGTCGTCCTTGAGGTCGTCCTAGACATCGTCCCTGAGGTTGTCCTAGGCGTCGTCCTCAAGGCATCGTCCTCAAAGTTGTCTTAGAAGTCATCCTTGAGGTCGCCCTAGACGTCGTCCTTGAAGTCGTCCTAGACGTCGTCCTTGAGGTCGTCCTAGACGTCATGCGCACCAGATGGTGCGCAACTTCCGCAGGGCAAAGTACATTGCACCTGTCAGGGCAAACTACATTGCACGGTTTCCATATGCCTTTTAAAAAAAAAAATCTTTTTTTTAATTTTGGCATTTCTTTAATGGGGCCTACGTAAACATCCTATAGTAAATTCCCCAACCTCCATGGAACATGTGCTTAACACTTGCAAAATGTCCCTGTACCAACAGGAAATTAGAGGTTCCCGAAATCAGTTCAGTGTGTTCCTGAGCAACACAAAATAAAGCTGTAGAATTGTGTAGATAAAGACCTATTACAAAAAACCTAGGGTTTTTCTGATTCAAGGTTTTTCGATTTACCCTCCATTTCGATAAGACCGGCTCCAAGTTCGTTTTTGCTGTCTGCCGGTATTTACTGAAAACACGGAGCCCTCCTTATATCCAAACAGTGTTCTTTGTCACTCGGCAACGCAGAGTTCTTTTGTCTCTCACTGCACCACTACTCGGATAGCGAATGGTCGGTGTGCCCGGCACCCTGGTGTAGGGGGAGGAGCCAGCCTGGCTGGAGCGGCACAGCCTCCAACGCCCGTCGCACAGCAGAGACTAGAGCCACGAGGAACGACGCTTGAGCCATCTAAACACCGTTGCCAGCTGTTACCAGCTTTATTTGAAATCTTGGGAAACGCTTTCCTGTCCTCCGCAAAACAGTCGCCGACCAAATGAGAACAGCAAGGCACCCGTCCGGAATGCCTCCGGCACGCTTTGGCCGTGCCCTAGCTCCGTGTGCATGAGGCTGACGCTCCCTGCCGTCGGCGACTATAGCGACGGAGCAAAGAGATGTCGGCCGAGCTTCACGTACTCCGGGGGCCTCTTTTAATCCTCTCCAAATGCCAACACGCTGGCTCCCGCAAGGAACTCGGGCGGTACTCGTTGCCAGGGGGTTGCCCCCCTTGGGCCTCAGAGGCCTTTCTTGATGGGCTTGGGAGCGACGAAGACCTTGACCGGCCGGCACAGCTCGATGGTGTGGTCCTCCAGTCGGAGCCCCAGCCCAGTCTTCTGGCTGCCCTTGCTCTGGGCCGCATCCGTGTCCGCAAAGTCCAGCACCAGGCCCACCTCCACGTGCAGGGCCTCTGCGGGGAAGGGGACCGTCCGTTGGAAGACCTCTGCTCCCTCTCTCTATGGGATGCATCCGCCTTTACAAATATGGACTTGGTTCTGATGTAGCAACTCATTAGTTTTGCAATTTCGAAGAATTGAAATACTCGTATCACGAAATAAACGTAGGAAGGAGGGTAGGTAGAAATGAAAGCTCCACGAAGAGTAATAAGCTTTTTAAAACACTTTTGAATTTTTCAGTTTCAAAAGGATTTATCGCAGCAAGTTTAAATGAAGCATATTAACAAAAACAAAAAAGATTGATGACATATTCAACATATATGTACATCTTATTGGATACCTTGCACACACACCTAGCGGAGTAAAAATAAATGATGATGATTAGATACGTGCACCTAGAGATATGGCTTCCATAAAACAGCAAAGTGTGGAAATTGTTCATTAGTAAACAATAGCAAAAAACATGCACAGACTCATTTCACTATGTTTTCAAGTCAATATTACGAGATAAGTGAGCCTTATTTCACAAATACACTTCAGGACGAGATGATAAGTGCCTGCCAACCTTCAAAAACACAATTAAAAAAAAAAATTCTGTATTTTTTACCCCAAAGAGCAGTGCCTCCCCTTAAAGGGAACATGCATCAACTCAATCAGTTTGAGGTGCACACATGTGCACATCTCTCAATATGTTTGATGAAAAAAATCGACTGTGAAACGAAATGGTCCAGTGGAGCGCAAATGTTACAATGCTCGTTGGAATGTCTCCTGGAGAGAAAAAACAACAACAAAAAAACAGTTTTGCGCATAGTAGTTTATGCACCTCATGAAACAATTTTTTTTGAAAAATTGAGTCGTCAGGCAAAAAAAATATTTTTACGCTTGGAACACATACGTTAAATAACAAAGAACCATCGTGTGTACTCTCTGGCAAATTGCTTTCATATAAACTATTTTGCTCGATCTGACCTCTTTTACGGCTCTATTTCAATCGGCTCGTGCCCCAAGCGATGGCTACTTTAAAGGGCAACTCCGGCCAAAATGCAAATAAAATAAATTACTGGTATCGCTGTAGTGACACAAAATACGACCCCAGCCAAAATATTACGACCGTGGGACGCCGCATTCTCAACTAATGCCGATAATAAAAATGCGACCCGCCGCGAGCCGCTGCTCCTTAGCGGGCGGCACGGTGTAGGAAGGCTCTTTAGGTGTAGAGACTCCGCTCTCCGCCGTGACCAGATGATGACACCCCGCGCGCTTGGCTTCACGGAGCCACCTCCAGATGGCGCCGTAAGTTTTAGGCCATCCGGCAGCGCACCGGGCCGCCTCTGCTAGCCGCCTGCTCGGCGTGCAGCTTTCTTTCCGGTGGCTACGGGTTCGCGCACGATGTGGTATGTAGGAGGGGCCATTCAACTATCATCTCTCTCAGCACACTGAAGTTTTCACAACCCGAAAAATGGCAGACGGGCAAACAAGAGTAACTCCCTCATACCAGCCGACGCGGCGGTCTACGACTGAAAAAGAAATATCCCTCTCCACTAGATAATTTTTAGCCTAGCTTACATTCCGCCGTTTGTTTCCTCAGTAGCGCAATACTAATGTCGCTAAGCGTTTGTGAAACGAATAAACTCTGATTGTACCGCAGGTAAACGACAACTTCAGTGCGACCGAAAAAAAAAAAAGAATGCACAAAAATAAAGAATGATTAACACGAACCTTGTTAATGGATAATACGGAACTGAATTGTTTCAAGCACCGTTCACTTGACTTTTTTTTCAACATGTGGGTCAGCTAACGCGATTATTCTTTTACATTTTAAGGCGGCCTTTGAGTCCCGCTAAATCGAACTGCTGGCCGAATTGGCACGAAGTTACACAGTTTGCACGCGGAGGTTAATGAAAGCGGCATTCTTTGAAAGGTTCACTTTGTTAGTACACTTACATTTGCATGTAGCAGATTGCACCAAAAGTTTATAGTAACCACACTCGCCAAGGAAAGCGAACCGGTTTTATTAATGGCACTTTTGATACGAGCATAATAATATCATTAAAAACTTTAAAAATTTAAAAGAAAATCGCGGTAGAAAAAACGCTGTTAAAACATTGTTTAATGTATGACACACTCTATAGCTCCTTTTGGAGTTTTCTTCCACATTACGAGTCACACAGTCGGGACTCTTTCTTCTTTTCTCGAGACTACTTCTTTGCACCTCAGTTTTTTCCTTTGCAGTACTGTCGCATTCTCATGCGATCCGAACCCTTTAGCACGTTCCACCGAAACCGGAGAAGCGTCTGCCTTCCACGAAGGCGTCTGCATTCCACGAGAACGCCAGACAGAATCCGACCCTGAACAGGTGGGCAGTCTGTTGTGTCTGCGTCTACCGCACGCAAGACAATCCCCTACGAGGCGCTTTAAATTCGGAGAGAACAACGACCGAGCATGTGGCTGGTGCATTCGGCAGACGTCTTTATCTCGATCGTCTCTTTTACTAATATTGTCATGTCGTTGTTTTTCCTTTCTAAAATGTTTACGTTTCCCCAGGCTGGAGAGCAGTCGGCGCATTCATTCAAATGTTTGGCTATTTCCGAATTCGGATCTTTGGTTTTTACATGTCTTTTATGCTCAATTCACCATTGAAAAAAAAAAAAAAAAGTTGGAAACAATTAGAGGCGGCGTAAGCAATGGGTGACTTAGCCCACGTTGCGGCGGATGGCCGGCGACTGGACGGCCTGAACGTTTTGGCGCCCTCTAGGGGCAGGCGGGGAAAACATAGAAAAGGAGGGGACGTGATGTGTTCGCCGTTCCGACGGGGCGAGGAGAGGAGTCTCCACACCTAAAGAGCCTTCCTACACCGTGGCGGGCGGCCAGCGGGTTGCCGATCGCTAAAGCAACATTAGGCCGTGACGTCATTATCATTCTCTTTTTTTTCCTCCGGTCGGGCGTTGCGCGGAGCCGCTACCACCACTACTTCGGCTTGTGATTGGCGTGTTTAGCCGTTGCTTTTATCTGTAGCCCGTGTAGCTTCGGTATAGCCTTTTGTTTATTTGCTTGTGAGAACTCCAAGACTCGTTTTAGCGAGCAACTCGGTGCGCCCAAGACTGCCCAGCTGTTCCTCGAAAGATGCCGAGTGCAACTTGTAGCGCTGGGGGCTGCTCAAACAACCCGCTGCGCAACACGGAAGTGCTTTTTCACAAGTTTCCAACGGACCGGAAATTGGAGAAGGTGTGGTTGAACGCTGTTCGATGAGTGGACTTTGGACTTCGGCTTTTACGTGTCCAAGGAAAAAAGAATGAAACAAATTGCGGTGGCTTTAGCTCGGCCAGGATATACGTAGTGGAGCTTAAGTGCACAAAATGAGAGGCGCTATCAAGCAACTCCGGGGCAGCGTCAGACTTTTCTATTGCACAACGGAGGCGCACAGCTGGGCATGCGGCGGCGCCAGTGCGTCTGCTGCGGCTATGACGTCACTCCTCTGGAATGCGCAGACCGGCGAGGCGCGCGCGGCGGCGGCGGCTCCGGCGTGCCAGCTGTGCGCCGTGTGACGTCACTTGCTCCTCGCGCATGCGCAGCACGGCTCTTTGGAAGCCACGCGAAACTGCTCAACCTCGGCCAGTGTAGCTCACGCTAAAAAACAGACGTGTACAGCCCAGCACACGTGTGTTTGGGCGCCGCGGCCCGCGCCGGAGAGCCTCAAAGCTTCGTGTCTGGGACTGACCCGCAGCGCGAAAGCGAGAGGGCCCCCAGTACTGTACGTCACTGGCAGCGCGGATAGAGCAACGCCGCTCCATCCACGGAGCCCCAATGACAATTTAGGCCTAGCAACGAGTACGGAAGACCGCACACACGGCGACAGCTGCCGAGTACGGCACCGAACGAGTTCACTCGTTTTCCAGTCGCTAGGTATACGCACTAACTATCTACATTTGCTGGATAACTACCACGTATACAGAATTAAAACAAAATAAACTTAACTCCTATCTTTAGACGGCTAGCGCAACAGAGGTAGGTGCCGCTCGGCCTGCATACTCGTTGAACGAGAACGATCCTGACTGTCACGTTCACATAGCGGCTGATTTCCAGTGTTGCCGGGGCCTCGAGCAGCTAGTTTTGGTTTTGTTGGCCGCGCCCCAAACAAAACTTTGAGGCGTCGATATCTTTAAAACTACGAGAAAAAAATTACACCTTGCAATTCAGGAACGCTGACTGCACTAAAAACAGTCATAATCCCAAAATCGAAAGTATGGACCGGAGTTGCCCTTTAATGCAGCATTGGAAGCGTCTTTGGTTGCTCGGGGATAGGAGAAAATTTTTCGTCAGATTTCGGCAAATTTCGTCCGGTGTCATGGTAGACTCACCAGGACACCAAGGGCTCAAGAACTTCACCATCTGGCAACAATGGCCTTCAGCTTTTTTGTTTCCCTTTCGAGCCGACCAAGTCTAGGACCGTCTCATTTTTGATGACGGCGACATGTCTGACACGGATCTCGGCAACTGCAGGGACAAAGATATCTCTAAAGTTGATCAGACCCCCGCGGGAAACGAGTCCGGGGAACGCTCAGCGGCACTACCATGTCTGGAACGCATCCCACAAAGCTCCGTTTCCGCCGATTGGAAAAGTGTCACGCCGTCGTTGACACCCGCGGTGTCGCAATAGTGGGAGACGTCCGTTGTGCTGCTGTGGACCACGGAGGCCTCCGGCACGTTCACTCATGCTTTTTAGGGGCGAAGCTCCTTAGGGGCTAGCCATGTCCGTATGTCCGTCTGCCGTAGGCCGGCGTCGGGTGCTCGTGCTTCTGCTCGTGAGATCACATGCTCACGTGCTCGTGTAGGGCAAAAAAAATTGGAAAAAAAGATGAAAAAAATTATGAAGAAAGAAAAAGAAGAAAAAAAAAGAGTAAGGGGTTCTGAGATGCCATCCCATGTCTTCTTAAAAAAAGAAAAAGAAGAAAACCACACATTCTCCTACTGATATGAATGAACGAGCACGTGAGCACATGCTCACGTGCTTGTGTAGGGCAAAAAAAAAAAAAACTGAAAAAAAAAAAGATGAAAGAAATTATGAAAAAAAGAAGAAAAAAAAGAGTAGGGGGTTCTGAGATGCCATCCCATGTCTTCTTAAAAAAAAGAAAAAGAAGGAAACCACACATTCTCCTACTGATATGAATGAAAAGGCTCGGCATGCTGCGGCTCGGCGTCTACGCAGACAAGCACCACCAGAGCTTCGCCCCAAGCAACATCATTCACCACGTGGAGATGCGGTCAATTTTTTGCAAAACCCAACCAAAAGGATGGCAACAGCATGACACAGGGACTACTGTTGCAGACCACTTTGGATGCGGAGGAGCTTACCGGACCAAACACTGTGGGAGAGGAGCACGCTGGTGTAGAGCCGGTACTTGAAGTCCTCCAGCTGGCGGAAGTCTGCCAGGCGGGGCAGGATCAGCTGCACCTGCTTGTCCGGGTACTTGACCTGCAACACCCCAGTGCTGCTCGGAGCCATTCTCTTCGGGGTTCGTACAGAAAAGGTTCTGCCGGTTTTCGCACCGACCAAGAAAGTTCTGCAAGCTACCTCGACCACACTGTTTTCAGAGCAGATCTGAATGTCAAATAGTATGAGAGAGACGAGAGCTATGAAAGAGGCTGACAACTCGTAGCTATACACTCTGCTTACAAATGAGCCTGTGCTTGCCCACACTGGGTGTGGGATGTGCACCGAAACCAGATGCGCACGAAATAGACTGTCCCGGACTCCCGGACTGTTACGTGACACAATTTTAGCGTTGGGATTATTCCAGTTTTTCAGATATTTTGAATATTACGATATCTTGAGAATTGACCCGTTTTTCGTGTCGAGCGTTGCCGCTTTGCACGGGTGCTCGGGCGTCTTCACCTCTTGGCACTTGCGTGTGAAGCCTTGCTGCACGTCTTAACTGGCTCCATGGTCTGAGAAATCTTGCTCGCCAGTTGTAGCTTCTTTGGTTCTAATTATAGTTCAAAACCTGATTTTGAGCCTCGAGCTATACAGTCGCCGACCGATTATTCGGACTTCGCAAGGACAGAAAAAACGTCCGAATAATAGAGCAGTCTGAAAAATCAGGACTGCTCTATTATTCGGTTTTTCCTTGGTTTTAGGTTTTTCACAATTCCACCCAAATTCTTTTTTGTAGGCACGTGGGGTGGATTTTCAGCTACCTCACAACGCTAATGATACTAAAACAGATATTAATTTCATGCTGCGAATTTTGCTCAACTTTTTTACATCATAATTTTTGAAACCTTTTCGTTTAGGCAAACATACCTTTTTCGAGCATGATCACTTACAGAACCGCAAAAGAATGGGGGTAGCAGAAGTGCCTTCTCCAGTATTTCACGTAGCTCATGATAATCACAGCAAAAACACAAAAATTAAGGGGGGACATGGGCATGAAATCACAATTCTTAGCCAAAAAATTACTTTTCAGATTTTTATGCATTGGATTTCACCAACTAATAATGTACCTATCCTCTCTTCAAGTTTTGTCGCAATTTCCGAAATATTTACAGAAAAATAAAACATCTTCGACGAGCGAACGACACTAAATCAGTTGCTTTGCGAACGAAAAACTTCAATGTGTACCATATTCAAATTACGATAGCTCCGCGCCAGTTAGGCCTACACTGGTCATCATACCCTCATTATAAAGGGAATTTCTTCGTGGTTTCGATACAGCAAATTCCGTCTTTCGAGAGTAAACGCATCATAGCAGCAGACATTGATAGTATATTGTGGCGAGCCCTGATTGCTGGCGAGGTGCTAATGGGGTTGGGACCGTTTGAAACGTCGGCGATGTGGTGCGCCCGCGCACACATTGTGCGTCTGCCAGCATCCCTAGTGGCACGTGACTCTGACTGCCTTTTGCCTGCACTGGCAGCTCTCCCAGCACTTGGGCCGGCCTTCAGCTTCCCCCTGTCGCGAGCTGGCGGAGCCTACAGTATAGCTCACGTCGTCCTTTTCTTTCAGCACATTCGGAGGCAAGGGAACGAGAGTAGCTGCGTGGCATATTGTGGGGCGAGCACCACAAAAAAAGACTCTTTAGAAAATTCCTTCTTGTAATGTTTCGAATAACCAGCGCCGTCTGGGGGGCGGTCTGCAAACTACAAGTGAAGGGCAGCATAACATGATCTTTAAAAAATACATTGGTATCAAGCCGTTGTACCGGTTTTCTTTTTATGCCCCACTATCGACACCGAGAAAAGCTCAGTAAAGACGAAACATCCGCGAAGATTGAAGATGTTCATCATGAGGGACGGTGTCCTCCGAAAATGGTGACAGTGTGAAGCGAGGCCAGGGGAGAGGGCGTATGCATGCGCACAGGCGGAAAAAAGGCGAATTTTTTCAGCTCTAGGAATTGTGAAAATTTGTTTTAAGAAATTGGGAACAGCGCGCAAAAAAGACTAGGACAACGATTTGTCACGTGACACTGCTACGCCATTGGGCGGAAACTGAGGGACCACTTTTAGGACGCGGTAGATGCTATGTACTGACTGACAGACTGGCGCTTATCCGCTCGTGGCCATTCGAGGAGCGTGGGCACTGAGCGCTCGAGGCACGGGGTGCACAGGCAGACGAAGGCCAGGCTCCGAATTGATTAAACCGATTGGACCAGTGGTCTCCTGTTCACCGACGCGATGTAACAGTAAGCGCACCAGTCAGAGTTCCAGGCACCACTCTCGGCACAACCGACGCGGGCGCTTACGATCTGCTTCGCACCCGTCCTTGGCCCCCCCTCACGCGATCGGGTGGTCTCGGGAAGTGCTGGGTAAGAGCAGCAGAGGAGAGAGCGGCGGACCTACCTTGACCCTGACATTCCCGATGTCCCAGACGTTGTCGATCTCGGCGTCTAGGGTGATGGCCAGCACGAGGCCGGCGGTGAACTTGTGTGGCAGGTCCGTCTCTCCCGCCGGCTCGTAGAGCGTGGCCCGCGTCTGCTTGATGCGCTCCAGGCCTGTGCCTCCCCTGCATTCCCAGTTATGGACGGTAAGCGACAACCGGCATCATCGAGGGCGACTTCCAGGGGGTACAAACGGGAGTTTCTCCCTCTACTGCTAACGTTGTCCTCTCACCCCGTAACTAGTGAGATAGAGGTTTCACAACCGTGCACCAGTACGTGGCTCAGACATGCACTGCCTCAACCGAGAAAACACTTTGCCTGGGGAGTAGGATTCGGGTGCTTGGGGAACACTAGAGGGCACTGTGGGGAACCCGCAAGTTACAGCACCACCCCTGGCGGTCGACCCGTTCGTTTGTCGGTCTACGCAACTTTGAGACGTCGGGAAAAGTTCACTTGACAGGCGTGGGTCTCCGTTCCGGTATCTACAGCTCCTGGAAAGCCCTTGCGGCAGAAACGGTGGTGTTATGATCTTGTCGAGCTCGGCGCCAAAGCATGAGTCGGAGCTGGTTATCCGAGGCGGGCTCCCATGGCAATTTCCTAACCAAGCTGTTTCGGTGATGTTGGCTACGATGCACCAACGCTTGCGGAGCTGCTTGACAAGACGCGATATATAGAAGGAGTTCTCGTCTCCACCAGGTGGCACCAATGAGCAAGTCATCCTCGCTCGTCCATCTCTGGGGTAGAAGCTGAGCTCGCTTGGTAATGAAAAGGCCGTCATGCGGTCCCTCAGTTTTACGAGTAGTACTATGTTATTAAAACGTAGGCATGCGCAAATAGTGGATTTTGAGTCTGAGGCCATTTTGAAGCCAATAGTGGTTTATGCCAGGCTCCCGAAGCAAGCGGCGTTCATTGAAAGCTCGTCGAGGGCGCTCTTCAAAAGTGACGTAACGATGACGCCTGATTGACGCCACGGTGACGTCAATATGCTAATCACCCACTCCGCCTTTTCGCGCTTCCACCGCCGTGTTAGCAACTGGCGCTCTTACCACGCTCAAGCGCTGGGTTTGTGTTTTTACCGCTGCAAATCTAGCGCTAATATCGCTCGGCGGCTCGGCTGCGTTGGTTTTCAACAGTCGCCAGCGTGCCGGGCGCGCGTGAACGCCTGCGCGTCTGTTGTCCAGTGCTCCGAGTCCGATTTCTCCTAGTGTTCTGCGGAAGGCGGCTTGCTTGGATCGGCGTACATAGAGCATAAACTTGAGCTTGAACACTCGCGTGTTCTTCGAAGGGGATGCCTTGGCGTTACTGTGCTGCGAAATGGTGCGGGAAATCCAGCAAATCTAAGAACTTGGCGTTCTTCCTATTCCCGAAGGATTTCCAAAGCGAGAGGTAGGTTTGGTTTCGTTTCATTGGTTTCAGCTCTATTTGCTCCAACTCTATCAGGGAATGGAACTTGCGCGCTTTGCTCTTTCAGCGGCGCAAGAAGTGAGTAATACCCCTGTCAGACGGCGTTCTAAAGATCCTTTTCACTACGCTACTTTATAAAATCGGCGAACCGGCGCATGCCGTAGAGCACGTGCGCACTCCGCATCGGAAGCCACGGACAGCGGAACGCTGTCCGTCCGTGTCTGTCGTGTTTTTGTGTGTCCCTTGTATCCTTTTGCGTTCGCATACCGAGAGTTATACTAATAGATTGTTCAGCAGGCTGTAAGGAGAGGTTTCTCCGAATGTTCTGCCACCAACGACTCCTTTGGCATTTACGCCTGCTGAACAGAGAGCTTCAGAAACCTGCGCTGAAGAGAACAGCAGCTGCCAGGAAAGCACAAAAGTTGTGAGGTGCATGCATGATGCACATAGAAAAGGTCTCGTTTTTTGCAGGTATTTAGAGGGCATCTTTGATCGTATTTCGTGCTGAAAGGGTTTTGCAAATATATTTTTATCTGTCGTGTTTTGTGCTGTCCACTATATCTTCCTGTATTTTGTTGTTTACATACGATGTGAATTACTGTTCTAGATTCCTCGTACAAATGTGTGAAAATAATAAATCACGAATGAAATGTACATGCGTTCGTCCTGGTCTCCGTCTCATGGCAGAAGCAGCTATTTGAAGTTGCATTGCTGCGATAAGCAACCAATCTAAATCAATGCTCCAGTGCATTTTGGAGCGGGAAAAGAAACGAGAAGAGAAGGAAGAGGAAAAGGAGGGGGGAGGGGGGCAAGAAGGGGCAAGCGGCGCGCGCGCCGTGGAGGACAACTTGCGCCATCTATGAGCACGTGTATCGACTGAAGATAGCGTACGGACTCCCTTACCACCCTCTCCATCTATTACTTTCGTTCTCCTCTTCGTTCGTCCTTTTTCTTTTCTCCCCACGCCTTCGCTCGTTTAGCCGTTGGGGGAGCGCGTTACAATAGCCAAAGCTACGGCTGCGCAGGCCTGGTTTATGCCAAGTAGTTTCGAATCAAAGAGGTTTTCCAAGCCCTCTCCTACTGTTGCACCATACTTGAACGAAAACCCAGCTGAACACATGAAGGCTGTTCCCAAGCTTCCACCTGTCCATTACTAACTTAATTTTGAATGTAACTATATATACTTAGAGATTGTGACCTCAGAAAGTCCAATGCCAACATTGGGATGACAGGTTAAATGACAGATATTAAAGAAGCTGTGCAACAGTTATAGTGATTTGCTTAAATAGTTTGGGAGTTGGTGTCGCGACCTTTCTGAGTAAAGAACAAAAAACCGCTTTTGCCTGCATGTCCTAGTTTTTATTTTAAAAAATGGACAAAGATTGAGGTTTTCGGCGCCCCCTCTCAACTCCTTCACTAACTTCCGAGTCACGTGCGCTGTGACGTCAATGGGGAAGGCGCGGGGTTCCGGTGAAGCTCTCTCTTTAGAGCCATCAGTGAGCAGCAAGAACTCATCCGCTCGCGACCGCGTGACCACGTGCTGGCGGGCGCAGCGCGAACAATATGGTGAAAGGAGGAAAGTCTCATCCGGGTCCGGCCATACCCGTCCGGCCCTGTCCCCCTCCCCCTCCGGCTTCTGGCGGCTGTTCCGCTGCCGACGGTTTTGTGGACCTAGGATAGATGGCGCCACTGAAACTCCGTATAATAAAAGTTTTGTCGATGATACCAGGTTCTTGACGCATTTATATTTATGTTGGAACGACAAGATTTATAGAAAAGTTACCCTTTATCGAGCAGGTATTCGCACAACTTGCTATCTTTCTACAAGGTTCCCCATTGACGTCATGCCTTCTGTTTCTCATGGCCGCCGTTCGCGGCTGCAGGTCAAGGAATATTCTAATCTTTGCTTCGCGATTACGCGGCGGAATCGCAACATTTCGAAAGAAGGAGGTGCGTTTTCTGTCCTTTGTGACAAGGTGAACAATGTCAAGAGTACAAAACGCCAATTCTTTCAACGTTAAAATCGTTGCACAGCTCCTTTAAACCTATAGAGATGCCCAGCTACACCTTATCGAGGAGGTTTATAAATCTTGCTATATGCAAATATCATTCCTTCAATCTTAAATTTAAAAAACAGAGAAGATAATCACGAAGGATGAATGCGCAGGTTGTCAGGACATTTCTGCCAAACATACGCTGTTACACAATAGCCATAGCTCTAAAAGTTTACTGCAGCATTAATATCAACACTCCCGAAGTTTGTTTCCTTTTAAATACACCAGGCACGTGGGTGCACCATTTCACTTTGAAACTGTGCTTTTCTCCTAAGCACGCGACTGAGATATTCATATTTAAGTGCACTCCATACCGAGCACCGGTGCACCGTGAAGAAGCAACACCAAAGGAAGCAATCTCTGCGGGTGTTGCTTGTCTGCACGGCCCTGGTGCTCGGTAAGAAGCGCACTCAGAGGGGCGCTTACACTTACGACTCCCTAGGTGCCTTAAAATCTCATGAAGCGTGATATAAGGTGCAAAAAAAACAATGGACACAAGGAAGATGATTTCGTGAATGAATGATAAAGCCTGTAACCCCCAGCCAAGTGCATGCGTGGACGTGAGGAAAGTAACGAGATATGTATTTCTTTCTTTTCTGCCCCTTTCAAATATACAATAATAATGTCAACAGGACGGCAAAAAAAAATTTGATATAAGCGACAATTCGATAAAAGCGAGAAAGCCAAACAAAAAAAAAAGAGGCAGCACACTCTAAAAGTACACTGACACCCTCCAAAAATTTTGTTTCATTTTTTGCCAGGCGATTTATTTTGGCGTCAAGAGACAACCCAATCATGATGTTGCTACAGCGTCGCATATGTTTTTAATAAAGTAAAAAAACGCAACTGCTCAAAACAGAAACTGGACTAGGGAGGAAGAACAATATAGTGGAGGAGAAAGTTACCAAAAGTCAAAGGCTTTGCAACTATTTTTTTTCTTCAATCAACATATTTGCAGCTTTTTAGAAGCCACAAAAAATGGGTATCATATTCCTTTTTTATTTTTAATATTGAGTATGTGCTTTCGATGACCCACGACTATGATTATCTTTGGTGGTTGCGTCTAAACCATAGAAAACGGCACATGACCACGGAGAAGGGAGTGAGCACGACACAAACCAGCCAGTTCTCAATTAGCGTTTTCGGGTGGAAAGAAAACAAATTTCGAACCGCAAATTGTGTTCTAAGTAGGGGTGTGCGAATACTCGAATATAGGAATTCGAATCGAATAGAAAGTTCCCGAATAATTTGATTTGCAAATCGAATCCCTAGTATTCGGTGACTCGAATATTCGATATATTCGGCCAAAGACGCACGGTTGGCACAGAGCTGACAAAAGAGACGTTTTTTCTCCCGATGTTAGCGCCGTGATGTTGGACGGAACACGCTAGAAACACCTCTTGGTCCTACCATTCCACAAAAATCTAACGCGCAGGTTAGAAAAAGAAAGGTAACGAACGCCACAAACTTTATAGCACGCAGATTTACTCCTGATCGTGACGCAATCTAACCTTGAATCACAACTGAAACGTCCCGTTTGTGCCGTTTCCAGAGAGGAATTATTGAGAGGCCGGAATTCCGCGCCGTGCCTAATTCTTTTCCCGAGTAAGGTCCCTCGTTTCAAACTGAAGCGCCGATGTAGAACACACTTGCCACACTCACAGAAATCGGCGAATGCAAGATCACAAAAAGAAATCCACGTTAACCACATTGATGAAACCAGCAGAGTTGTCGTCGTCGTTGTTTTGGAACCGCAAGCCGCAACTTCGGATTCGGAACGAAACGGAATGGAAAAATAGTGTGCCTAGATTTGAGAGCGTTTCCAACCGTTCGATAGCCCCGTTGGAATTACAAACTGCAAGAAGGTGACGAAAAGACAAAAGCGTGATCAGGCAGGCGTCGTCGCTCTTCCGTTTGCTCGCCTTCTTTCCACGCGACTACACAATACATGCGCACTTGTGACCAATCTGCCCAGGAGCCGTCTCCGTGGTTTCAGTTTCGCTTGCTCCCTCTTTTAAACCTAGGCTCTCTAAAACAGAATAGATGGACGGAGGAATGGATGCATAGCGGCAGTTGGAGGGTGACTTGCGCCACCTAACCACATGTTTGTTTTTCTTACTTCAGATTATAATGTTTAAGCCTGTTTACTCAGATTTAACAGCTATCTGTTTATTTCTATAAAATAAAATCCAGGGTGCCCTTTTTCTTCCTTCAAATTGAGACCAAATATCGCAAAATGCCCCTTTTTTGAGAGTATAAAGAAAAAAAGAAAGAACATGTCGCGGTGTTAGGTCGTGCTTTTAACGAGAAAAAAAAGCCACGCCTGGCTGTAACTTTGGGTTTTTTGTGACGCTTAGGGTAGACAGATTATGTTTGTGCCATAAAATTGGGTCTTTAGTGCCCAACGCCCATCAGCAGCTGTTTTTTTCTTTTTGTCACCAGAGTTTTTATACATTTGAGCTTTTGTTCCATACCAGATGCACATTCTGCACCAGGTGCATACTCTGCACATATAATCATCTCATTCAGAGCACACTTTGAGAACTTCCTACAAATAAAATCACTATTCAATATTCAGCTTTTTTTTCTTAATTCGATTCGGTATTTGATTTGATAACTACTAGTATTCGGTATTCGCACACCCTTAGTACTAAGTAGTTGGGCTCTCATAAGTCATGTAGGGTACAAATAAAAACCTTGGCAAGCATAACTACCCTGTCAGTGTCCCTACAAGGTGGATGGGAACACTGCACTCCCCGACCGTTTATTTAATTGTACAAACCTTGGTTATGAACAACTCGCAGCAGCTTTACCGAGTAAAAAAAATTAAGTGGAGTTGAGTCGACCTGAGTTGACTTGAGCCGGCCACTCTTCTGAACCTCGTAGATCTAAGCAACTTTTGGTAAACACTCCTGCGATACGACGCACGTGTACGCCGCAGACGCACCGGCACGCGCGTCGAGGGCTCCCGAAGCGATGATCTCCTCCAAGCCCCGTCGGCTCCATCCGCTCCATCCCTCCTTTGACCCGATTCTGACAGGAGCCGGGCAACATCGGCCACGGGCGCCATGAGTAGCACTGGAAACTGGACGCTGCTCCCGCTGCTCCTGCTGCTCCCTGGCCGCGTCGGGGCATCGGCATCGGAAGCGGTGCTCCGCGCGCTCTGCCCTCAGTCACCCGTTGCTCCGTTTTCTTTTCTGCCGTTTGTTTCGGTGGAGAAGGGGGAGGGAATGCAAGGGTCTCCGTACAGCCTCTGTGCAGCAGAGCTTCAACAGCTCGGCCTTCGTAATAAGCATGGTCGGCCGCCGATACACTTTGAATGACCCGGTTAAAATGAGTGCATTTCAGTCGGGACCACGTCGAACTTCGATTAAAATTATAATTCCAAAAAAGCGATTTTGTTATAACGAGGGATTACTGTAGTTGTGAGTGGCGCCTGTGCGTGTGTCTTCTTCCTTGTGTCCGTTGTTCTTTGCGCCTTACACCATGCTTCATAACGTTCACCAACTAGCCCAACTACAACTTTCTTTTAAAATTTCTTAGGATGAGGCACTGGCGCCACCTCTCGGGCAGCCGTGCAACGCTTGGCAGTCCCGTATATTTCCTTTTCCGGCCATCGTCCATCCTTTTTTGGCTCGAAAACCTTTTGCCTATATCTAGCATTTTTCGTGGGTACATTTGATTTCGCAAATACCCAAAACATCAGGTCTAGTGAAATGAAGTTCCAGGGTCACCGCATAGATGGCACCAGCGTGCCAGTGCGTTTTCCCATCGTAAGAAATTTCGACGAGTTTTAAGGCACACGGTCCAAAGGAGTCGCAATCGAAAAGTACAAGCATAGCACTTCAACTCGAAGCAAATCTTGAATAGCACGTAGCCACCTTCGGGACAAATATCGCGAGACAAAAGCAGCAGCAGCAGCAGCGCGAGCGCGTTTGCAAACCGCGGTATACGAGCTTCGTCCACGAGACCGAAGCCAGTAAATGATTTTTTACTCAAACAGTCGGCCGTCTAATAGCTCGGTCCCTACAAACCTAGTATTCTAAATTACTATTCGAAACTAAATATTTACGCGATCCTATCGAAAAGATTAGCCTTAAAGGGCAACTACGCCTAATTTAAAACCTTTCGAGGTAGTGGGCAACCTTACCTCGAGAAGTACTCTTGAACGGTACTACAGCCCCCATTTCTCAAAAAGCGACACATTTTTCGAGTAATCTCGCTTTGTACGCAACCACAAACGAGCGTCGCCCGTGTCGTGGCGGGCTCCGGATCGAACGGCGTCTGCACCACGGCGACTTTCCCATCTTTGTACGAGGAAATTGAAGCGGAGGAAAAGGGGTCAAGTAGAAGATATATGCCGACGCGGCGTTCATTCATTATCTACTCATTCTTGTACTTGTCCCCTCGTCTGTTGCGCCCATCGTTTTCCTCCTGACATGCGCCGACCCGTCCACCTACGAACGTCGACGATAGGTGCCAAGAACTGTACCGAGCATCCAGATATATGTGAGCCTCAACACGGGAGGGCGTTCCTCCGGGACGCCTCCAAGAGGCCCTCCGCCGCCTACAACGCCCGCAACTGTGTCCTTCACTGGCGCGGGTAGCGGCCCTGCCGGACGTCAATAGCCAGCACAAACCGTGCAAGCTGGCAGGTCGCGTCGTCGGATGCCGCAATCCTGCCAGTTGGTGCCACCCAGCAAAAAGTAAAGAGAGGTCCGCCTTTGAGGTACGCCGATACTGGTATATGCCATAGACGACAATTTTCCCCGGCGTCGTACCACAGCCAGCCCGGGGTCGCGCATCGTGCAGTAGCGATACACGACCGCACGCCAATACGACGCTTGTCCAGATTGAGAGGGGGCGGAGATTGAACCCGGAATCCCCGGGTTCTGCAGCGCGAGCTCCCGCACCACGTGCTCCGAGAATGCGCTCAACCATCGGTCCCCCCGAACGCGAGTGTCGCTGTCCTCATGAATCCCAACTCCCGGCTGTCGGAGCTTCCGCAGACCATCGAGTTGGAGAGCAACCCGCAGCAGCAGTCTGCCCAGTCCACCACCACCGCTGCTACCCCGTTCGTATGACAGGGGCAAAATCGAAGGATTGGAAGACGCAGTAAAGGACGAGGGGCAACGCACCCGCGAGGGCAGCAGAGGCGCAGGGTGGGACAGGCGTGGGCCTGGAGCAGGGGCTGCAGCACTCTGGCCACCGAGCCAGGCTTGGGCTCCTCCAGGGCGTCCATGTCCCGCAGCATGGCCGTTGTGAATGGGTCTGGCTCCAAGCTGTGCTGCTCCAGAAACCTGCGGTGAGCATTAGGCCTTCCCGCTCAGTCCATTTCGCCCACTCCCCACTCGGACCTTTCCCTCACTCTTATTCTGGCAAGAGCGGTGGCAATGCGGGAGTTGCTTCCCAGCGACTCATACTACTCATTCAAGTTACTCTATTTGAAGTACTTTTGGGAGTAACTCGCTATTTTGCAAATACTTTTAAAAGTCGGTATTTATGGTACTCTAACCTAAATAACTTTTGGAAGTTTTTTTTGTTAAAAATCTGCGGATGTTTTACGACGTTTACTTCCAAAATACCGGCGCATTTTGGAGAATTGTCTTGTGCAATCACTTGAAACGGCTCTTACCAACGGGCTGATGAAACCAATGAGAAAGCGCCAAAAGCGTAAACACATGGTGTTCATCGTGTTTCTGAACGTGTTCTATCAGTGCTGCGACTCAAAACGAGCTCTAAACATGCACATTCTGCATATATACACGCACATTGCGTATAAACACATTCAGTATATATAGTCCCTGGTTTCCTTGTCCTCCACCTGCAGGGTGTCGAGCAAATTATTATTTTGAAAGTTCCCAACTTTTCCAGGTTTTTCCCCGACAATTTCAGGTGAAATTTCCCAACCACTGTAGAGGCGGTTAAATATATAAGAACATTACAACACAAGGCATTAAGCATTGAGCACTTTGAGGATCATTTTGCATGGGCTCAATCCAACTTGTATATTCCAAAATATTCAGGTTCGTCCAGTCTGGATTAAACGAGCACTTCCTTGCCGCAGACATCGTAGTGAAAAGGCCACTTCCGGAAACACAATGAAAACACGACGCTCAACCACAGACGTCAATAACCAAATGACAGCATGGCAGCCAGATGCACACTTTCAGATACTTGGATTGGGGTCTGTGGCTTTCCCATTTGTTACTAAATCTAGTACAGTGTAATCCACTTATAACGATACCACATATAACAATGTACTGCTTAGAACAGTCAGTTTCTAGAGTTTCTAAAACAGAAACGATTAGTTTCTAGTCCAGATACAACGATAATCGGTTATAACGATTGAAATGTCGGATTTTCTCATTATCGTTATAAGTGCACTGCACCGTAGCTCTAACTGGATCTAGCCTAGTGTCCCGCCCTCAATCCAATCCAATCCAAGGCTTGGACTGGATTTGTCATCTGTTCTTTTTGCATCGAGTAGTACACTCTACATTGGGTGAGCAGAGCCGGCGCTCCACTCTAAGCAGAATTTATTGCCTATTTTTCTGCCCCCAAGTCCTCAAGCCTTTGCTCGGGGCACTCGATGGCGTTTCTGGCTCATTTTCGCCTGGCTGGGCTGGCTTTTTGACAATATCCCTGACGATTCCTTGATTTTTCCCGGTAATTATAATTTCCCTGACAATTCCCAGTTTTCCCGGTCGCTAGACACCCCGACCTGGCAATTTCTTTTTCTCTTGCAGCTGAAAGGATGTCATCAAAACTACAAGTGCGAGGGAATGCGCTCACGTTGATACCCCAATAGATGCAGTAAAACATGGCGTTTAGAGCTAAACGATTCCTGCACAATGCAAAGAAGCAAAACGTCACGTTGGCACTGAAGGCTGGTTCAAACATTTGCCTTTGAGTGTAACAGACGGTGTTAGGAATCCTGGCATTTCACGGCAATAGTCTCGTCATAAGCAGTTGCAACGCAGTCGGTCCCACTTAAGGCTGGTCTAGACAGCTGCATTCGAGTGCGACCAACTGTGCTACAATCACTCATGACCACTTGCAAAAAGATGGCACACAGATGCCTTCTAATGGGTAGCCCTGATCCGCTTGCTTCCTCTTCTCAACAAGGCTAAAGGTCTCGCCTTATCTGCGAGATCACACCTGCACACCATGCACGGTCGCTCCCTAGCTGTGAGAAGGAGTGGCGCCATCTTATGTAGGACTCATTCTGTACTCACCGTAATATCCCGAGTCATTGCCCACCCCCCCCTGCCGCCTGAAATTCATAAAAAAAAAGTGGGATGGGCCATGTCTTCGTGGGTAAGGACTAAAAGTATAAAAAAGCTAAAACAACACCTATTTTTCTGCACATATCTAGCGCGGTTGCACAAGAGATACATTAAACTCGGAACTCGACTTAGTTTCATTGTTTTATGCAAGAAATGCTCATGAATGTTTTAGTATCGCAAAGTCCGTTGCTTGCATCTCCGTGATGAGCATCGCCGGTCGGAGTACGGCGACCGGTGTAGGTTTCGGACTTGCACCAACATCCCAAAGCTAGACTAAAACAGCTTCGGAGCACTTAGCAGACACTTTCGCTCTGTACACCAGGTCGGAAGTGCTCGCTGCAAGCCGCTTAACAGTTTAGTCTTCCCCAGCGTCAGAGGCTTGTAGTACGGGACTGGCACTGCGGCACCCAACGGTACCTCACCGTCGCTCCGTCGGTGTAAAGGCCGCCCAAGCCAAACCGGGCATTCGTAGATCGAGCCCGAGATAAGGGTAACGGCAAAAACAAAATGCACCGAGCAAACGCTTTCTGCAGTCACGCATTAGAACCGAAGCAAAACGGAAGTTCAGCAGACGTCCGGACACAGCGGACGCTACGAGCTATCCTAGCCAATCCCGCTCCGTGGACGTAGTCCGTGATACGCTCTCCGAGGTCACGTGACGCTCGCACGGCCTTGGATTGGCTCCGACAGACGTAAGGTGAAACGCAGTATAGCTACTGGGAGGGAGAAGGACCACCCACGCTTGCAGCAGCTCCACCTGGTCCAGGAAGGCCTCGCACAGGCCCAGGGCGGAGCTGTTGCTACCCCGGATGACCACCACCAGCTGCAGGGCCAGGGCCCGCAGGCGCAGCTGTCGCAGGGCCGCCTCCTCCTGCCGCTCCAGGCCCAGGAACTGGTGGTTCAGGCTCAACGTCTGCTGGAGCAGCTGCAAGGGCACATACCCACCACTTCTTTCAAACTTCCTTCCAGCCCAACTTAAACTGAAATAGTTTAATATCTATGTATACAAAAAGCGTGTTAGAAAGCAGACATGACTGTAGCGCAATTAAATTCGGTGACTATTATTACAAAAGGAGGAGAATCTGGAAATGAATCCAAGTTAGTTGAGCTTAAATTAAAGGAGCGCTTCTTCCACACTGACATCGTCACTTTTGCTCATTTTCTCTTTGAAAAAGGGTTTTCCAGGTTGGTAGACACCCCGAGGTCGGTTCGGCACTCAGCACGCTGTAAGACCTCCCCGCTCGAGGTGCGCGCACCCAACGTTCTTAGATCAGTTGACAAGCTCCATGAAAGAGAGTCATTTGAAAGCAGTTCTCGGTTGCCCGCATGTCACAAGGTTCAGGTGGATGGCGTTCCTGGTGCCACCAGCAGCGACGGAGAAGCACCGTTTCTGAACGACGCTCTCCGGGCTGGAACTCCACGTCGCAGTGACGAAGGTTGTACCGGCCAGCGTCGACCCGTTGTTGGTCCTTCATGCGAAGGCAGGCTAGCTGGTGTATTAGGGGCAAAGCTCCTTAGGGGCTAGCCATGTCCGTCCGCCGTCCGCCGTAGGCCGACGTCGGGTGCTCGTGCTTCTGCACGTGAGCACATGCTCACGTGCTCGTGTAGGGAAAAAAAAAAAATTGAAAAAAATTATGAAAAAAGAAAAAGAAGAAAAAAAAGAGTAGGGGGTTCTGAGATGCCATCCCATCTGTCTGCTTAAAAAAAGAAAAAGAAGAAAACCACACATTCTCCTACTGCCATGAATGAAAAGGACCGAAAAGCTCGGCATGCAGCGCCTCAGCGTCTACGTAGACAGCAAGCTGCTCCGGAGACCAGGGCGCGAGAAGCTGCTGCACAGCGTCAAAAACGCCAAGCGGACCCGGAGTTGAGAGCTCGGGAAGCGACGGCAAAGCGTCAACGCCGACAGCAAGCAGCAATACCTATGACCAAAATCAGTATCATCAGCACCACCCGAGCTTCGCCCCAATCAACATCATTCACCACGTGGAGATGCGGTCATTTTCTTTTCAGCCCGTTGGGTAACCAGCTGGGAGTCGTCGGTGCCGTCGTCCGTCGGGTCGTGGGGCAGTGGGGCAGCATAGCATCGAGCATCATCGTCACCTTTCTGCCGAGCACCAGCTGAAAAGGTGTAATCCTAGTGGTTTCTTGAAATGCCGTAATGTATGGAAAACGTGACGTCGGATGAGGACGTGGGAACTAACAAACAACCAAGGAGCAGAAAACCAAGGAGCATTGGTCAAAGTGGCTGAATCCAGCCAGCGACTCCCCGTGCGCCACCTGTCGTCCGCCTTATCTAGGCGGCGCGTGCGATGTGCACGTGGCTGGCGTAACTTCGCCGCCACGTGGGAAAAGTTCCCCCCATGTCCCGTAGTCGGGCAACTGGGCTGGGGAGCCACCAGGTGCCCACAATGTCCACGTACATCGAGATCATGTCGGCGATGGTCTTATTTAATCGCTCCGTCAATCCGTTGGTCTGCAGGTGGTATGCCGTTGTTCGACGATGGCTGGTGTGGCAGAGTTGGAGGATCTCCTGAATTAGCTGTGCCATGAACGAGGAGCCTCGGTCCGTAATCAGGACTTGGGAAGTGCGTGTCGGAGGACAATAGACTCAACAGAGAACTTGGCTACTTTCACAACAGTTCCCGAAGGTAGTGCTTTTGTCTCGGCTTACCGGGTGAGATGATCAGTTGTCACGATTATCCAACGGTTTCCCTGCGTCAACGGCGAGAAAGGTCCAAGTAGATCCATTCCAATCAGCTGGAATGGTGCGGTTGGGGGCACGATCGGCTGCAGGAGGCCTGTCGGCTTCGTCGGCGGTTTCTTCCGTCACTGGCACTCGTGGCACGATCGTGTGTAGAGGTGAAAAGTCTTCGGGAGCCTGTGCCTAGTACTTTTCTCGGATCCTTGCGAGAGTCCTGCTGTAGCCAAGGTGACCAGATGTTGGGTCGTCATGGCAGGTTTGGAAGATCTCTTCCCGAAGAGATGTAGGGATTACCAGGAGACACGTTAAGTTGCTGTCCTCGAAGTTCTCTTTGTAGAGAATGCCTTGCTGAATGGCGAATGTTGGTAGGCCATGTAAAAAGGCTCGGGGGATTGTTCCCTCTCGTCCCTCTAAGTGGTCAATCAGTGTGTGAAGTTCAGGAACAACCCGTTGGAGAGCTGCCATGCCGTTAACGCTCTCTGCGCCAAGAAAGCGATCGTCGTCGTCATCTTTGGCACAGCCGGTAGCTGACTGGACGGGGGCTCTGGACAGGCAGTCAGCGTCGCTGTGTTTTCGGCCTGACTTGTAGACCACAGTCATGTCATACTCTTGGAGTCGTAGGCTCCACCGAGCGAGGCGTCCCGATAGGTCCTTCAGGCTCGCTAACCAACACACCGAGTGGTGGTCGGTGACCACTCGAAAAGGACTCCCATACAAGTATGGGTGGAATTTCGTGATGGCCCAGACAACGACCAGACATTCCTTCTTGGTCATCAAGTAATTGCGTTCCACGTTCGACAGCGTCCGACTAGCGTATGCGATCACGAGCTCTGTACCCTCTTGTCGTTGGACCAGTACCGCTCCGGGTCCTGTATTGCTGAAGTCCGTATGAACTTCCGTTTCAGCTGATTGGTCAAAGTGGCCGAAAATCGGTGGCAACTGGAGTCGTTGCTTTAGCTCGTCGAATGCCTATTGTTCCTATCAACCCCATTCGAAGTTCAAGGCGTCTTTCGTGAGGTGTGTGAGCGCGCAGAAAGCTTGGCAAAATGCCGTACGAATTGCCGGTAGTGCGCGCAAAGTCCGCGGAATCTTCAGACGGACTTCTTGTCGGTGGGCGATGGAAATGCCGCAAAGGCGCGAGTCTTCTCAGGGTCAGGACGAACACCTTCGTTGCTCACAACGTGGCCTAGAAACTTCAATTCACCGTAGGCGAACCGGCACTTCGTTGGCTTGAGGGCGAGTCCGGCGGTCCCCACTGCTTGAAGAATGGCCCGAAGGCGTCGCAAGTGCTCGTCGAAGTTGGCCGAGAATACCACGACGTCGTCGAGGTAAATGAGACAGCTCTGCCATTTGAGGGCTACCAGTACATTGTCTATGACACGCTGGAAAGTTGCCGGCGCCGTGCACAGTCCAAAGGACATCACCTCGAGCTTGTAGCGTCCATCGGGCGTGACGAAGGTAGTCTTCTCCCGGTCTCGTTCGTCAACTTCGATCTGCCAGTGGCCACTCTGCAGGTCCATCGACAAGAAGTAACGGAAGTGGCGTAGCTGGTCCAGTGTGTCATCGATGCGGGGGAGCAGACACACGTCTTTCTTCGTCACCGCGTTGAGTCGCCGGTAGTCTACGAAGAATCGAAGTGTTCCATTCTTCTTCTTAACCGGTACAACTGGAGAGGCCCATGGGCTGCTTGAAGGCTGGATGATGTTGTCGTTGAGCATTTCTTGCACTTGTTCATGAATGGCCTCTCTTTCCTTTGGGGAGACCCGGTACGGCAGCCTATGCGCAGAGAGGGCATCATCGTTTGTAACGATGCAATGTTTCGCAACTGTTCGTGGGCGCACTTTTGACGTTGTCGCAAAGCAGTCGCTGAATTTGGCGAGGAGGTGTCTGAGCTGTCGTTGTTCTCTGGTATCAAGCTTGGGGTTAAAGGGGAACTCCGCCAATTTATTAAGCTACCTAATTCAAAGGCACCATCTAAATGCAAATGGCTTCCCGATTTCAAAATGCTATCTCAATCCCCGAGATACACTCTAGTTAATTATAAAGTTATATTTTGTTCGGTGCCAAAACCGAAACATTGTTCTCCCTAGTTTTTCCCCAGTTTTCCATGCCATCCAACATGATGTCACTGGCGGGCAGGGAAGATGACTTTGGTTTTGCATAGCCACCATCACCTGGAAATTTGCATGCCTCTCCTCACAACATTATTATTTTCATACCGTAAAATTCCGAGCAAGCGCCCCCACCCGAGCAAGAGCCCCCCCCAACTTCACCTCTAATTTCACATTTCCGCGCCGTTCCGGGAAAGCGCCCCCCTCCCCGCTCCGCACCCGTATCACGCACCGCGCTGACCGCGCCCAGGCAACACTGGCCTGCGAAGTTCAGTCCAAGAATCCAATCCAATCTAATCCTACTTTGCAGCCCGATCAGCCCGGTCACTACTCGCCACTGTCGCTTTGTTTTGGGGATGTCAGGTCTTCTATGCGTTCTTACACAGTGGCAAAGAAAATCGAGGTCGTCCAATGGCATTGTGAAAACGTAAAAGACGCACACCAGACGTACGTCTCGACACATCAAGCTCGACCGGATACGGGAATGGGACAAGAATTTTGACAATTTGCTACAGTCAAACTATGGAAAAGCCGAAGTTTGACGAAAGCTAAGTAACGGCGCACCGGTGTTCAGTGAATACGTGGACAACGCGCTCTTTTAATACATGGAGCGCGAAGGAAGTGCAGAATGAGCCATTAGCAACCGGCTTCTTTCTGAAGAGGCTGTCAAAATAGCCAACGGCATGCAGTCGGGAAACATCGCGGAATGCTGCGAACTTTTTTTTGTGGCCGACTCTGGCGTGGTTTTGAAAGTGATTAACATAGCAGTGACAAATCTTTGGCCTAATAAAGTCTATGTTCTCATAGATAAATAAAAAATTAAATCTGCACTTCACTTTTTTTTCTTTTTCTGGCGGAAACCTTTTGTCGTCGCCATCTTGAATTTTGGTGCCGTTCCGGGATAGTGCCCCCCCTACTTTGCAGGTAATTTTGACTTGCGTGCAGGGGGGGCGCTTGCTCGGAATTTTACGGTAATTTTAAAAATCTCAGCCTTTTATAACATTTCTCCGTGATAGAATAAAATAAAGACGTTTTCACCGCCTCTTCGCCGAGAAAACATTTCATGCCAACCATTTGACAAACCAGGCATTGGCTCTATCATATATTAATAGAGCTCAACCCCTACTCCCTAAACCTCTCTAAGATCAGACACAAAATAGCCGTGTGTCGAAAGTCATGTCTAAACTCAGACTGGAACTTTGTTTAGACGTTTCCCTTCTCGTCTTCAACAGATCGGCCGCATAAGTGAAACTCCGAGAGTAGCCCGAGCAAAATTCGATGTCTGAAACAAATATACAGTATTTACTTGCACAATGAACGCACTCGCGTAATAAACGCACCCCCCAAGTCGGCTCTCAAAATTTCGACTTTTTTTTTCACTCGCGTATTAAACGCACCCCCAACTAGAACGTCAAAATTTTGACTCCCTCCCCCCACGCGAGCGAAATGAACACACTTTTTTATCCAGCAGCGAGGTCGCAAATGCATGGGCAGCGTGTGGGCGAACCAAACGCCTTGCAAAAGGCGTTAAAAAAATAAAAAAGATCCCACAGAAGCAAAAAAAAAAAAAATATAGAGAGGAGCTTTTTTTTTGGCACAGCGCAGTCTGGACTTTGGGTCGGGCGGGCGCCGCGTGCAAGGAGATAAGAAAGAGAAGTGAAGAAGCCCTCGCCTAAGCAAAGCGCGCATAATGAAGGCATCCTGCCCTCGCCTCCTCCTCGCACTTTTGAAAGAGAAGCGAGAAGCCCTCGAAATGAACGCACTTTTCTATCCTGGTGAGCGAGGTCGCGAATGCGTGGGCAAACAAAAGAACTTGCGAAAAGCGACAAAAAAAAAAAAAAATCCCACCGAACCAAGAGAAAAGAAAAAACATAAAGAGGAGCTTTTTTTTTCTTTCTTTTTCTTTTTTGCACAGCGCAGTTTGGTCGCGCGTCGCGCGCCGCGCGCAAGGAGATAAGAAAGAAAAGCGGAGAAGCGTGGGCAAACAAAACAACCTGCGAAAGGCGGGGAAAAGAAAAACAACACGAAAGCAAGAAAAAAAACATAGAGAGGAGTTTTTTTGTTTTTTTTTTACGCATCACAGTTTGGTTTTCGAGTCGCGCGCTGCGCGCAAAGAGATAAGTTACGTCGATTTTTCGGGATAAAAGGTCCGTTCATTATGCGAGTGAATAGGACCAGTGGCGTCACGAGGGTCAGCGGCACCCGGGGCGGTAGCCCGCTGTGACACCCCCCCCTCCCCCCCCGGCTCGCGCGTGGCCCGCCCGCGACTCCCCCCACCCCCCCACGCGTGGCCCGCAAAACCCCCCCCCCCCCCCCCTCTCGTGGCCCGCCACGACACCCCCCTGAACGCTGTACCCGGGGCGGTCCCCCCCCCCCCCCCCCTTGTGACGCCACTGAATAGGACGCAAAGATTTTGCTTCGCGTAATGAACACCCCCACCCCCCCCCCCCCCCCTTTCCAACTTTGCATCGATTTTTTTGAAAAAAAAAAGTGCGTTCATTCTGCGAGTAAATACGGTAGTGTTGTTGAAAAAAAAAATCACGGAAGCAATTGTGAACAACAAATGTGACTGTGCCAAATGTCGACTATAGTGCTACAATGTGCACTATTTTTCTCGATATTTTTAGTGCTCCTCTTTAGACGGATGTTGTAGTGGTTACAGGTGGCTTGAGTCAGCGCTTGCCGCTCTTGAAGCCATGCCACCTGCAGAAGGGTATTCAACTCGCAGCACGTGGCTTTAAAGAATGTAGCCGCATACTCAAGCCCGTGACTCTATGAACTATTCCGAGCATAAGCGAGAATGCTTCATGCGACACTAGTTCTCTCGGCACACAGTTCGTTCAAAAACACTTTGATGTGGCTGGCCTCCATCAGGGAGCGCATTTTGTTTTCTTCCATGAAAACGAGGGTAAAAAAGAAGATTTTTCCTGCACTGTTCCTACAATCTACCGCAGAGCACAAATTGCTATCCATCGCAAAAGAACTTTCAACCTTGAGGCTGTGAAAAAATAATCTCAAGCCGCTTCGTGGCTGCCCGGGTTGCTCGTCCATCTGCCCGCGGGTGACGTACACGGGGAGGGAAAAGTAGGAATTCTTCATTGTTGCCAGTAGAGAGTCGCCTCCTGGAAACCTCAACTTCAGGGAAATATTTTAGTTTTTTGTAAAATATTTTGGATATTAGTTGAGAAAGAGTTATTAATGCGAGAGCATTAACTGTCCCATGGAGCGCAGCCAGTTGGTTGTGACCGCGAAAAAAGAGAAACTATTTTGCGTTAAAAGAAAGGTCAAAGCGAACGTGGCTCAGAAATAAAACACAAAGAAAAGCACAGCAACGCAGATGCGTCGTCACAGAAGCCGTGGAGCCCGCGGGGTTCGCCGTGCCTGCGCAGTGGGGAAGCGTAATTTCACCACCGGAACGCGGTGCGAAAGAGGAAGACGTGGCACGCGGCTCGTAGGAATGCTTTCGCATTCCTACACATAAGCAGTTTTAAGTGTTCTCTTTAGTCTTTTTTTTTTAAACCAAAGGTACATTACAAAAAGACTATGTTAATTAAATTAGACCACGGCCGTCGTGAGCAGACTTGATAAGGAGGTAGCACCATCTGCCAATACGTCCGTCAAACGCTCCCCGCCACTAGACTCGGTCGTCTGCGTCGCTGTCCGGGTGGTTCCCGTTTCGACCTGTTCCCATTTCAACCTTCCCATTTGTACCTTCCCGTTTCGACCCGGTTCAAAACGACCTTCTCGTTTCATCTTTTCCCATTTCACCCTATCCCAAAATGACCTTCCCGCTTCGACCATTGTTCGCTATTAATTGGGTCCATGCAAGCGTCCAATGTCTGTCCTCCTTGGTGACCTCATTGCTCCCGCTTCCGAAACAACCTTGGAGACTTGATTGCCAGCAGTTACTTTCTGTACGCTTTTCTGGTATTTGTAGTGCCTACAGTGCTGCAAACGAGCATAGCAGTTCTTGCTGTCACACCGGCGCGGGATGACTTCGTTCGTGCTAGACTATTTTGTGGGCACACGGACGAATGGCCATTTTTCCATTCAACAGTGGAACCACCACGAAAACCTAGGACCGCAGACCAACAACGACATTGAGTCCTGGCACCGTAAGATATAAATGCGGTGTCAGGGAGGGCTCACTCGAACATGTACAGCTTTATCTATCTGATCAAATGGGATGAGGCCTTGACAAGTGTATATTTGCATCAGCTTGCAAATGGTGGTGCCATGCGGGCCAGGGGGCACAAGTGGCTCAGCAAGGACTGCAAACTATCAGAATTGGTGTGTCGCCTTTCTGATGGCACGATTTCCCTGTTCGACTTCCTTAACAAGGTGAAGGCATTTTTTGGTCTATGAATGTTTCCAGTGTGAGCAAGGGTTCAGTGTTTGAAATTGCAAACAAAATAAAGGCGCAATCTTACGTTTGTTAACCTGTCCGATATTTCGCTCTCAAAAATATCTAGTTCACTATTAGGGAGTTTTAGAGAAACGTACGCAAGCACTTTGGGTACCTTAAAAATAGCCTCGCGATAGAAAAGCTTGTGCGACACTACTTTGGTAATTTTAGCTTACCCAAAGTGCTTGCGTACGTTATTCTAATACTCCCTTATTGTACAGAGCGTGACACTACTAGCGCGAAGAAGCGATCGTCATTTTTTTGTTGCTTATCTCATGGAATCAAAAGGCTGCCATCAAAACTATTAGTGTCTTTGGAAACGCTCATCTGGGCCACTAACCTAAGCGGTTAAATTTTATGCCAACTAATAAGATTTGTTACAGCGAACAACATTGTGTTCGCGGTAACTGTGTCGCGCAGTATACATAGTCCGTTTCGCGCTTGCACGTTTTGGGGACCATCTTGAAAAAAACTTTTAAGTGGTTGAAGTAGGAATATATTACGTTTAAGCTTGTCTGAAAGGGTTGCATATTTTAAGGATACGTTGACATGCAAAACTATTTAAGAACATATTCTTAAGCAGAAAAGGTGCGCAGACCAGGGTTAGAACGATGGAGTCTTTTCGCGAAGAGGTTGCGATGTGCAGGGCCTTATACAAATTAGTTGAAACGGGACTTGTTCAAACGCAAAGAGTGTTTCGGGTACGGGTTCAAATAAGAAGGGTGTTTCGGGAACGGGTCGAGACGGGACGGGTTTAAAAACGGGAATGCCGTTTCGGGAAGGGATCTAAACGGGACGGGTTCAAACGGGAATGGGTTTTTTCGGGCTACACCCCGCTGTCCGCCATTGAGCCTGGCAAGTTTCTTGGCCCTCTTTTTCACAGAAAAGGAGATTTGCTTTGTAATTTTACGAGCAAAAAGTGACCTGTGAAATACGCCTTTGACGAAAAGTTTAGATTGCTACATGCAGGCGTCGATTTTTACGGTCCATTTAAGATGAACCTGGTTGTTTCAGTCACCCCGTATATTTGCTAAAAAGTGGGATTTATCGAAGCAAATATGTACACTTCTTTCATCACCCACCACCAGAGCAAGGCCAGTAAGCTGGGCAGGGTCGACTGTCTACAGCTTCTACCGCACTGTCCGCGGCCGAAACACGCATCGATGGCACCCCAACATTAAAACTGCAACTGAAATACAGGTGACAATCTAGCCACTCCATAGAGGCAAAGCTTTTTGCGGTGGCAGATAGCATCTGCCAACAGGAAGCTCGCTGACAGCATCTGCTTTTCAAGCACTTTCTTCCCCGAGACAATTGGACCAGTTCAAATCCAACAGAAAGGTACTGTGAAGGGTGTCTGGGTTACCTGCTCCAACAGCGATTTGAGGTCGTTGCTCTGCAGGGGCGACGCGGCGGAGAAGTTGAGCCAGCTCTTGTTGGACAGAATCTGGGCGGACAGAGAGAGGGGTCAGACGTCCGAGTCCTCTTCCCCTCCTCGCGACACCCACCTTTGCGAGGAGCAGCTGGCACCGGACGTAGAGGCCGGCGCAGTCGGCGGCGGCCGTGAGCCGAGGCTCGATCTCCGACAGCCTCCGCAGGTCCCTGAGGCGGAAGGAGATTGGAGCTCGGGGTGAGGGAGCAACTGGGTCTCGCTACGGTGCCCGAAACGCCTCTCTGACCGGTCTGTTGCCTGCGACCTAAGAATCCGTCCCTCGATTTCAGGCCAAGGACATTGCACAAGCAGCTGCGAGCGTGACAGACGCCCATTTTACCGCAGGTCACTCTTCAGCTCCGCGGAGGCTTCGTTGGCTCGGTCTCCTTGCCGAGACTTTTAGCATCCGGCAGCGGTACGACAACGCGCCGGCTCGTACGACGTCGCTCGTTGCCACTTGGGCGCCACTTGGAACGTACGGGCGGACGGTCAGAGATGCGTTCCAGGCACCGTGGCCTCCCTCCGGAGAGGACTAGAGGGAGAGATTCGCTCGGCCTCACCTGATGGCCGTCTCGAGCCAGTTCTGCCTGGCCACGGACTGCTTCAACTCCGCGGCCGACACCCGCTCCAACACCTGATGCAGGAAGGCGTGTGACTGGGCCAGGGACGGCGAGGACGCGCCCACCGCCTGGCTTTGCTGGTTCGGGAGCTGCCAAAGAAACGGTCCTCCAGTTGTCGCCACTCGTGTCTGCCGGCTAAGTTAGGGGTAGTGCGCAGGCTCCGTCGCTCCCCCAAGCGGCGTGCTCTTTCTGGTTAATCCCTCGAGTGGGGTTAACAAGTGGAAAGGAGGTGACTACTGACTAAATCGCGTTTCTCATAAACTTTTCGTGCAAATACTGTTTCGATTTTTTTATACGTAAATATGTCTGAGGATATAAAACATGCACAAACAAAAAATCTGAAATTTTTTTTAAAAAGTTGGTTTTTCAATCAACTTAAAATGAACATACCGTAAAGTTCCGAAAGAACGCCTGCCCTCGAGAGATCGCCCATCCCATATTTTTGGCTAAGTATCTGTAACATATTGAGGTATTTAGCACACAAGGTAGAGAGAAAAAGGAGAGGACAGAAAAAAGCGCTACTCACAACTACGTTGACTGACAAGAAAGGAAGAGAAAGAAAAACCAAATAATCCTCCACGGACTCGTTCATCTACCACCAGCCCCGTGAATGATAGTGGCTCGTTCATCCAGGCTCGTGTGGGCCCTTCATTGTTTGTTCAAGGAATTCCCTTCCCATGTTTGACAGCGTTATGGATTCTACACCAACACAATTCCTGTCCTCACGGAGGATGTAGAAGGCCTCCAATACCTCGCGGGTCAGTTTGTCTTTGTTCTTCCCCAAGATCCTCCGTGAGGACAAAAATTGTATTAGCGCAGAATCTGTAACGCTGTCAAACAAGGAAAGGGAATTCCTTGAACAAACAATGAAGGGCCCACACGAGCCTGGATGAACGAGCCACTATCATTCACGGGGCTGGTGGTAGATGAACGAGTCCGTGGAGGATTATTTGGTTTTTCTTTCTCTTCCTTTCTTGTCAGTAAACGTACCTAGTTGTGAGTAGCGCTCTTTTCTGTCCTGTCCTTCTCTCTACCTTGTGCGCTAAATACCTCAATATGTTAGACTGCCAACTAGCCCAAATGTCAACTTTACTGCGATCTGTAACATAAAATTTCCAAAACATCGCCCACCCCCCAACCCCTCGGACGTCGTGCAATGTCCGACGAGAATCGCATCAACCGTGCAAATGAACTTGCGTCCGACAAGCGAGTTCATAGCGGGTTTCCGCGCTTATGTCTGCAATGAGCGCGCACGATATCGGCTCCCGTAACACGCGAGTTGTTCCCGCTTGCATGTTGCACCGTAAAATGCGAATCTGCTGCGTCCGCAATCTGCGGTATCCGTTCCCGTGACATAAAGATTGTAGCGGATGCCCGCGTTTTTGTCCGTGATCTGCGCGCACAATCTCAATTCCACGCGAGTTGGTCCCGCGTGTATATTGCACCGTGAAATACGATTTGGCTGCGTTCGCGTACCTGCGGTATTCATACCCAAAACATACGAGTTTGTAGCGGATTCCTGCGTTTTTGTCTGCGATCTGCACGCGCGATATCGGTTCCCGTGACAGGCAAGTTTGTAGCGGGCTCCCGCGTGTTTATTGCACCATAAAACTTGCATCTGCTGCGTACACGATTTGCGGTATTCGTTCCCGTGAGGTGCAAGTTCTTGGCGGATTTGCGCGGGTCTTTCGCACCGTGAAATGCAAATCTGCTGCGTCCGCAACCTGCGGTATCCTTTCCCGTGACACAGGAGTTTGTAGCTAATTCCCACGTGTTTATCGCATCGTGAAACACGAATTTGCGGTGTCCCCGATCTGCGGTATCAGTTCCCGCGTCACGTGGTTCCTAGCCGCTGCCAGGGTGCTTATTTTTGATAAGGTTTCGCTGTGGCATCCCCAAAGATAGCCCACCCCATGTTTTTCACCATTTATCTCTTCATTTTCGGTGGGCGTTCTTTCGGAACTTTATGGTAATGTTTTTGTTATGTACCTTTGCTTTAATAGCAAAGGTACATAACAATGATAGCAAAACTTGAAGTAACAAAAATAAAAGAAAACGCAGTTGCATAACAACGGCGCTCTTGCTGCTGACAAATTTTGTTTGCACGTCGTCTGCATTTTTTTGCTGGTCGGCTACACCTTCCTATGCCAATCGGCACTCCGAGCCAATCACGGCTTGCTGCTCCGCAGCAGTGTTGCAATGGTTGTTTCATGTTGAGATATGGCCGCGTCCCATGTCTCAACATGCCAGTCTCTTCTCTCTCTTTACTCTCTTTTTCTCTCTCTTTGCAATTCGATGCGAGCTTAAAAATTTTAAAACGGGTTTCTTTCGCCGATTGGCATGGCTAATCACACTTGTAACTTGCCTGCTGCGTGATTCGGAAAAAAAGGCCCGTTTTTGTGCGTCATGCATGGCCAATCGTGCTTGTAATTTGCCCACAGCCGGTTCTCTCTAGGTCAAATTAACCAATATTTTATGTTTCAAGATAGAAATAACTAGTTTTTTTCCCAAAGAAACGTATGGGCTTTTGCCAGGACATTTGAACACGGGTCGAATTAAATGACAAGTCGAATTAACTGAGGTTGAATTAATGCGCGTCGACTGTGTAGACCAACACGACGTTTACAAACAAGCCTGCGCAGAAACTAGATTCGCGCGAGAAGAAGCGTCTGCGCACGTGCAGGGCCGATGGCAGTGGTGAAACACTGGTAGGACGTCAGAAAGCAGAGTTGGCGAGAGGGAGCCTGAAAGTGGTACTCACCGTCAGCTGAGGCACCAGGCTGGGGAAGGAGTCTTTGAGGTAGGAGTAGTGCCTGAGCGTGTGCTCCTCAAACAGCGGCATCATGGTCGGACACCCCGCCGCCGCATTGAACACCAGGATCAGGGTGCTGATGTCTGCAGGGCGCTAAGGAGGCAAGCCTCTCTTCACACCAGTGCAATGGGATTCGAGGTGACCGATGGTCAGGCCAGGAAGTTAGCGGGCGTCCTAGGCACCCAGAGCGGACGAGGCGCGAGAGAAAAAAGTACAAAAACACTTAAAACCGCTATTGTGGCGAAATGCGAAAGCATTCGTATACGTAGTATATTCCTAGAAGCTGCGCGCCGCGCTGAGCTCGACCGTGCGGCCTCTCCGGAGTCTGCCCAGGCAGGCTCGGCGGGCTCTGCTGGCTCTGCAGCCGGCCGCTCCCTCTTACCGGCGGCCGGGCCACTGCACCAACATGGAGAGGGCTTCTCTGTGGGGTAGCGTTCCTTGGAACTGTGCCGTGCGCCAGCCAATGGGGTGACTGCTACAGACTACAGCCTTCGCTCCATGGGACAGGGAAATTTAGGTGCCATTTGGCGCAGCTGAAATTGATAACACCGGTTTGCTCCATGGGACAGTTAATGCTATCGCATTAAAATGACCCCTTTCCCCCACTATCATGGCAAAAGGCAAAGCAGAATGTGGTGCAGCTTCGAGCTAGATGCGATCGTGGCACCACAGGTTCTGCGGCTGTGGCAACTCCAGCACCGTAACTGCAGGAGCGAGACATAACGGAACGGAGATGATGGAGCGCGGCGTCGTGAACGGCACCATTGAGAAAGCGCATTCGAGTGAAACAAGCAATAGAAAGAAAAGAACCATCACATTTAGCACAGGCTAGGAGTCGAGGGCATCGCTGGCATCTCTGTATGTTTGATCACGTGATGTGAAAACTTGTACCGCAAGATGAGCGGCTGGCTCTCATGTCCAATCAGTGAGGAGATGTCAGCGTTTGGCCTCTCGTTCCGTCACTGCAGTAGGATGACAAACGGCTATGCGCCAGCTGACCTCCCGAGAATTCTCGTCAATAAAGGAACGACCTGTTTTTTGTACAGGTCCAAGTTCTTTCCCACTGAGACCAGCGCAAGGTTCTGCTGTCTCTTGAAATTCAAGGTCCTGGAGTAAAAACATACTACCGTAAAATACTGCGGAAGTGCAAACATTTCCCAAACTTGGGAATTCTGCAAATTTTTTATTTATTTATTTGGAAATACTGCGCACCCTTCTGGTGCTTTACAAGACAGAATAAATTATACGATGAACGAGCCGATTTGACTGGAGAAGCGCCAATGTGTACATTAAGCCAGTTTTCAGTGGAAGTGGGACGGGTGCTTCTCCGATATTTTATGGTAGGTTCACATGTGACACGATTCCGAGAAAAACGTCGACGAACCATTTTAAAGACTCTTACTACATTGCCGATGGGGGAGTTACTGTAATGCTCTCCCATTGATTCATCTCGAGCAACGCTCATCTCTCTCGAACAATAGCCGAGGAGCTCCTCCTGGACCTCGCATTGATGCAACAATACGGCGTAGAAGGCTGCGGGCACTATAATCTGTAATGCCAAAGACCAAAGAGCGTTTGGCAGATAGTCAATGAATGGCTCCAATCTTTCCTTAAAAAATAGTAACCGGAAGAACAATTTACTTGGGGGGAGGAATGATATGTGGGGGCGAATCCTCGACGGTGCTCTGGGGCTTGAAAACCCAGGCTATACTTCATTTCAGCTTAGGTTCGAGTGCGACCGATGTAATGAGCCGAAGGGCAAATCAAACAGCGAAAGAGGCACAACGTTATGGCGTGCTCACTGCAGTTGACAGGACAAGCCGGTATTCGCCGTCCCTCTGTCCGTGCTCCTCCGCCGGCTAGTCCTATCAAGCGCAGAAAGCACGCCATGACGTTGCGCTTTTTGATTGGCCCTTCGGCTGATAACATTGGCTGCGCTCGGACCTAAAGTGAAACGGAGTATAGCACCTCCGCTTCGAGAAAAACAAAGTTGAAGGACATTTGCCGTGCACACCGGGCAGAGTGGCCAACCTCGGAAATGTGTAGGTCAGTTAACATACCTCCGCTCGATGCAATCCTGAGTGTCGACAGGTGAGCTCCATGGGGCATGCCCAACTTGGGCTGCCCATGCATTGCCCCCGTGGGTTCTACTTCGGCTATATATGGGGGCAAGGTTACCGTATTTATTTGAATAAACCGTATTTACCCGAATATAGGTCTACCACGAAAATAGGTCGACCCTTATTTATTGAACCCACCGAGAATAAAAAAGAATAATTCGAATATAGGTCAACCTTTTTTTTTTTTATGAACAGGAGAAAGGTAGGGAAAAAGAAAGAAACAAATCTTTATTTACAGCACTCTCGGCTAAATCGCCGCCGCCGCTATCGCACGCATCCCTCGGGCGTCTGGTTTCGCCATCGCGCCTGTAGCGTTCCCCTCGCTGGGCAAGGGGGAAAGGGAGGGAGAGGAACGCCTTGGGAACGCGATGCGCCATGCACTTTGCCCCCTCCACCTCGCAAACGTGCAAGAAAAAAAAAAAAAAAAGGTGGTTACTTTTGTTCGTTGCTTAAGGCGGCTCGGCTCGCGTGTTTCTCATGGCGACTCGACTGGCGGCGTTGCTTGCGTCTTTGTATTTTGTCTTTCGTCGCTTCGCCCGTCTCCACCTTCTTTCGTTTCTTGTCGTTATTTTACAAAGGTGTCAGTGAGGTATTGTTGTGAATTAGCGAGGATGTCTACCAAGCTGACGAAGCTTCGGATGACGATGACATGTCCGGAAGTTCTGACGGTGATTAAGTTTTTGGCATCGCCCCGTGATTTAGCTGAGAGTGCTGTAAATAAAGGTTTGTTTCTTTCTTTTGCCCAACCTTTCCCCTATTCTTAAAAATAAAAAAGAGGTCGACCTATATTTGCATTATTTTTTTTTATTCTCGGTGGGTTCAATAAATAGGGGTCGACCTAATTTCGAGTAAATACGGTAGTATGCACGAGGGCTCCAAGGGGGCAAAGCGTGGGCATGCCCAACTTGGACTACCTGTCCAACTCCCAAAATTGTACTTTTTGCAGGTATTGAAAATTTTTACTGCACGTTCTGAAAATTCGACATAGGAGCTTGTCTTAATTTGATATCAAATTACTGATAACTAATTTTAAGCACGAGGATTGTTAGGCTTGCAAAACCTTATTACTAATTATACTCAGTGTGTATGTTGAGAAGGCCGTTTCACGTGGGGTGGAATTTTTTACACACAGTATCGAATTTGAGGGTGAATTCCAAACAAACTCGTCGAAATGCCGTATTTTTTCTAAAACTCAGTGCGTGTAGTTGGCTCAAGCTGGCTACGTATCCCGATTACCTGTCAAACGAGATTTCACGCAGAAATGTGCACAATTTTCTGTTCCATATCGTACACTTGAAATGCCCAATTTTCCATGGTCTTGCTCGACGTTTTAATGATCTATCGAAATGGTAATAATTTTTCTACTAGGCAGACCAGGAAAGTGAGCCCTGGCCATTTCGGGATACACTGCAATTCCCCACACCGTAGGGTAATGATGATATAACCCCGAGCGAGATGTGGTTTCCACCTAGGCCCCCTGTGTGCCCCACGAGAAAGGCCCTATTGGGCTGCCTAAGTAGACCCACTGTGGGTCCCTTGAGGAAACCCAGGTGGGCTGCCCAAATGGACCCCACTTAAGCCCGACAGGGACCCCAGGGGCTTCCCAAGTGGCACCCACGTCGGTCTCCATTTCGGAGTCCACTGTGTGTTACTTGGTCACTTTAGTTGCAAGCGACGCCACCAGATGACTCTTCCATCAGCGGCCAGGGATCACAGACCTCATTTCCCATGCTTTTCTACGAGAAACATGCTCGTTTTTAAAGCCCCTTTCTGCATGCGCCGGGTCATGTAAAACTTGCTACTTGCACCATGTGTGTTCCTTGGACACAGCTTTATCATTAATTCTAGTTTCCTGCCTCAACAGCAGCATGAACAGTTTTATGAACGCGCCGAAACGAAGAGATCTCTGGCGCGGCGTTCAAGCGAGCGTCTGTTGAGCTCGGAGCAGACGTGCCTGAGTGGAAAGCGCGTGCGCTTGGGTGCCATAGCAACGAGATGCATTTTCGCTTATTCCTTTCTGCCACAGCTAAGCCGTTTGATCCGCAGAGACACTGTCGGCTGTGGCCACATTCTACATCTTACACAGTGGCTGTGGCAGAGCCAACCACCAGTGGCACAAAGAGCACCAAAGGATACACGCAGGATCCTCTACATCGGGCTCAGGGAGGTCGAAGTACGGGTGAATACCCAGCAGCTCGGGCACCAGGGGAAGGACCAGGTACGGGTGCTTGGTACCCAGCAGCCGGAGACACCTGTCCAGGAAAGTGCCCCAATACAGCCATTGCCAATACGATTACCAAACAATAATGCCATTATGCAGGGGTTCCCAAACTTCTCCAGCTCACCTGCCTTGAATGGCAGCTGTCTGCATTGATGCAATAAAGTGCAAGGCTACCCAGCTTGGAAACAATCATGTGCATACTACAGAGTGCTTGGCTCATAGGTATGCGAGTGGCTCAGGTCTGCTCGAATACACTGGAAGACTTTCCATAGGGGCAGGGACAGTCGATAGGGGGAGCTAGGGAAACCCGTGAGAGTACTCTGGGGTACCCGGATTGAGAATGCGGTCACAATATCCCAGCTTCGGAAGCTCCAGGTAAACCTGAGAGCTGGGCAAGTCACATGCTTTATCGTGGCAGGAGCGCAACTTTTTGCGCTCACTCCCCCGCTCACACTCGTGAAAGAGACAATGGCTGCGACGATGCGTCTTCACTGTGTCACAGAAGTCCAAGGAATGGCATGCCAAGATGTGCCGTCCGTTTACTCTCCTAGTCAGATTTAGGTTCACTTTCCTTCTACTTTCCTAGTCACCTTTGGGTCATCAAATTACGTACACGGTGTTTTAACAAAAACAAAAATGCGTGTCAGCCACACGCGTCACGTCTTGAACAGCACCCAGACCTGTCCTAAGTCCCGCAGATTTATTCGACAAAATCAGAAACCAAATTCGTAAAACTAAAAGTCATGAACCCATTCCCTAAAAAACACACGCAAAAGAAATTTTGTTTTTTGAACAGCCCAGATAGAAAAGGAGTGTTATAAAACAAATTTACATCGAAGAAAAACATATTTAGAGCTATATTTACGGCGCAAAACGAATTTGTGGTTGGTGCCAGCGGGAGCCGTTGCTGGTCACGTGGTAGACCTGTGCACCGCCGCACTGCGCCGCCGCCACATGCTGAGCGCAATGCAAAGCCGGTTGAAAGCGTTTCTCCACGCCCCTGCTGCCGCCGGAAGGGAACGCTCTGGCGCGCCGCCATCGTCAACTTCTGACACGCGCACAGGTCTATTACGTGGTGCTTGCGCTCTTTCCGAAGCTTCCTTTGGGCTCTAAAAGTTACTTATCAATTTTAGTTTCTTGTTGCAGTTCAAACAAAGATGAATACTAAGTAACTTTTAGAGACCATAGCAAACTTCCCAAAGACTGCTAGCACCAAGCGATAAATAGCAGCCAGTCACGCGATAAATTGCGGCACCTCTTCCGCGGGCGCCAACTACAAATTTGTTTCGTGCTGTAAGTATAGCTCTAAACATTTTGCTTGTTGGTTGTAAATTCATTTTATGACTTCCTTTTCTCATCCAGGCCGTTTAAAAAAATGTTTTTGTTGGGTCAAAGAAAACGCCTTCTTGAAGAGCAGACTAAAGAAAAGGTTTGCGCATGCGTCGAGAATGGAAGCCCTCAGTGGCAAGCATGGGAGCCCACCTCCAGAGGGAGCGCTTGTCCTGCGGGTAGCGCTTGAGGTTCTCGAGTAGGTTGTCCACGCAGGCCTTGAGCCCCTCCTTGGTCGAGAGGCAGCAGCCCCCCAGCACCTCGTGCAGGGCCTCCCGGATGTCCATCGAGAAGTCCTGCCGGACAGAGACGCTCCCTGCCGCCAACCCGCTTCGAACCTTCTCCGTGGTCGACACACCCGCCTCGCAAAAGTCGCCCAACTGATCGCTCCGCCGTTTTTACTAACAGCCGGCAAAAAGGTCTTTCAACGGATTCCTCCGAACATCTTCGAAGAAGTTACGCTCATTTGTGAACCAGACACTGTAAGGTTTCTGCCACGAATGAAGATAAAAAATTGGGGAATATTGCGTGCCAGCCAGCAGGACGTGTCTCCTCATCACCGAGGCTTTTGATGCCGTCCTTAGGGCTTGTAAAAAACATTTCTGGCTCTGGTCATAGCCCATACATCCAAAGTGGTCCCAAGTGGTAGTGGGCGCCACAAGTCCCGGCAGAAATGTCCCCAAATCTCAACTCCTAGCTGCTTCCGTGGACTGCCAACTGCGGGCAACCTGCAGCAGACAAGCGTCTGCCCCATCTGCCACAGGACACTGCCAGGATTGCAGACACTTGTACGGCGTCCTTTTTAGGACGTGGTAAACAGGCTAGTCGCATCCCATGGGTATGACATTGTAGAGAAGACTCTGCACTTTGCACGACAACTTTCACCGGTGGCTTTGGAGGACCGACGCACGCATTTTATATGCTTCGCAAAACAGTGTACTGAAATTGCATTAACAGCGTGCTGCGTGGTGCACCACCAGGGAATGCGAGAGCAATGAGTCAGAAACGTGATATCTTTCCTGAAATCTTGAAAATGAAGACAAACCATTTTTTAACTCGGAATACTATGTTATAGTGAGGGACTTGTCACTTTCCAGAATTATGAAAATACGTTACAAAAAAGTGTAACGAAAAAGAACAAATAAACAATTTGGCGGACAGCGGTCGTCATATTTTTCGCTAAAAAAGTCTCACCTGTTAAGTTTAGTGGGGTTGGGCGACTATAGTGTATGTTAGAGCTCCAGCTGGCTCAGTGCGCTGTTGCAAAATAAAGCAGGATGCAGCGAGTCTAAAACTGACTTCTGCTAATGCACCGTGCTTGATTATAATGAAGAATTTTAATGTAATATACTGTAAACGACTTAATTTTCGCGGGCTCAAATTTTCACAAATCGGGCCAAAGCTGAAAATTTGAAATTATTCGCGGGTTCAAATTTTCGCGAATCGAGTGTAGCTTCCGTAGCGTTCACATATTGCCCGAATTGTTCGCGGGACGTATTTTTCACGAATTGTAGGCGATTCGCGAAATTCCGTGAAAATTAGGTCCTCGCGAAAATTTAGCCGTTTACAGTATAGCTTAAACCTTTCCCAATCGCGTAGATGAAAATATTGGTCAGTTAGTCTTTCTATTTTAAATTTGTGGCATTAAGGGGTAACACTGGTCTGAGAGCTTTCTTCCTTATTTTTTTGGGCCAAGCGCAATGAAACAGCACAGGCTTATTCAGACTTTTGCGCCGATTTCAAATATCTGTCATTATTTTTTTTTAATGAGTAGGACAGTTCTCAGGACAATTATAATTAACGAGACTGTTTCCAGAAACTATAATGAAAAACCATTTTTAAAGAAAGAATGAAGAACTACAAAATATGAAGAGTACAATGTTGGAGGCACTTTTTAGATTGAACCACTATTAGTGACTTTATAACACACTGAATTTCAGTGCTCAACGTGTGGCTACCAAGCAATAAAACAATTGTACAGTTACAAATATTCCTACACCTCTATTGAAAAATCTGCTTCCAACATTGCACGCTTTGCACATTTAGCTACATGTTGCTAAAAAAAAAGTTATATTTCTGTCTGCCCCAGATGCTGAGATATCCCTCCTGAAAATTTCTGTTTTGAGAAAGTGCAGTTTCAGCCCACTTAGATAATATAAAGTTATATTATGGCTCAAATATTAATATTCAAAATAACAAACTTGGCAGATGAAAAAAGAAACAACTAAATTTCAAAATCGCCATTTTAAAAAAAAAGTTTATTTTTTAACTTTTTTCGGCTTTAGAAATCCATGTCTCCTCTTAAAGAGTGCTAAAATAGCTTCATACATGTAGTTATGTACAAGGGAGTTGCTAGAGGTTACATATCTGTGCATAAAAGGAACGTCCGAACGAAAACAGAATTAATCAAATCTTACATAGTGCCCAAAGGGACACAAATGTGGCAAATCAAGCAGTATAGTATGCAAGAACTATGCAGTAACACTGGTTGAGCACCTCCTTGTGCACGCAGACATTCAAAAGGGGTTGAAAGTCAAGAATCTAGTGTGATTAGCAATAAATAATTTTCGTTTTCCATTTCCTGCTCACGCATCGGCGCAGAGATGGTTTCGTTCCAGGATTCAGAACACCATCCACATGCTCGAAATCTTTAAAATAGAAAGAAGCCAGAAAATAATTGGTGCTAGACAAAAGCGGCCCGGCATATATGAAATAATAAAAAAGGCTGCTTTCTTAGCCTGCATACTCTTTTTGTTTTGCACGTGTTTCACGCTCGTTGCGTGACAGGGTCGCTTTCACGACGTGACAGACCTGCCGCATTAGCGATATACGGGAATGTTGGGTGCACTTTCAATATGCATGTTTCTGCAAATTGCCTTAGATTTGTCACTTTTCGTTACACAACTGCTGCAAAACGCAAAGTCTCGACCTGAAAAATTGCAAAGTCAGACATTGCTCATTAAAAAGAAAAAATACTGCAACCCAAGCAATTATACCCTTTTATAAAGTTACATACTATGACCCAAGTGACAAAGGCTATTCCCACTACTGTCCGCAAAGAGAAAGCGCATTTTCCCGTAGGAACATGGAGGAGCACAGCAAAAGCAGACTGGTTGTTGTCCGCTTCAACTTGCAACCCAGAAGTCGTGTGGGCACTAGAGCGAGTGGAATCCCTAGCGTACATCATAATAACTATTGCGATATCCCGGGAGATACCCCACCCCCAAAAGGCTGCCGACTGTTCAACGCCTTTTTTGTTTCGTGTTTTCAGTGTATTTTCTTTTTTCCATGCACGCTGCTTGTAGCTGCTGAAGTTATGGGGGCTTAGGACTAGTCAAGCTGTATCAACAGTTTTTTTCCAAAGCCCCCACCAACACTGTACCTTTTGTTGGAAAAAAATAAACCTAAACCTATTATAATTTTGGCATGATTTGCTATTGTGCCAAGCATACGGTAGGTTTGCTTGGCACATGTCCAACTTTGGTGATCAATGCAGTAGTGTCACCGCGCAGCAGGGCTTTCTCAACGGCAGTGCTTCACCCCCATTGGCTGGTGTAAGCGATCATGCGACCATAGGGAAAACCAATGGTGTTCTCGTTGGAAGCCACCCTACGAGTCTCGGAAAGATTGCACCGAGATTTACCGACCCAAACACGACCAAAATGTCGCAGTAATATTTTTCTACTCTCGGGAAAAGTTAGTCTAGTATATTGCAATCCACTTAGCTCTCGAGCCATGCCTAACCCGTTGCGGTCAAATGCGACTCTCAGATAGGACATGCATGTGCGTCGCAAGCCGGCAAAGGAACAAAAATTACTTCTGTCCACAAGTTGAGCGAGTAAACACCAATCGATTTTCTCCAGCCTTTTCCGTAACACTTACCGTATAATCCCGAGAGATGCCCCACCCCTGAAAGATAGCCCGCCTCTATTTTTGGCTCGATTTGCTATATTATTTTAAACACCGAAAGACAGCCCACTCCTAGTAATAGTAGTGCTGGGATGAATGGTGGCCTCGGCGTAGTACGGCCAGTTCGCTATGGCGGAATATAAGCGAACGTTGCTGACTGGGAAGTACAGTCATCTCTGCTTCCTTGCCCCTTGCCACCATAACAAGCTTGGAAATAACATGACCTAAAAATAGCAATTTTTTAAAACTTTTCTTGATTGTACACCGAAAGTTAGCCCACTCCATATTTTCAGCCGATCTGCTCTTGATGTTAGGTGGGCTATCCCTAGGGATTTTACGGTAGTGTGCGGACCTAAAAATGAATGCGTGTGACGCAATACTATGGATGTCAGTGACGACGTGCAAGCAGCACCTCGTTCTGGGCATTTTTCCCGCATAGCGAATCTACGACCCGCATAGCGAACCTACGACAGAGCGAGCGTAGCATGCTCTGTCAAGAATGTTTATTTGTGAAAGACAGACTATTTTATGGGTTAACTGATGTCAGCATGCCTTCAACCTAAGACATATTTCTCCTATTGTACTTTTCGAGACACAGTACTATGCAATGGCACTTTGACCCTGCATCCTGAGGTCACTTACCCGGCCTTCGTTCATTCGGAACTCGCTTGTTTTCACGGCCGTCGAACATCGAGTTCATTAGTCATTTCTAGACCTCAGTGTTTGCCATAAAGTGCCAGGCTGAGCGACATAGATTTGCCATTCTGTAACAACAAAGAAGCGTACCGAAGCAGACCCCAACAAAACAATTATGCACCTCGCAAAAGGGACACCGCAAGATAAAACATCACCGCTCGGTCGTGCATGACGCAACAGATTATAAGGCGCGGTTGGGAGGGGCAGGGAGCAAACCGAAACTACACGGGAACGAGTACTGGAGACTTTAAGCCCACCTTCACGGCTTGGTCTTTAGACATTTTTTAATGTCTAATTCGCTTAAGAAGGTTGGCGAGCGGACCTGCCGCCACAGGTTTCTCTTCTAGCCGCTAGGTGTCGCAAATGCTCGGGCGTGGCACTCAACGGGCTAAAGGCCGACCTAGCGTAGTAGCGCACAGGCGAAGAGACTGTTGTTGCCCCGGGAAGTCCCTGTGCCCACCTCAAGCACGGCCAGGATGGTCTCGAGCTGGTCCTCCCTGAGCACGATCTGGTTGCTGATGCGCCCCAGGCACTGGATGGCCTTCAGGCGCACCTCCTCAATCTCGTCGTTGAACATGTCCACTATGAAGTCCAGCGACTGGGCCGCAAAGGAGTGGAACTTGAGCGCCAGCTTGCACAAGGAGTCCAGGGTGGCCAACCGCACCTCTGCAAAGTCACGCGCTCTGCTCCAGACCCAAACTGCCTAGACAAACAAAAACAATGCCTGCGCCGCATCGACCGGGTCATGCAGCATACAGACCACAGGGTGCCTGCCGTAGCAACCAAACTGGCAGAAAAGGTCCTAAAACAATCAATAATGACGACACTCTGCACCCAGGCGTTGGGTAAGACGCTCGCGCCACCACTCCTCTCCGCCCTTCTTACCTTGTCAGTGACTGTACTGGAGGGAATTGCAACTCCCCGCGAGCACACAGTGTTTGGAGCTCCCAATGGGGGCTCTACGAGTGTTCGCTCAATATTGGTGGGGCTGCCAACTCGCTAGAACAATGCCATTGGGCTCTCCTAATAATTAACGCAGGCTAGTGGGTTAGGTATATTAGACATGAATGACGCTTGTATCATCTACTTCGGACACTTGTCTGTCCTTGGCGCTATTTACGTACGAGTCTCCCAAAGGCAAACATTAACATAGACGAGCGATAAAGAAATGTTTCTTGGCAGGTTTCCTCCGACAAGTGCAGTGCCTTCTCCAAATTACAAGCCGACATCTACGGGCAGACTAAATTTCCCGACAGTCGGAGGCCTTAAGCGTTTTCCTCGTCAAGAAATGCCCCGAGAGCGTCGCGCTCAAAAAGCTGCACATTTCTGCGTGGCAGTTTCGCAAGTGACCCGCACGATAGAGCGAGCTGCGATTCGAGGCTTAAAGTGTTGCGATTTCTGTCGCATAGTGGGCACATCCGATAGCCGGGGACTCGAGAACGTTTTATTCAGTTTGTGGCTCTGTACCTCGCACCAAATGAAAAGAATGACCCGGCCAAATGTAAGAAATTAATAATGTGTTTTTTTATCGTGCAACCAAAATTTTTAGTGGACAGCGCCATGATCGGTCTGCTTCAAATTCTGGACACCTCATTTACAACGAAAGCTTTTCTGTGGGCATTTCAGCCGCGTCGGAACGGTGGAGCACAGACGCAGACGTCGGCGGGCCCAGGTTACCAGAGAACCTTTAATAAACTCGCAAGGCCTGTGCCGTTTTTGTAGCCTGAGATACACTGGCCGAGGTTGAGCAGTTTCGCGTGGCTCGCATAATGAGCCGTGCTCCGTGCTGCGCATGCGCGAGGATCAGTGACGTCACACGGCGCACAGCTGGTGCGCCGGAGCCGCCGCCGCCGCCGCTGCGCGCTCCGCCCCCGCCTCGCTGGTCTGCGCATTCCAGAGAAGTGACGTCATAGCCGCGGCAGACGCACTGGCGCCGGCGCATGCCCAGCTGTGCGCCTCCGTTGCGCAGTAGCCAAGTCTGACGCTGCACCGGAGCCGCTTGATAGCGCCTCTCATTTTGTGCGCATAAGCTCACGCTACGTATATCCTGACATAGCCGAGCTAAGCCACCGCAATTGTTTTTTAGTTTCATTTGGTGAGAAAACAGCTGCGTCCTGCAGGAAACTGAGAAGAACTCAAGACGACAAGCAACCAAACTTGAACTCGTCGCAGCAATACGAATGTGCCTAAGCTGTCGTCCTCAATCTTTTCACGTAAAATTGCATTCTTACTGAAGCTAACTCCGATTCTAAAAGGTTGAGAGTGCCAAGGTCGAAGAGGGTTGGAAAGCTGACCAAGCACCTATGCCGCAAACTCTGTCGGCCATACGAGGCAACTGTGAAAGAAAGCAGAAGAAATAAACAGAGGAAATAACCAATTTCTGGAAAAACCTTGGCGCCGCCGGTTTGTCTCTTCCTTTTGTGCCTTTTTGCGCTGTTTTGTCTCACTATGTTTGAAACCAGAAAACGCAGAAGAGAGAGGACTCTGAGATGCTTTGAGAAGTCTTTGCCAGCTTTAATAGCTTAAGAACAACGAGAAAGAGGAAGTGCACAAAACTTTCAGCCTTTCCACTCTGGTGAAGAAGGAAGACTAGCAAAGCTGTACTATGGTCAGACGACCTCAAGGACGACGCCTAAGGACGACGTCTAGGATGACCTCAAGGACGATGCCTAGGACGACCTCAAGGACGACTTCTAAGACGACCTCGAGGACGACGCCTAGAGGACAACCTCAGGGACGACATCTAGACGACCTCAGGGACGACGTCTAGGACAACCTCAAGGACGATTTTGAAGACGACCTCAAGGACGACTTCTGGGACGACCTAGAGGACGACCTCGAAGACAACATCTAGGACGACCTCAAGAATGACTTCTAGGACGACCTTGAGGACAACCTCTCGGACAACATCAAGGACGATCTCAAGGACGACGTTTAGGACAACCTCAAAGACAACTTCTAGGGCGACCTCTCGGACAACCTCCAAGGACGACCTCAAGGACGATGTTTAGGACAACCTCAAGGAAGACTTCTAGGACGACATCTAGGACGACGCCTAGAGATATTCAGCCTTTCCACTCTGGTAAAAACCAGGGTGGAAAGGCTGGAAAGGTTGTCGCCATCTATGAGCAAGGCCGGCAAGCCGATTGTCTGGTTGCCGCCGTCGCTTCATAGATGGCGGTAGCTGTCCAGAGTTCTGTGTCGACATTTCTTTGCGGGGGACACGATCCTGGGGAAACTAGTCCTTAACAGCTCCGCTGTAGGATGTGGCGATACTAGACACAATGTAGCATGCCTGGAAGGTCAAAACTGGAGTGAGCGTCTGCTGCGTTCCTCATAAAGTGAAATTCTGCATACGTTCCATTTGATCGATAAATTTAAGATACAGTAGAATCTCGTTAAAGGGAAATCGCTTAGACGTAATTGTCGCTTAAACGAAACAACTATCTCGTGTTGTTTGGTTTTGTATTCATGCAATGTAAAAATAATCCCGTTAATCGGAACTCGAATTCTCGCGCCTCAGGGTAAACGGAACTGTAAATGAAGCTATGTCGCTGACAGATATTTTTTGGTATCGCAGAAAAGAAAAAGAGCTCCGAATAATAAAGCAGTATCAAAAATGTTTTGATTATTTATTAGCTTTATTGCCCAAAATTAGCATGTATACATTTTTTTTGTAGCGTGAGCTACACTGGCTGAGGTTGAGCAGTTTCGCGTGGCTCCTGGAGAGCCGTGCTGCGCATGCGCGAGGAGCAGTGACGTCACACGGCGCACAGCTGGAGCGTGTGACATCACTGAAAAAAAGTATAGTCTAGAACGCGATTCGAACCGCCGACCACCAGCTCCTGAAGCCGACGCTGTACCCACAGTGCCACGAGGCACTTACAGAATAGGCAATCCATTGGACATCTGTATCGGTTGCTGTTGCCCCGTCACCGTAGTGCAGTTCCTACACATATAGCGGGGCGTTTGCCAGTGTGGTATAGCCATGGAGAAGGAGAGCGAAATTGCTGCTCAGCGGCGCAGAAGACCGGAGAAGCTTAACTCATCGGATCCCGAAGTAGTTGCCTGGCAATTAGCGGTTGAGCGTAGGAAGAACGAACAGAAGGCGGCTAAACGTGCTGCGGAGACACCGGAGCAAAGGGAGGAACGTCTAGCAAAGCGGCGTCGCCAGGAGGCTAAGCGACGTGCCCGACCGCTCACGCTACGTATATCCTGGCATAGCCGAGCTAAGCCACTGCAATTTTTTTTCTCCCTTTTTACGCATAGGTGGTTCTGTTGGGTAGGCTTGGCTCAACAGGGCTTCCGCTGGCATTTTAGGCCTCGTGGCCTAGATACTGCGATGGCAGCACTGGAGCGACAACACCACGCGCTCGCGTTAGAAAAAAAGGTCGAAGTCATTAACGATTTCGATAGCTGTTGCTTCACGAAAACTGCGCTTGCAATGAATTATGCCATTCTAAAAAGTAGCCTGACAAGGATTCTTCACGACAAGGAAAGAAAAGAAGAGGTTGCTAGGTCTTAAACAGACCAAGATCTCCTCGTTTTTCTCTACACAGTGAGTGATTGTTTTTAGGGATACCCTGGAGAGAGTAGGGAAATGGGGAACATGAATATTGGTTAAACTTTTTTGCACGATTTGTGTGAATATACAAAAGCAGCAATTTTTTTTCCCCATTGTTTTGCCATCTACATTCACTAGCTGGTGTTTACAAATTGTGCACTTGTGGAAATAGCATTTAGGCTGGCATTTCACATTTTTAGTGTACCTACACTTGATACTCTCAGTAAATGGAACTCCCGATAAATGGAACAGATCTTCCTGGTCCCTTCAGGTTCCGTTTATCGAGATTGTACTGTATTCCCTCTTTGAAGAACGAGCAAGATGACGAAAGTGCCCCGCGATATATTCGAAACGTGACTCTTGACTTTCGCAGCTGACGATACCGTGTTTCTAAAGCTCATAAGCAAGACACAATACATGTACACGTGATGGGACAAACAGTGAGAGGGATCCTGGAGCGCAACGGAGCTCGTACCGTGTTCTATGCGGCGGCACGTGCTTCCAGAAAACGTCAGACTGGATACATTTTGTTTCGGCGCATTGATAAGAGAGATAGGAAACGCCGAAAAGTCAAGGCGGAGTGGTGTAGTGGTTAGCATGCCCGACCAGATATTGAGAGACCCAGAGTTTGAACCCCGGTGCCGACAAAGATTTTGTCTTGCGTAACTTCTATGGAGGAAGACGATGAAAGCGCTGGCCCTCACCAAGGAACTCGTCCTCGAGGCCGTGGACGAAGGCCCCGCAGGCCCCAGAGCCCATGAGGCTGACACTCTGGGCGTCCAGCTCCTCCCGGGGGGCGTCGTCCGCCCACTTCTGGCCCGAGGACCACTCCCCGCTCTCGTAGCTCTCCTTCTGCCGCTCGTGCGCCGAACGCTTGCGCTGCAACACGTACCAGGTCGGGGGCGGACCCTTTTGCAGTGCCACCAACAGAGAGGGCGTCCCGTTCCGCCCGTGGATACCAAGAAATTGGCCAAAAAGGACGTCGCAAAAGAGTTTGCTATCCTAGTGATGGAACCTTTGGTAGCAGGTTCTGTAGCGGGCAAAATATTGCCTCGGAGCAGACGCCAACAAATAAAAAAGTGATGGCATCGCTATACGAGTTCGTCCTTGATACTGCAGCACTTATTACTTTTTGTAATAAGAGCAGATAGGGTGCAAAATGAACGCAAAGCACTTTATTTAGAAAAAAGGCTCTGGTCAAAGTAACTTACATTTACGATGGATACTAAAAAAATGGTTGAAAAATTTATCACACACTTCAGTTGGGATAAAACCTCACTTCCATCCCACTTTTTACACCAGGTAGTTTGTCTTTAAATGTATCTCGCGTAAAATGCCAGTATATCCATTTTCACGACCCAGAACCACTCTTTTCAACACCGTCGAAAATCATTGAAGGATTTCAAGCGAACAGACCACTGGGCATCTCGACATTGATAAACGACGCCCGTGTCTTCCCCAAAATAACAATGGAGGCACCTGCTTGACTCAGTGAAAAAGAAACCTCGTGACCAAGCAATTTATTGCACGCATCAGCCCAGCAGTTGCCTACAAAAGCAAGCGCGGCAAGGAACATCGCGGTATTCATGGCCCAGAACCGCTCTCTTTAAAACCCCCCCCCCCCAAAAAAAAAACAAATTTTTTTTTATACAGTTAAGTTGCGACACACGTGTCAAAAAATTATTATATTACACGAAAAAAAAATTTTTTTAAAAGAAATATTGACAGTGCGAGACGCGATTTAGTCAATAGTCACCTCCTTTCCACTTGTTTTCTCTCGGCATTTCGGGCGGGATGCTCTTTCCACAATGAGGTGGAAAGAGCGAATTACCATCTTGTTGAGCGAATGACCATTCCATGACGTCATGGACTTTGCGCGCAGAATTTCAAATAAATCTCTCGCCGTCAATTTTGCTCTAAAAAACGTTTTTTTCACAGTAAAATTAATTTTTTTGACACGCGTGTCCCCACCATTATTCTTAAAAAAAAACATTTTATTTCTTTTCGGGGGCCCTTTAGCACTGTCGAAGATCGTTGCAGGCGAGCACTAAGCTTCCCACACTTGAACTTGGTTTTCACTTGAAGTGGCTGTGAATCCCCAAATTGTGATTCTGTCTTAGCTCCAGTGCGTTTTCGTCATGGGTGTTGACGTTGCTGCCTTCAGAGCAAGCATCTGGGAAGCTCCTTCTCTGGGAAGCGGCTTTACCGCATCACACGCGGAGAAGCCGTCGTGGCATGCCGAAAGGGGCATTCGGAGCGCTAACCACAACATACCTGCGGAGATGACGGAGAGAGCCTAGATTTCAGAGGGGGAGCAACAAGTACGCCTGCATTTTACTGTCGCGTGGCCAGTGTGGCGAGGAAACTGGGCGGAGAGGTGGACACGTTTGCAGAAGGGGAACACTTTTGAGTTTTGACTCCTTGCATGCTGCAGCTCGTTTTGCAAATGCGGCCCACCAACCACGTGAACCCGATCGAGCAGTTGCCCCATCTCTTATATTTATGCTCTCTAAACCGACGACAGACAAGCTTGAGCGCAAACTCGGTGCCGTGCGCGCTTCTTTGTTTGCTTTGTGATCTGTGTCGGCGTCTGGTCGGTGAAGTCGCTCTTGCACGAAAGACTACTCGCTCAAGTCCTGATTCGGCTAAATTATCGCCACTCAACGATGGAGAGTCCCGGCACCGCCGGCACCTCAACGGGAAAGACAAAGGCAATCTCCTTGAATCAAAAGCGTGCCATCCTCGACGGAGTGCGCATAAACATAAAGAATGCCCTCCACCATCGGCGTCCTCCACGGGCCTGTCACAGCTGTCGACAAGGTCCGTATGTAGCAGGATCTTTTTTAATTCGGAGCTTCTCGCAGTTGGCGAGAAGCGGCTCCGAAATAGCGGAGGACGCGTGCAGGGAAGCCTCGACCGCTTTCTGCAGGCTCAATAAAGATGTGTCCGTGACAACCCGTGTTATCTTCTTTTTTTTTTTATGTTATTTGTAGGAGTTTATATAAAACAAAAAAAGTGGATATAGCGAAGCGATTTCCGATTCCCTTTGACTTCAATATGACCGGTCTCAACAGTATTACTAACAGCACCACCATCACTTCAGTCCTAAATCAGCGAGATACTCTCTTACATTGAAATTAATAATTTAGGGTGTCTTAGCTACGCAAATTTTGTTATCCTCGTGTATTTGCGTTATAAGTGTTATATTCGTACGTTTTACTTTTCCTATCTAATTAGATCTACCCATAAGCATATATAAGCGAACAATCTACTACTGTGGATTATCGGGGGTTTTGAGGTCGCACAGTGCACCTCAAGAGGACGAGGACATCTCCTACCGTCGGTGGTGCCTCAACGATGGGAGGTGAAGCGCGACTAGGGCATCCCTGCGGGCTCGAGAACAATGCAAGCTAGAGAGCCCATCCGGGCTTTCGGTGTGGCAGGGCCCATATAGAGCTCTAGGTCGCTAGAGTGCGAGGACGCACGATAAACTTCTCCCGCGCGCACGTAAATATTCCGCATTTCTAGTCACCGGCAGGATGAGAACAGCGGGGTGCGTCTTTCAGATGCCCGACCTCCAGCGCACGCCGTGACCTGGCTTCGTGCACACGCTCGAGGTGCACAAAACGACCAGGCGTCGCCGAAGGTAGGAAGTCGGTGCGAGTGAAGCTCCTCCCTGCCGTTCTCAGCTCGTTGGCGTATGAAGGCGCTCTGGCAACCCGACTGCGACCTTCAACAAACTTTTCAGACGGTGAAGTGCGCGAAATGAGCGAGACGGGACCTCACCCTTAAATTGGACATGAGCTTCTTGTCGAGCGTCTGCTCCAGGAAGTGAGAGCTCACGTGGTCCATCGTGCCCTGGAAAGAGTTGGGCTTAGCGTGCCCCTCGAAGAGCCGCCGAGGCGCAGGTTGCGGGGGGGGCAGCCACTTGCCATGAGGGAGGCGGCCTCTATCCTGACGTTCATGGAGAGGTCGCCGATCATCTGGCAGATCTTGGCAAAGGCGTCGTCGGCGAGCCGGATCTGCTCCTGGCTGTTGCGGACCCGCACCAGGCTGCGAGAGACGGATGCCAGATCTGCCTGTCGGTGACTCCGCAGACCTCGCCAATGGCCGAGTGCCGACTCTGCCCGGAGTCTACTGTGCTGGAACGCGTCTCCGACCCGCGTGCATTCTGCCCGCGCATCGAAAGTGCTCCCAAAAACGAAGGACGTCCCGAGAGCTGGCGTCTCGTGCCGTCGCCGCCCTGGTGGCTGGCGCTATACGAACACGAGCGTTGCAGCCGGGAGTGCGTCGCAGTTTCCCGACACCTGGCTGCCGAAACTTTCCTCAACTGTCAGGTCGGAGAAGGACCTGCAGCAGTTCGCGACACTGCCAGAATTGTGGCCAGGGACGGCACTCGTACAACGTCCTCGGGCAGAAATCGAGGCTTTTTAGAATGCGGTGAACGCACCGTTGGAGATGCCTTCCGAGCACCGCACTACGACTGCAAAACACTTCCCGAGAAGTCGGGCGTGGCGGCTTGGGCCGCCGTCGTGTGCGGTGGTACAACGCCAAATCGCACTTAGATCTATCGTTGCAGAAACTAGCTTTTATTGGCACGCACGCGCTATATACGAAAACTGTTTATTTACGTATAGCAAGGAAAGTGAAGCCACTGAAGTTCACTTATCAATTAAACAATGATGTAATATCTGATGTGACTGAATATAAATATCTCGGTGTAACCATATCTCATGATCTCCGTTTTCCACAACACATTCAAAACATCTGTTCCTCCACATCTCATAAATTGGGCTTGTTACGTCAAAAACTTAGAAACGCTGGCCCTTCTGCTAAATTGCAAGCCTATAATTCCTTGGTCCGACCGAAATTAGAATATGTTGGCATAGTATGGGAGCCGAAAAACAAAAAGGATGCGTCACAACTTGAGATTGTTCAGAGGAGAACTATTCGCTTCATCTATGGAAAGTATAATCAGCTAGATTCCCCATCTTCATTAATGATGGCAAACAATACCGTATAATCGCGTGTAAGGGCCGCACCCGTGTAAGGGCCGCACCCCCGTATTTGGGACAAAGTATTGCAAAAAAAAAAGTACAGAAATTATTCGTGTATGCGCCGCACCCCCTTGTTTTTGAGGCGCGCCGACTGTAATGCCACGTTTCTATAAATATATTTCGCTAAATGGCGCTTGCCACCGCCCGAGCACGTAGCGGCACGCGTCCGCATCCCCAATATTTGCTCTCCACTCATCCGTATCACCGCATGGCAAAATGGCTGTCGACCTCGATCGTGGTCGGCCGCACTGTCGGGATGCATTTATGTTGCGGCAAGGCATTGAGAAAAGATGAACGATATGTCAGGTTCCGTGGTAAGCGCGAGGAATGGGGATTCAGCGGGCTCGGCTCGCGCGTGCACTCAGGTTACTGAACGCCACTGTACGCTCTAGGGAGGTTTCCTTTTGTACTTCGATTCGTATCAAAGCGTCGTGATTTGTCTGGCATCTTGATTTGTCTGCCTTTTCGCGCAATCTCAGAGCTACGGGCAAGTACCACTTCAACAGTCATACGCGATTCAAGCCAAAAGTTGCCGCGCATGCTATCAAGTACGGCAAAAAAAAAAAAGATGCGTATTGCGCAGTATGTAAACTAATTAAATCCGACTGACGACTGAGTCCGGAATCCGGAGTGAAGGCATTTCCAACCAGTGCAGCCGAGCGCGCTCATGTACGTTCATTAAAAAATGTGGATACAGTTGTTTTTTTTTTTATCCGTGTATGGGCCGCACCTCGAAAATTTGCCCTCAAATCGGGAAAAAATAGTGCAGCCCTTACACGAGTTCATACGATATATCATCCCTCCAGCATCGTCAAAAAATTCAAGACAAACATTTTTGTCTTTGCTTTATCATAACAGACTCCGCATTGAATCAAGCCTATATTTATCCCCATTATCATCTAGGGAAACTAGGCACCATCATCAGTATTCCTTGGTACCAATATTCGCTCGGACTAATATTTTTAAGTATTCCTTTTTCCCACGCACTATTACAGATTGGAATGCCCTCCCTTGTGACATTTTTTTTCCCCCGACTTCAATGGTGCTCTTGAGAATCACACTTTTCAAATGTTCTCCTTTCCCGGTGTTTGTACATGCATTTTTTATTGTATATTAGGCATTGATTAAGGAATTTTTATTATTTTTACGGCGTTTATATATATACATGTCGTTGTATAAGCAATATATGGTTGCCACGTGTTTTTTGTTTCTTATATGTATAGTTTTATTGCTCGTATGTACCCCACACCTGCAGGGGCCTGTTCAAAACCTGCAGTATGTCTAAAAAAAAAGTCCTCTAAAAGTATAGTTGCAAATAAGAATTGGGATAGGAAACAGAAGCTATTAGATAAAAAAATTATTAGGACGTACAAGTATCAATATATAATGCTATCATTATATGTCAACCTTTTCATCTCGGTAGCTATTTCCTTGGTGGAGAGAGGGTGCTGACGTGCTCGGTGCCATAAGGCGGCTCCAATTTGGTTGGTTCTGATTTCAGCGCGCTCGCGGCTGCGTTGGTGTACTAGTATATTGTTTTCGCTTAATTTTGGGACACAAATGTCTCCCTTGTGGTACACAACCAGCGATACAATTGTACTACAAACCTTCTTTTTTTTTTTTTTAGATCTTTGTCCGGGGACATTCGTCGTTCAGCCGCGTCTTGCGGCGGGACGACTTAACTGATGCAGGAGGAGGATTTCCATTATCCATTGCTGCAATGGCCGCATCGGTTGACACCAGTTTCCATAAAGATAAACTAATAAAGATAATAATGCACAAAGGCATAGCGCCAAAGCAGCTTGATAATCTAATTTGCTTACATTTTGTAATGAGATGCTAAATCGCAACGAACAGATCAACTTGCAAGTGTAGTGCTCACTGCTTGATTTTTGAGGACAAAACGTTTTCTGAAATTTGCCAATTGGAAAGCCCCCCTGTAATGACGAAAAAAAAAAAAAAGAGAAGCAATGTCGTCTCTGGCTGTTTTCTTCAAAAAAATTAAGTACTCGAGACGTTTCGATGGTTCATCCTAGACCGAGTAGAAAATGTTTTCTATAGGCCTCACTAAGGTATTTATTAACAGCATTTCACAGCCTTAGGGGGTATGTTGTCCTGGATTTGGGGAGGTATGGAGACAAGGCCTCGGCAGCCATGACCAAAATCTTTATTAGTGTCGAAGAAAAACGAAGCAAAGGATGTAAACAGGCCAAAAATCAAAAAGATGAAGATGGACACCATGAGGTGTTTTTCTCCTGAAGACGCACCAGGATGGCGCACCTTTTTGAGCCATGGTTTCAGAAAGGGCAACATGGCAGGACCATGTGTCATCCTTTTTAGTGAAACAGCTGTCCCTGGTACAGTGCAATGATCCTTAGAGGATCCAAAATTCAGAACAACTTATTGGTTACCGTATTTACACGAATGTAGGTCGACCCTTCATTCAATTTTTGAAAATCTGAAGTGGGGGGGTCGACTTATAATCGAACCAAAGCATTCCACCGCCAAAAAAAACGAAACAATCGCGATATCATGAACACCTCGGCTTGTTGAGAGTTCAGCCGGCTGTACCTCTAGCATTGCACTATTCTGTGCGCTCATTTTACAAATTAATTATTTTTTATTTGCACGAACGAGTATTATTGCTAGTGATTCGCAAATTAACCCAAATATACGGCGGTGAACAGCGTACCGCGCGCCCGACTCCCGGGGGGGGTGGTGGCGCTTCTTGTAAGAGCCACTCCGGAGGCCGCTGGAACAGCCTCACGGCTCAATCACCCCGCAACTTCTCTTTGCAGTTTTTCGCGCGATTCGTGGTTGGACGTTGTTTGATTGAGTGTCGAGATAACGCTGGAGCGCTAACTATGTTTATTTTGTATTGACACGCGTGATCCGGGCAGTTTGGGTTTTCGGTGCTCGTTTATGGCCATTCTTCACTCGGAAGCAACCAACAACTGCACTGTTGGACGCAAGTTCGACCCATCGGAGCAAGTGATGCTCCAGTGGAGTCAGCAGTGGCGCGGGATCTTAAACTGTGACGGCAAACGAAGAGGCTTCCGCGGGCCAAGGTCTGGACAGGTGGAGATGCCTTCCGGAGTTGGAGGTCAGGCTTGCAACGTACGGCGCAAAAGTATGCAATCGCTCCCTACCCGTGACGTCCAACGCGATCGCCGAGCAAGCACGGAAGATGCGGTTGATCCTGTCATTTGTGAAGTGCAAAATTTCGTTGGACGACGCTGACGACGTGCTTCGAGAATGTGGCAGTGATGACGACGGGACTGACATCACCAGTGCGGGCGAGTCGTGGTCTAGTTGCAGACGGAGTGAGAACGACAGGGAGCAGTTTCAATTGTCCCGCCACCAGCATGAACTTCCCATGATAATGCCTGGGCATCTCATGCACCTCACGCGTGCATGCGCAGCCAAAGCACACCAGAAGGCATTGACCGCGTGTTGGAGGCTGGGCTTTCGAAACGGATACTTTGCCGTTCTCACGTGTTCGCAGTAAAATGCGCATCTCAAGATTTTTTTTTTTTTTTGCTGATGTGCAATGTGGGGGGGGGTCGACTTACAATCGAGTCGACTTACAATCGTGTAAATACGCTATCTAAAGGAGCATGGATCTGGTGCCATCTCTGGCTTGTCAGTTGGCATCCAGGAGACGTATTACTCAATACCACACACAGGCCTTTTGCTGATACTACGAGCAGCCATTGAAGAGCAAGGAACAACAACATGGGATTACTGTTGACACCTTCCTAGAACTATTCAGTGTATACCTAGCAGCGACAGTGGTATCCCATCACGGGCAACACTTGGTGCAAAAAAAGCGGCGTGTGGATTGGGTCTCGGGTCTCTCCTTATCTTTGCGATTTGTTCCTTGAAGCAACCGGCAGGAACATTCAAGAGAACCTGGATGACCTGTGGGTGAAAGTCATCTTTAGGTATGTTGATGACTGTTTGGTGCTATGCGACACTGAGCTGGGAGATTCGGGGAACGTATGTAGAGAAAGGGTTTTGACCCGTTTCCAAAAAAGTTGCCCAGAATTGCCTTTTACTTACGAAACTACCGTATTTACATGAATGTAGGTCGACCCCTTTTAAATTTTTGAAAATCTGAAGTGGGGGGGTCGACTTATAATCGAACCAAAGCATTCCACCGCCGGCAAAAACGAAACAACCGCTATATCATGAACACCTCGGCTTGTTACGAGTTCAGCCGGCTGTACAACTTGCATAGCACTATTCTGTGCGCTCATTTTACAAATTAATTTTTTTTTTTTTTATTTGCGCGAAGGAGTACTATTGGATAGCGATTCGCAAATTAACCCGAATATACGGCGGTAAACAGCGCCAGCGCGCCCGACTCCCGGGGGGTGGCGGCACTTCTTGTAAGAGCCACTCCGGAGGCCGCTGGAACAGCCTCACGGCTCACTGGCTCACTCACGCCGCGGCTTCTCTTCGCAGTTTTTCGCACGATTCACGGTCGCACATCGTTTGATCAAGTGACGAGATCATGCTGGAATGCTAACTATGTTTTTTTTGTATTGACACGCGTGATCCGGGCAGTTTAGGTTTTCGGTGCTCGTTTATGGCCATTCTTCACTCGGAAGCAACCAACAACTGTGCTGTTGGACGCCAGTTCGACCCGTCGGAGCGGGTGATGCTCCAGTGGAGTCTGCTGTGGCGCGAATCTTAAACTGTGACGGCAAACGAAGAGGCTTCCGTAGGCCAGTCTGAATAGTTGGGGGTGCCTTCCGGAGTTGGAGGTCAGGCTGGCAACGTACGCCGCATAAGTGTGCGATCGGTCGCTACCCGTGATGTTCATTGCGATCGCCGAGCAAGCGCGGAAGATGCGGTTGATCCTGTCATTTGCGAAAAGCGAGATTGCGTTGGATGACGCCGACGACGTGCATCGAGGACGTAGCAGTGATGACGACGGAACTGACATTACCAGTGCGGACGAGTCGTAGTCTAGTCGCAAACGGAGTGAGAACGACAGTGAGCAGCTTCAGTTGTCCCGCCTGCAGCGTGAACTCCCTAGTTTCGACAACGCCTGACCATCTCACGCACCTCGCGCGTGCATGCGCATCCAAAGCATGCCAGAAGGCATCGATCGCGTGCGATCGCGTGCGTGGAGACTCGGCTTTCGAAACATACTTTGCCGTACTCACGTGTTCGCAGTAAAATGCGCTTCGAAAGAATTTTTTTTTTTTGCTGATGTGCAATGTGGGGGGGGTCGACTTACAATCGAGTCGACTTACAATTGTGTAAATACGGTACCACTGAATACATCAATCAAGTTCCTGGATCTCCTTTTTGAGTTCAAAGCAAGTCACGTCTGTTGGTGGTACAAACCCTGATCATCTAAGGGGTTTCTTCCTTACGAGCCAGGTCATACGAAGACCATCAAAAGCGTTGTCAGTTCTGCTCTTGTTTCTGCACTAATAAAGTCCTGCCATCATCAAGTTGATCAAAGTCTTAAAAAGCTTTCAGCCTTTCCATTTTGTTTGATGAAAAAGGAAGACCAGCGAAGCTGTACTATGGTGGGAATGAAGTAATGGCCGGCTGCAAGTTGGCAAGGCAGAGTGGAAAGGCTCGAAAGTTTGCGTCATCTATGAGCGACGGCGGCAAGCGGACAACCGGCAAACACAACACTCTGGACAGCTACCGCCATCTATGAGCGACGGCGGCAACCAGAGTTTTGTGTCGACATTTCTTTGCGGGGGACACGATCGTGGGGAAACTAGCCCTTAACAGTTCCGCTGTCAAAAAAAAGACCGCATCTCCACGTGGTGAATGATGTTGATTGGGGCGAAGCTAGGGTGGTGCTGATGATACTGATTTTGGTCATAGGTATTGCTGCTTGCTGTCGGCGTTGACGCTTTGCCGCCGCTTCCCGAGCTCTCAACTCCGGGTCCGCTTGGCGTTTTTGACGCTGTGCAGCAGCTTCTCGCGCCCTGGTCTCCGGAGCAGCTTGCTGTCTACGTAGACGCTGAGGCGCTGCATGCCGAGCTTTTCGGTCCTTTTCATTCATGGCAGTAGGAGAATGTGTGGTTTTCTTCTTTTTCTTTTTTTAAGCAGACAGATGGGATGGCATCTCAGAGCCCCCTACTCTTTTTTTTTCTTCTTTTTCTTTTTTTCATAATTTCTTTTCATCTTTTTTTCCAATTTTTTTTTGCCCTACACGAGTATGTGAGCATGTGCTCGTGAGCACGTGATCTCACGAGCAGAAGCACGAGCACCCGACGCCGGCCTACAGCGGACGGCGGACGGACATACGGACATGGCTAGCCCCTAAGGAGCTTCGCCCCTAAAACAGATTGCCCGACTACGCGACTCTGGTTACCCGAGTGCTCTCCTGGGAGGCGTATGTGAGAGCATCCCCAAGAAACTGAAACGTAAAGAAGCAAGCGGCGAGAAAGCGGTGAATCCACCAACGTGATGCAAAATCGCGGTTGTGCCCTTTATCTATGGAGTGACCCACAGGCTAAAAAAGATTGCAGGCAGGCAAGAGATCCAGGTTCTTTGTTCGGCACCGAACAAGGCCTACTCCGTGTGCCACAGGGTCAACAAAGAATGCGATCAATGGAGGATATGTGACACGACCTATAGAACACACTACGCCCCACGCGAAACGATGGTCGTTTATCATATTCGCCTCTCTTGCGGGAAGAGCTACATTGGACAAACTGGCTGATGTATAAACGATTAAACGAGGAAGCACGCAGCGTCGGTGACCTCCGGGTGACCTGTGGATGTGATGCAGAGCTCACCAACATAACCGTCCTTCATAAGAACAAGAACTCCTTGGCCATTAAAGAAACAGAAGAAGATTGCGTGAGCACCTCATCGATTATGGTTCACAAAAAAGAACGACAATATTTGCAGTTTGCCCCATCCTGTTGAGGGGTAGGCAAAACGTTTTTTGAATCGCGTTTAATGTGCCGTAGAAAAAAGAAGAAAGTGCCTACGCTGGTAAGAAGATAAAATAAAAGTCAGCTGTTAGTCACCGGTGTGTTTGTCCAGTCCCTCTCTCTGTGTTCTCGTTTTTTTCGTGTTCAAATGACTTGATTGCCAACAGTAATTGCCCACGCTTAAACATACCCCAACTGTCCCCGTGATCCGCTAACATTCATTCTCCCGAACGTTGGTACCGCAAAGCATACGGTAAAAGAGTACCACGCCAGGACAAACATGTATGCAGATTCTTTTTTAGGGGCGAAGCTCCTTAGGGGCTGGCCATGTCCGTCCGCCGTCCGTTGTCCGCCGTAGGCCGGCGTCGGGTGCTCGTGCTTCTGCTCGTGAGATCACGTGTTCACGAGCACGTGAGCACATGCTCACGTGCTCGTGTAGGGCAAAAAAAAAGTTGGAAAAAAAAAAAGACGAAAAAAATTATGAAAAAAGAAAAAGAAGAAAAAAAAGAAAAAGAAGAAAACCACACATTCTCCTACTGACATGAATGAAAAGGCTCGGCATGCTGCGGCTCGGCGTCTACGCAGACAAGCACCACCAGAGCTTCGCCCCAAGCAACATCATTCACCACATGGAGATGCGGTCAATTTTTGTTAAAGCCATTGCAGAGTGGAATAGGGTGACTGAAGACCAAGTGTGCTCTACAAATGAAGATATTTTTTTTTTTTTTTAAACTGTAACCCCCCTGCAATAACGCCTCCGGGCAATGCAAGGTAATCTTTGAATAAAGAATAAAGGAGGACGTCCCTGACAAAGTAAAACGAAGGAGAGAAAGCAACTTTACTTTGTTTAGGCACATCCTACTGATTTCTGTGACTCCAAAGTCAAAGTATATTCGTGCGAAAAGAAAACAGTGGAGATAAGAGAGTGAAGCTTTGTTTTGTTTACAAAAAAGCAGGTTCGAAAGGACAAAAAGAAATCGGAATGATAACACCAGCAGTAACCCGTCCGGGGATTGCGAGGTCAACAAGGACCCAATATCCTGGAGCGGAACTGCAGAATGTAAGGTCAAAGATGTTTTCTTTTGTTCATAGCTGAAAGCAACTCCTTTGAGTCCATCTCCACCGAAATAAGGACACCGCAAGTACCCGGTCCTTCTCCCGGAACGTCCCGACCGTGGTTGGTAGTGTTATGCGATGTTTGGGACATAGGCAATGGGCAAATAAAGACTGGCCAGAACACAATTGTTTCTGAAGCGTCCTATTTCAAGCTCTGCGTTACCGTGGTGTCCTCCACGTAGCAACGCCGCCTCAACCCGCGTTGATAGAACGGGAACGCATAGGTACGCACCAAACCAGAAAGTTGCACAAGAGTCTGCACCTCGTGATTCACAAGGCGCCCGACTTGACCCACGCCATCGTTGGCTTTTCCTGCCGTGTTTTCACGATTCTAATGCGCGCTCTTTTCGCCACAATAGGTGCCCAAAAATACATTAGCGTTGCAATCGAAACCAAAAACCATAACTCAAAAAGAAAAATGCGATACTCGGTACAAAGTGGTTAGCCCCATCGCTATCGTGACGTTTGTTTACGTCAATGCTGGTTTACGTCATATGTATTTCATTTTGGTATTCGTATCAAATGCATTCTCTTACGTCTACGGACTAGTGCCCTGCCGTTAAGATGGAAAAACAAAGCAAAAATTCGACTAGGAGGCTTTGGCCATCATGCTGGCGGGAAAAGAAAACAACGGAGCAGCACTGCGTGGCCTCGCAATCCCAGCGACCTGATGAGCTTGCAAAATTGTTTGGAAGACTACCCTCCCAGAGCGACGGTTGCGCACTCGTACTAGCGCAAGAAACAGTGGCACCTAAAACGCTTTAGACGAAAGCAGGTACTACCTCTGTTGACAGGCAAAGAACCATCGTTGGACTCCAACAACGGCGACTAGTGCACGGTATTTTTTTCTTTTTATTGGCACGCGTTTCATAAAATTTGTTCTATGAGGTATGTGTTCAACCTTCATTGTTTTACCTGCATGGTAGAATCGGCAGCAATTTACTTTTTAAATATCTGGGAGCTACATCTATCTGCGCATTAGAATCGTGCAAGCACGGTAGTTCCCACCATTGCCCTCCGTAGCTTCTTTCACTCGCTCGTTGTGCCTGCTTGTTTTTTTAATTTTTTGGTTGATGTCGTTTTTTTTTACTATATTTTCTTAATTTACAGATCAGCAAAGACTAGGAAGTCTAACAAAGGAATCATCATGGTTTTGGAAACATACTTTCACGGAACAAGCGATAACGCTGTATGCTGATCAGCGGTGTTCATTGCACGTATGCAAACAACGGACTTGGCGATAGTATAAAACATTGTTTTGTGCGCATTTTGTGTATGAAACGATAACAAACATAAGTCTGTTGTTATTGTTTCATACACAAAAGTCGAAAGTCAACCGTACAAATATTGGGACCATGCATACGTGTTGTTGTCAGCAATGCACTCGTGGGAAATGCAGCGTGCCGACTTGGAGAAACGCACAGACTCGTCGGTTGTTGGTTTGTTTTTCCAGCGTCCAAAAATGACCCCCTCAGGGGGTAATCAATGCTCGTTCTTCTCTGCCCTGGACCATCGATGAGACTAGGCTGCCTCATGACCTCGTCCGTGAAACTTACTGGTCACTGTAGATGTGGCTCAGGACTTCCAAGAGCTTGAGGGCCGCTATGCGAACGCTCTCGTAGTCATCGTCCAGTGCAGACGTGACATGCTCGTACAGAGACAGCTCCAGCCTCAGGCCACGGCTGTGGAGGCGCAGCTGCAAACAAATGTCACCCATGAAGCCGCGGTTACGCTGCTAACATACAAAAACCGTCTGCAGACGTATGTATGAAGCAAACATGTTTCAAACATGCCCAACCTTTCCGACCGTGACCTTGTTAAGGAATGGACCACTGACTGAGCGGTAGGTCCACGCCCTAGTTTAGAATTCAGTAATCTGAGTATGACACTTACAAAATCAAGATTTACATATTTAGCCTCACGGATGCTATATTTCTATTTTATTATTTCTACTATTTCAATTAACTGGAATCAGATGACATTTTCAATCCTAACTCACCTCAATTTAACGAGTGCTCGCATCCTATACTGAAATAATGTTTACGCTTTTTAACTATTCAATTCTTGCATCGTTTCTTTTTTTGTCAAAAGAAATGTGAAATTATGCAACCCTTCTTGTTTGTATTTATGTAATCTGCATCGTTACTAACGAGTGCACCAATGTGTAGGCTTCGGCTGTTATTGGGCTCTTGAAATAAATAAATACAACTAATCACTGGCAAATTTACTAAGGCTAACAGAATCCCAATGCTAATTCGAAAAGTAACGGGGAAGTGCATCTCATCTGGCGCGTCGATGGTCGACACCTCCCTGTGCAGTCCGTCCCAGGCGAACAAGTTCCGGCGGTCAGCTTGGCTCCCCGTGGGCGGGGCCCCCTGCCCTCGCACCCACTTCTCGAGACGGTACAAGTAATCGGCGTAGAAGCTCGTCCTAAATTTGGCGCGGGGCCGTCGACGGCGATCTCGTCGCCCCGCTCGACGATGCGTCCGTTTGCCTCTTCTCGCGTTGCCCTTTCCTCCATACCCTTGACCCCAGGTTTGCACGCCCAGCGTAGAAACTTTTCTTTCCCCAAAGCAGGGACCTTCCAGGCACAACGTCTCTCGGGCATTCAAAACAGAGACCCGTAAGTGTGTTGTCTGCTCGTTTCGTAAATTTCGGGAAGAGGAGGCCTCCATCCACACAGTGCCCAAAAAAGCTGTTCATATTTTGAAGTGGAGCACCCGACGTACAACCAGCTTAACCGAAAGAAACTTTGCATCACGAAGGCGGCAGTTTACGTCCGTCTCCTTCTCAAACTTTCGTCCCTCCCTACTTTATGCGACAATGCCCGAGGCGTATCTGCGGATAATTTTGTCATTGTGTCTGCAACAAATACTGTGTTTTTTTGAATAAGCAGTGAGAATGCAGCTTTCATCCGTTGAATTGCACCTGCTGTTCTTAAGAAACATTCTCGCGTCGTATAAATAAATTGCACGTAACAAAAAGCAGTTACATTAGTGGTAGCGATGAAATGCAAGGCGAGAGGCGCAGCCATTGGCGGTAGCTCGGCCAGCAGAAGCTGCTGGGAAAACGGAGGCAGCCGCTGTTGGATTAGGACAACGGGCTCGTGCGCATGTCTGTTCGGCCGACGCTTTGTTTTTGTGGCAACGAAAGGAGACAGACTTGATTGTGAAGACAAACATGGCAGCGTTCAGAGATTGGATGCATGCTTGGACTCATGTGCCGTACACGCAGAACACGAACGAAAATAGCATGCAGCGAGGGCGACAAAAGCTGCTCTTCTCCAGTGCAAACGTCTCGACGAGCCCAAAACAAGGAGCAGAATTTTAGGCCGGGTAAGGAGTTTTTCTTTTTTTTTATGCTTTACTTTTTTACACTTACTGTCTCTGAAAAACTTTTTTGGTACGTTCAAAATCTTTCAAAATTCATCAGCATAGGCTTTTGGCCCCTGGACCATGCCGAAGCGTTTACCTTCTTCACGCATCTCTCTGTCCTCCGCAGTTTGCGAATGCCGTTACGCATGAGCCTCACGACGACCGATAGCAACAGCCGGCATGAAGTGCAAATTAAGTCTTCAGAAGGCTTTCTGAGAGATTACTCAAAACCCAAAAAGGTTCGCGGAGCTCGCTCGTAGACCAGACACTGTAAAGGCCTCTGTCATAGGCACCAACAAACATTCAAACTTGCAATCAGGAAATTTTAGTCTTGTGCGAATAGTGGATTTTGAGTTCGAAGCGAATTCGAAGCGAGTAGCGAGCGCTCAAAGCGCTTTTCTGTAGCATCGTGTGCGGTCCATCTTGCGCGTCGAAAAGCGCAAGTTCTTTTCCTTTTTTTTTGTTATTTTTTTCTGTCGTTGACGGTCTGGCTGCTCGGCGCCAAAGTCGGCTCGTAAAACTTACTTTGTTTTTTTTTTGCACGCAATTTTTTTAGTATGTGACGTTCAGTTTCGCTGCTCTCCGGAGCATGCTTTTGGACACACGTTTTAAGCGCAGACGGCAGCAGACCATCCGTGAGTACTTTGGACAATAAAATGAAGTTTAATTTTAACCATCTTTCTGTCCTTTTTTTAATTCGATCATTCGGATAATTCGACCAAATTTCAAGGTCCCGTCGAGGTCGAATTAACGAAAGTTTACTGTATATAAAATATTTTTTTCTTAATCTTGATTTAAAAAAGAATGAATTGCGCATGATGAATGCAGGTTGTAAGGGCATCTCTGCCTAACATAGTATAATCTTGCATAACAGTTAGTTTAATTTTGAAACGTTTACTACAGTGTAGATATACACATTCACAAAGTTTCCATTTATTTTCAAATTCAGCCGGCACGAGTGCACCATCCCACTCTGAATGTATGCTTTTCTTCCAAACACGCAATTGCGATATTCACACTTTTCAAAGCGATTATCGCGGCGGTTTATCCCGTTGAGTGCGCTTCTTACCGAGCACCGATGTAATGCAGAGAAGCAACACCCGCGGAGCTCGCTTCCGCGGGTATTGCTTCTCCGCAGTGCATCATTGCTTGGTAAGAAGTGCACTCAACGGGGCTAACCTGCCGCAATCAACACTTCGAAAAACGCGAATAGTGCAGTTATTCTTGAAGCGAATACCGAATAGTGTATTCTTCGAAACTACTATTCGGAATTTTGAATATTCGCACAACCCTAGGAAATTTAGTACATTGCACACTAAGGCCATCCAGCAGGAAGCATTTCCTTGTCAAAAAAGATTTCAATGTCACTCGTTGACAATTTGAAGCTCGCGAAAACCAAAAGAAAATCTTCCGGGCAGTAGTCTGGTCACACCTACAATGAGCGGAAGGCGTCTTGAACGGTGCGTTTAGCTTTTTATCCCGAGTCAAAAGTGGTCCCAAAGCGGCAATAGATAGAACCCGGTGTGGTACCACACTGAGTTCTATCTATTGCCGTGTGGTACGGTGTATGTATTGCCGTTTGGTATGGTGCGGTACTTTCGAAGAAGGAAGCCGTACCATTGCGCAGAAGGCCTCTGTCCTGACCCGGGGGTCCTGGTTGTTGCTGAAATCGCTCAGGGTGGAGAGCAGCCCCGAGGCTGCCTCCGGCCGCTCGTCCGTCGGCAGGAGGTCGCTCAGCAGCCGCAGACACTTGCACTTCACCCTGTGGTTGCTGTCGCTCAGCGTCTGCAAAAGGCACCGTCTATGAGGCCACACTTTGTTGCGCGACTCCCATAGAGGGGAAAAAAGGCACCGTCCATGACTCCCATATAGGGGAAAAGTCTTTCACACTGAGACCATACACTGCCGGGTCACCGTAAGAAAGGAAGGCAGCATGAAACAGGCAGCGGCCGTGCAACAAACCACCTTTCTTTTCTTTCTGTATTTGAGGAAGAAAGACAGACAACCAGCTTCCTCCTTACTTTCCAGGCTTACCCTCCTCTCCCAGTGGGAGCAGGACAATGTACGGAGAAACTGCAAAAGGAGGGTAAGCCATAGGCGAGAAGGGCTTACAAACGTACAAATTGTTTTTGCAAACAAAAAAAAAAAAAAGAAGAAGTTTGGAAAATGTTTACAGATAAGCGCAACCATCCCAATACTGTTTCTCCGTCTCCAAGTTTTGGCGGCTGGTTCTGGCACTTATGTCGCAGGGCCATACGTATCAAAAAGAAAAAGCAATAAAATCGAGAGACGCTCTACAATCGGCGAAATACAGCGAGTAACAAAATGTATGGGGTGTGCGAGGTATTTGAGAAGAGAACTTCAGGGTGCGTAACTTCTCAAAAGCCGCGTTTACATGAATGCGACTTAAGCGCATCGATTCCAACAGTGCTTCGAAAGAAGTCGACGCGTCAACGTTCACACGGACGTGCATCGAGTCCTACGGGAAGGTGGCACCACACTGTCTTTTCTCAAAAGTTAAAGCAGCGTTTCCAGCCCCACCTGCACCACGCTTTCCGGTACTTCGTGCGCTAAGGCCCTTTCGACGCTTTCGCCCGGGAGTAAAGGTAGTGCACGCTGTCTTCAATGCTGTGCAAGAAGTTCCAAGTTGCAAGAAACATCGGAACCCAAGTGCTTTGTGCCCCAAGCCGCCGGGCCACCCTGGAACAGAAGCGACGTGGGGATGCATGCCCTGGCGAGCGAGACTGTTTCCAACCCCTTTGCACGCCGCCGCGCTTCGCCTTGCCAACCACGACCGGACTCCCAGGCCGAGGGGCGCGGGCAGGAACTGCACCGAGGTAGGAGCCGCTCGTTCGGCAATGCCATGCAGTGCTCGCAGCTCTCGGCGTCGTTCGCGTTTGCGCCGAAGCCTCTAGGGACTAACCTCGGACGCGCAAGTCGCGATTAATGGGGCTCGCACGGGGGCCACCGTCATTGAGCAGCTCGGCTATATTATGGTGCCAATAAAAGCTTGCGTTTCTTCTCGGGAGAAAACTGCAGGCGACTACACGGGACCGCTCTCCCCCGACGAGGTTGGCCGCCCCCATGTTCTCAGCTGTTCACTCGCCCCCACAGCGAGCGCTTTCCCATAATCCTCCCCATTCCAAAATGCGATGCGACCTCCGTTTACATGGGCTGAATGAATGTGCATTCGTCGTCTCGATCCACCTCCGTCTAGCGACTTGAATGCGATGTGCTTCCTAAGCACATTATGCCGTTTACATGACCGCATTGAATGCGACAACTGGATTCGATGCGACTAAGTCACATTCCTGGAAACGCACCTATTCTCTTACTATATCTGTGTAGACACGACTTTGCCCTTGGCTGCATCTATGTCATCTATCTAGTGTACCAATTTCAATATGACAGCTTCTGGTCTCCGAACACAGCGATTTGGTAAAGCCATCTTCTTGAACGTGTCGAGGTCTTTTGTTTTCAAGGTCAGAAAGCAGTTTTCAGATTCTGACGGGGACATTGCATCCGTGGCCAAACGAAAAAACCATTCCCAGCGGTCAGATGTGGTCAGGACGCCCGAGTTTGTCCTGCTGGTGCAGAACATTGCAAACGACGACACCAAAAAGTCAACGAAGGCCATTGCCAAACAGCCCGAGGTGGCAGAGTTTGTTATCAGGCTTATGGCGCATGAGGACCTTAGATACCAGTAGTATGTGATGAGGAGAGGGCAGTTTATGTCCCCAAAAACTGAGGAAAACCGTGTCATCCAGTCCAAGCGCTTGTTGAACAAGCTCAGGCGCCCTGAAGAACTGGACGTGCTTTGTTTATTATTTCCGACGAGAAGATCTTTGACCAAGACCGGAGGAACGACAGGTGGCTCTTTGCGAGCCCCGATGAGGCCCCTATGGTTGTGCGGACAAGGTTTTTGTCACCTGTGACCAGTGGCGTAACCAGAAATTTTTTTCAGGGGGTCTCTTCCTTTGCTGGTTCAACGTAGAAAGAGATCAAGGAAGTGTGTACGGACAAAACCCAACGGAAACAATTTCACCTCACATTCTCACTGTAATTCCTATATAACAAAAAGACAAGCGCACATACAACTCCATATTTTCAATGGCTAAGCAAGCACATTAATGCATGAGTGACCAAAGAGCACACATACTAGAAGTGAGAGTTATATGTAAAGGTTTTGATCTTGACAAGTGTGAGCGACCGGATAGCTTCGGACGATGCAGCTTGTGCAGCCGAGGCGCCTGCTGACAAAGGAGGTTCTGATTATAGCCTTCACTTTATTTGGGGAATCATAAATCAAATGTGCCCGTGCTCTCCATAAAACGAAAACCAGCGGAAAACCAATTCACATAGTAGCGTTTGGTAGGCCGAAACGCGACAGCGAGTCCCGAGGCATCCGGTACCAGCTTGTCACTCGGCACATGAAACGCGGTCCTCGTGGTTCTTCCTGCTCATATCTCAGCATGTGTCAATTGCAAAAGTAGGGGGGGCGTAGCTCGCAAACTGTTTACTCTATCTTGCAACTCTGTTCACAAATGCAGCGTGACTTTAATAAGTTGGATTGTTCGCTCTTAGAAATATTCAGTGACAAGTCAACTTTTCGGCGTAATCTAGAGAGTATATTGTTTGCATGATCCCAGTAATTTGCAATTTTGAGTGTTTTTTTGTTTTGTTTTTTTGCTTTTTTGGGGTTGCTGTATTTGTATTTTCAGTGCCTCTTCTTTTACCTTATCTTGCTCGTCAGATGTCGCTATGTGTTCTACGTTTGTTTTGCGAGTGCTTTCTTGGGATAGCTATGTTTTATCTTGTTGGCAGTTGCCGTGTACCACACAAAAGGTCCTGCGCTGTTTGTGGACAGATAAAATAAAGACTTATTATTATTATTATTATAAGCTGACAGTGCTGTGCAAGCTATGTGCTCAGTTTGACCAGTTGTACGTCTATCCGCCGCCACTGATCACGCACCTGCCCTGTACACCCATGCGCAGAGAGAGTGGCCTGGTGGTGAAAGGGAAGCGACGATTGGGGCCTTCAGGGAGAGGTCATCTCTACCTCCAGCCCTCGAGGTCACTCACGAGCATGCGTGGGTCTGTAGCTGGGCATTTGCTTTAGCAAGCTCCAGCGAGCTCGCGGAGGGGACTCGGGTGCTAATCTGGGCGAGTTTAGCAACAGCTCAAGGCTCAAGCGTTTCTCACCCTGTCCAGGAACCACATTTCTGACGTCTCTCTCTGCCCACGGAAGACTTTCGTTTCTTCTTCCGACTTGAGAGGAAAATGGCTCGGATAATCTTTACCCACCTGGATGCCTTCTTGCGCGCTTATTCCTATTCTGGCAAGCAGAATGGACCGAAAAACGTAATATCCAATTTTTTGTCTGAATAATGTGGCGAGTCATAAAAGAAACATAGAGTGCCGTAAAACAAAAAGTGGTGATTGGATAGCAAGGGAGAGGAGGTGTGACAACCAAAAACGTTTCGGAGAGTTCTTTGACCCGGGAACATCCCCCTCACTACCTACGCCCCTGTCTGTGATGGTCCTAGCCGTTCTGAGCAACGAGGGTCACGTCACGTCCCCTTTCAACAGGGCCTTAGGGCCAACTCCTAGCCCTACATTGAGACCCTGGCATTGTAGTAAAACCTTGAAAAGGAGGGGTGGCCCAAGGGAGGCCGTACACTTTTACATACAGTTGAGCTGTTAAGGGCTAGGTTCCCCAGGATCGTGTCCTGTACCACACAAATGTCGACACAAAGACTCTGGTTGCCGCCGTCGCTCATAGATGGCGTTAGCTGTCCTGAGTGTTGTGTTTGCCGGTTGTCTGCTTGCCGCCGTCGCTCATAAATCGCGGCAACCTTTCCAGCCTTTCCACTCTGGCTTGCCGACTTCTGGACGGCCATTACTTCAATCCCACCACTGTACACCTTCGCTGGTCTTCCTTCTTCACCAGAGTGAAAAGGCTGAAAGTTTAAAACAAGACTCTGCTCCATGCCACACGGCCCACGCAATCCAAGCTTTGCTGGCTGTCAACCTGCACGACCATGTCACCCCCAACAAGTGGCCTCGTAACTCTCCAGATATAAGCTTTACGGACTATTATGTTTAGGGCGTCGTCGAGAGAGACCAACAAGCAGCCCCACAACCATGAAGAGTCGTTAAAGGCTGCCATTGTGGATGCTATGGCCAACATCAATGAGGACCACTCGATCAGGGCATGGAGCTGTTTTCGAAGCCGCATCGAGTCAGTCATTGCTGCTGAAAGTGGTTTTATCGAATGAGGTTCGAGAACAAGAACAGAAAACACTATCTGTACCAAATTGCATGCAAATAGATCAATATTTCGTTGCAACATCTTTTTTGCTGAAACCACAATATTTTTTACTGGTTCAAAATGGTTAGTGACTGGACAAATTCGTAGACATATCTATGCTTCATATTCTTCCTTGAACTGGAACACTGAAGAGCAAACCTCAGCTTGAACCATACTGAAAAAGTGACCCGTTTGACACCCTAATCTCTCGGTCACTCGCTTCCTGCCATTTTTAATCGATGTTCACGCTTCGTTCGGGAACCCTATAATGGGCAGTTTCCTGGCGGTCAATCGACCTCCGCCAAACTTAATAAATCCAATATTGTAAATACCAAAAGCATACAACGAAAATGAAACCGAACGCGCCTCGGGGCCATCTTCGAGGGGGCACCCCTCCTCGACTCGAGCGAGGAAATGCAAACAGACGACGATAGATTGCGCTCTCCTGGCGCTCCAGACAGTAAGAAAACTTGGAAGCCACTTGGAGGTGGACGCATGGGCAGACGCTAAACACAGAAACGAAGGACCCACCTGGCGGGCGAGCTGCACGGCCCTGTGGCGGAGGCGCCTGTCGCCGGGCGCCTGCAGGCCGACCGCGTGCAAGGCATCCACCAGGGCAGCCAGGACCCCGTGGGATGTCTCGGAACGGAAGCAGCGCGGCCAGGTCGTCCAGGACCAGGCCGGGGTCCAGGGCGCCCCCCCGCACCAGCTGCCCCGCCACCGCCGCCAGCTTGGCCCGGGCCGTGCTCTCCTTCTCGGCGGGAAAGCGCTCCAGCAGGCAGCGGTACACGCCCAGCACCTCCTCCGGCTGCGAGGACGAGGGGCCTCACACAAACTGGCCTCATTCCATCCTGGCCAAGTTCCCCACCACAAGCGGCGCTCGCACGACGAGTGATCATCAAAATACTGATTATTATCATCATCTTATGTGACACCAAAATATGTATAGAAACGAGCTGGCCCAAAAAAGCAAGAATGCTCGTATGTGGGACCAGGCAGGCAATAAAACACTATGCACCATTATACGATACTGAAAGCAAAACAAATCCTGATATAACAGGATGGTTATAATGAAGTAACATAATGACTATTGTGAGAACATAAAACACCATTCACATACGTTCGTGACTGTCTTTATCTATGATTCTGTGATCTTTCTCTATGATTCTTTTTTTTAGCGTAAGCACTACGAGGCAATAAATGCGATGAAAACTTGCTCCTACGAATGGAGGTAGGTTGGGCTGCCCCTCATTTCTAGTTTTTCAGACATCCCCCCAGACGACGCTCGTTACTTGAAAAAGATCCATTATTCCGAAAAAATACCACCCCTAGAGTAGACATGGTGTTTCCAATCGTCCATCTTTTTGTCGGGTCTGTGGGCTTTCATTAAAGGGTAGAGGCGACTTTTTTTCTCCACGCTGGCTTCTTCCAACCCAGGTCCACCCAATCCGAGCAATCTGACTGGGAGACTCCCAACGTCAACTTCAGTCTGTCCCCGGAACAAAATTTTCCCACGGTGTGACCAAGAGATTCCGGCTCATCTAAGGACCCCCAACACTCTCGAAGAGCCTCGTCCATTGCGCGCAAAACTGGGAGAATGCGTAAGGACACTTTAGAAGGCAGGGTGGTACGGGTGCCACAAAGCGGTCCCAGCATTCACGCATGAAGCTTGGCAGCAGAGACCCTTCTTTCATTTAGTCAGTAATACTGCTAATCTCACAAGGAGATTCTAGCAGGTAGGCATGCAACATCGAGATAGCATAAACCCACAAAGAATGATAGCAGGCAGAAAAAACACCCTCCGAAGAAACTTTGGAGTTTAAACAACATGTGCAACGAACACATCTAGCTGCTCTTTGATGATGTGAACTGATAGAAAGTAAGAAGAAACAGGCGAGGAAAAAGCACGAGCAGTGCGTATGACGAAAGTCAAGACGACGTTTGAGAAAGACAATTGGGGATGAAAGAAAACAAAAAAAGAAGTTGGAAAAAGGGCTTCTGTGAAAGGACGCTTCAAAAAAGGCTCAGATCGAGGGCGATTCTGAAAGGGCTTTGGTCGGGCTCGGGCAGCCGGCTCCTAGTCCACCGACGGAGGATTGTCCAGGACAAAGTCCCGGGTTCCTGCTGGGAACTGCACCCCTGTGCTGCACAACCCGCAAAGTCATCGAGGCTCTTACGCTCATCCACAGTTCCAACCAAGCACGCCCGAGAGACCGAGCGACGACGTGCCACGGACCCTCCGCTCCATCTACTGCAACACGTGTCAGTCGGGATTTCTTTCGTAAGTTGTCTCTAGTTTTTTTTGTCGTCATTTTGATATTGCTTTTAAATACAATCTGTTTTACGAGGAAAAAAAACAACAAAAGAACCCAGGCCGAAGCGTATTATTTTAGAACCTGACAATAGCTGTCATCCCTGACAGGAACTTGGGTCTGCCTCGTTGGTTTCATGTTAGGATACAAGTATTCGGGATGGATATCAGAGAGGAGTGGGTACAGAGCTGGGGCTCGAGGACGTGGGTAGACGAGGACTAAAAGGAAACAATGCGGGCGGGAAGGATCCAGGGGGTCGTCCTCGCCGCTAGACCTGTCCTGCCTCAGCTTGACCACTCCTACTTGAGCAGGTTGAAACATCAGATTTCTCAAGGCGAAAACGAGCCAACTCAAATGTTACCCACCGAGCTCACCCAACATAAAATAACGACGAGAATTCAGAGTGGGGCATCAATACGCGTGACAAATAAACTGGACGACCGTGCAGGTATAGTGGCAAGGCATCTGGTTCTGCACCTCGGCTTCGCAAGCCTGGAAGCATTGTTTCTCTTTCTATGAAGATGAAGATGGCCCTAAGGGGCAATACGTCGAGGTCATTCTGCTGGACCCAAGTCACCCAAAGGTGGCCGAGGAGCTGGACCCTTCCCAAAGGGCAACGAATCACAGTGGATGCGCCACCCAACTTGCGAAAAAGTTTTTAAGAGACAGGAAGCGTGGACGACAAACCTCCACGCGATCGGCCGAGGGGGAGGCTGCTGCCAACAAGACCGGCACGATAGTTTCGGTGTCGTACGCTAGGAGCCCTTGGAAGTCGATTCGCCGCAAGCCCGTGCAAACAGACATGTTCGAGAGTAGCATCCGCCGCATCCTCAAGTTCCCTAAGTGGCATCCGTTCCAAGTGCAGCTACGGCACAGGTGCGCAAGATTTCGTCACTGATATGTGTGAGGCAGGCGAGGCAATCCTGTTTCAAGCGTCGTTTTTTGACGAGACCAATTTTTATGTGTCACGCCCAGTTAATTTTCGTAACATCGGTCTCCTGAAAATACACGCTGGTTTGTTGTGCCTAGCAGGGAACAAGGCAGTGATGGAAGTGGCTTTTAAACTTTCGTAGCAGGTTCTGTAGCAAGCAGGGAAACTTGTTTGGAACAGCACCTGATGCATTTGGAGCAGATGCCAGCATCTGTTAACACATCACTCAAAAATTAAAAAGTGGTTGCATCGCTAAATGAGCTCATCTTTGATAATGGTTCAGGGTTCCTCTTTGATACTGAACCATATGACCCTTTGTAGTAAGAATAGATAGGGTGCAAAAGAAGCACATGGCCTTCTTTTTAGAAATAAGGTTCTGGTCAGAGTAGGTCCCATTTAGGGTACTAAAAAAATGGCTGAATAATTAATCATATAGCGCAAAACTTCCATTGGGATAGCCTCTTTCCCCTCCCACTTTTACACCCGGTAGTTTATCTTGCCTGTAAATATAATTTTTGCAAAATGACTGCAAAAACCATCATATCTGTTGAAGCATGTATGTCAAAAGGCTCAAGGTAGACCTAAGCCCTTCTTATGAGTTGTGAATGCGAAAGCATGCACGCCGCTCTTCTGCTCTCTTCTGTCGTCTGCTTCGTACTTGCGTCAATGGGCGAGTGCGCACGCTGACCTTGGGCGTGGAGTTGCTGCCTCGCGGACATGCAGTGCCATGGGGTGGCGGTCGTTGAAAATGACGCGCAGCGGCCAATGGGAGCCTCGTCGACGCGCGCCAGCCAATGGGACTGAAGCCGAAATCCATCAGCTTTACTCCGCTCCTTTGGGATCGGGGAAACTAGGTGTCATTGTCTAGGCTTTTTGCATGGTTTCATAACTGGAGGCAGGCACGTATCCAGGGGAGGGGCCCATGGGGCCCGGACCCCCCCCAAAATCTTCCATTTTGCTGGGACCTCCTCTTCCCCCTCCCTCTCATACAGCATTTTGCCATGGACGGGCCCCCCCCCGAAACAAAATCCTGGCTATGTGCCTGACTGGAAGCTAGCTTCACTTGGAGAAAGGATTTAAGGTGCCGTTTAGCGCGCTTCAAACTGATGACGTCATGCCGCCCTGCCTCTGCAAGAAAGGCGGCTTGCGATTGGCCGACCAGCACCCATCGTCATTGCGCTGAAACCGCTGCTGGGGTATGCCCCGCCTTTCCTGAGCAGAAAACTCCGCTCAAAAAGGGGGCGTGTCCCGACCTTTCATCATGTTTTTAATAGGGAGATTGGCGTCGGGTGATTGTAATTTTTGAATTTTTAGAGTGCTTAGGGCACACAGAATCAGTTATGACCAAAAACAGACGATTCGAGAATTGTCTTTAGTGACCCGTTAACTAGATCAAAACTGTTCGACAGAACACCGGCTGGCACATGAAACAAGCCGTATTCGAAGCCATCTTCTGGCCCTAAAAAGCTTGTCGAAGACAACCCACTGAGTGATAACGGTCAACCATAAACGATCGCATGTCCAGTGCCCCTCAGCTTTGTGTAGCTACCTTAAATGTGAGAGGTCTTAAATCTAAGCAAAAGCAGTGTCAGCTTTTTCAATTTATATCCCTGCAGCAGGTACAAGAAACAAAATTGTCCGGCGAGGAAGAAACCAAACTCGCGTTGAAACCTTTTCTAAATGATTTCAGAGTCTGTGTCACCAATGCAACGGGCATTTCGGTTGGTTGTGTTTTGTTATTAAAAAAAGGAACAAGTCTGACTGCTAATGCTCCTACCGCCGATCGGGAGGGGCACTTCATTGTATGCTATATTACTTATGGCAATGACGAATGGCGCATAATGTGTGTGTACGCTCCCAATGCTGTGAATGCACGTAACGACTTCTTTTTACTCGAAGAACCGATGGAAAATTACTTTTACTGGGAGATTTCAACTGTGTGTTAAATACAAAAAAAAATTTTTCCCAATTTATGGCCAGATTTGACTCGAGTGCAGCTTTACTGCTGTCCTTCATTAACGAAAACAATGTAGCGGACATTGAAGAACAGAAAGGAAGCAGAGTAGATTAGTACACACATTTCCAGCGCTCCTCTGACGCACAACTGGTGCGAATATACACCTCTGGAGAACTCTGCAAGGTTATTTCAGGTTACACGGTTAAACCTGTATTTGTTTCAGACCACCGCCTCGTGTCAGTTACCTTTGGCAAAAAAGAAAAAGCATTCATTACATCCTGAATGGCGCCCATGAAAACTGAACACAACCCTTCTAGCTGACAAAATATTTGCCGTTCGTATCCCCAAAATTGGTTTTGACACATACAACAGATACCCTCACTACACATATTTTGCAAATGGGACATGTTCAAACAAAAGGCGAGAACTGAAGAATCTCTCCAACACGTTATCAACGCTTTTAAGAACTTGAAAGTAACAGTCCCGGTGAATACACAAAAGAAATAAACATGGCTAAAACACAACTCGAGCGATACAATGCTGAAAGATATAGAGGCGCAGCGATTCGATGGCGCTCACAAAAAATGTCTACTTGGAGAGACAATCGGGCAGAGGACCTTGGAAGATAAGTGAAGGTATGCTTTAAAAATGAAAATAGTCGAACATAAAGGTGAGAATAGATAATGCTTGGGTTTGGCCTAGTTGGTTTTTCATATTTTTTTGTTCTGCGCTGCTAAAGTCTACAATCTGGGACGAAGAAGGACAACACTCACACACGAAAGGCGCAACAAACAACTGGTTTATTTTCCCTTCCAAACAAGCATGGCTGAAAGAAAAAAAAAAACATTGAAAAGATAAGAGAGGGACAGACGTAATCAGATCTATTGCAGTCATGCAAGTGGAAACACCTCTCTTGTTCCTATCTTGGCTGCGGCGCCCAATGCACGTGTCCGCTACCCATCATGATGCGGGATCTTTCTCAGCAAGTCTATTTCTTTTTTGTTAAGAGAAACCAACGATTCACTAACGCACATTCTGTGCTTTCCTGACGTCATGAGAAAGGCCTCCATGATTTCTCGCTTCGTCCTTTCACTCCATCTTTCTAAGATAGACCTTGCTCCAAATAACGCATCGCAGGGGCATCTAGTACAATGTGCTGCGAGATTCCCTGGAGCTTGCAACTGCTCACACGCGTATTTGTGCTCCCATAGCCTCTCATTTAAGCACCTGCCCGTTTGCCCTATGTGAGATTTTCCGCATGATAAAGGTATTTTGTACACCACACCCTCAACGCACTCTCCAAACTGGCACCGGTGTCGTACTTGACACCTCACTTGACCCCCGCGTGATCTCCCGATTTATTGACCATGTGACACAACCCTTTAAGCTTAAGAGGGGCGGATAACGCTACACGGACGTCGTGTTTTGGTGCAATCTTTTTGAGCCTGTGCGAGATGATCTGGATGTAGGGCAGAACTACCACCTATCCATGGTTTTGCCGCTGCATTTCAGTTTGTCTAGACATTTTTCGGCTACCGTTACCAGTAGTGTTTTTGGATAGCCACTTGCTTCTAGACGGTCAATCTGCCGTCTCAGGCTGTCATTTACCCTGTGAGGGCATGATTTTCTCAGTGACCTGCGTTAAGCACCCTGATGCAACACTTCTCCTAACTAGCTTAGTGTGGGTGGAGTCATAAGATAACATTCCCTTCTCCCCTCGTGCCTTATACATCCAACATGTGTGAGCTTCCCCTATGGTCAGGTTGACATCCCAAAACTGCAAGCAATCCCCCTCTGGAAGTTCATATGTGAAATCCAGTCTGCCATGCACTTCCCTGAAACAGCTCATGGCCTTTTCTCTGATAGTGTCTGTTAATTTGTGCTTCGGAAAACAAAGCAAAAAATCATCAATGTATCGGAAACACTTCGCAACACCTATACCTTCAACATGCTTTCAATCATGCTTGTTTGGAAGGAAAAATAAACCAGGTGTTAGTTGCGCCTTTCGTGTGTGAATGTCGTCCTTCTTCGTCCCAGATTGTAAACTTTAGCAGCGCAAAAAAAAAAAGAGAAAAGAATAGATACATTAGATATTTTAGAGGCCTTTGTGGATTATTACAGTAATCTTTTGGGGCATCTGAATTGAAGAGAATTCAGGTATAGAACACCTTGTGAACCTCTTGCCTTCCTTATCAGATGAGGAAAAAGAAATAGTCGATGGTCCTCTGACCTTGCAGGAAATTCAAAATGCCCCAAAAGCTCTTCCGTCAAACGAGACAACTAAACCTGATGGCCTAAATCCTCAATTCTACGGGACATTTTCTGAACTGTTGCATTCATTGCTACTTGATGCCCTTAAAGCTGCATGAACACCAAACACCACCGCCAACTTTAAATTAGGGTCACACTGTACTAATTCCTAGAACACAAGACACAATAGCTTTAAAAAAGATTGAAGCTTATAGACCTATATGCATCACTTTGTAATGTGGACTATAAAATATTTGAAAGTGAACATTTGAGATCAGTCTCTCTGGTTGGGGAGCAACAATAATAATAAATAAAATATACACCAACCAAATCCTCGTTTAGACCTGCTCGGTCTCTTCTTCAGGGGTTGACTGCGGCTATGGCCGTTGAGGAGCAGTATTCTCTATTCTTCTTCTTCTATGGCAGTGTCTATCGTTTTGCATCGGTGAGGTGGCGAAGTCCGTTCACGTAGACGGTCGGCAGAGTGCCGAGGGATCTATTTATGTTTTCTGGCGTCGCTTGTACATGTGCCAGGATTCAATAAAAAGTCTATGTCTGGGATTGGTCTCAACTGCAAAAGTTTTAAACAATCACTTACACCTCGTAATACATAATCTAATCGGAGAACACCAAACTTGTGGTATACGGGAACGAAACAATAAAACAAACATACACGTAGAAAGATCTGTGATAGACTGTATCCAATGAGCAAGATGAAGTACCTATGTAGGTATGGTTCAACTTGATTTGTCCAAAGCGTTTGACATGAGCAAGCCATCCTTTCTTATTTAAAATACTTTTTCATGCAAACATAGGAAGCATGCTATTCGAAAGCATTTGGCTCTGTTACAAAACTAGCGGGCTAATTATAAACAACTCCATTCTGTTCATGATGAGAAACAGCACAAAAAATGCGAGGATACAGAGGAGATAATTACACGCAGAACAAGGTGCTATCAACGTTCTTGTTTTGAAAAACATGTGGGCAATAGGGTCTTCTCTTTCACTGTGGGGTCGCTTCTTCTTTCCCGTTTCTTCGAAGGAGAAGTTATTCAAGGTCCAAAAAAGCCATCTCACTGTCCCTGAGGTTCACAAATGGTTGGCTCACGCACATTGTTTTCTTTTTTGCTATATGGTAGGCCTCAATTATCTCTCTAGACAACTGAGCTTGGTGTTTGTACAAGATATCTGTGTCGCTGAACCGTGGTTCACAGCCGCAGTCATGGCAATGCATTGCTAAATGGGAGTATGCTCCACTTTTTAACGAACTGTGACATTCGCTGTCAATTGTCTGATGTATGAGTGTCCGCAGAAGAATGGGATTTCGCAGACTGTCCCCCTTTTGTGAGGCACGAACTTCATGCTGTCTTAATGTGGCCTTCGTTGTTGCCTGTCTGACTGCTTATGTTTGCACATTTTTTTTACCGCGGGTACAATCCTGCTCAGTTTGTTGTGGGCTAAGAATATGACATTAACCCCATATCTCGAGGCAACTCTCTTTATCCCATGAGAGAGGCGGTGAAATACGGTATGGCTGCTACATTCTTTTTGTCTTTCTTAGCTTTATCTTTGTGAGAAACTAATCTGTAACATCAAGGTGGATCCCCCAAAACAGCACAAAGGAGTCCCCTACCATTTAGTTCAGCAAAGTTTCGTCGACGACGTTTATTCTTTTTCAGTGATAATTGTAAAAAATTAATGTTGTAAATATTCCAAATGTTCAACACAAAAAAAAAGTTGGGGAAAAAAAAAAGGCACTCAGGATTGAACCTGGGTCCGCTGCGTATGAAGGGGACACCTTTCCTAACCTAGTAATAGCGAGTTCATTTCGCACGCACTGGCACCGTTAGAGTTCTCTCCAGAATGCATCGTACTCGCAGAGTGTCGCATGGAGAACTGGCCTCAAACAAACTTACCAAATGCACCGAGTGCAGACTGATGCTGTTGCCATCTATGTTGTAGAAAGAGTACCGACTTCAAACGGAAACTAGCGCTGTCGTTACAGGTGGATCCATATTTAGGGTTCCGCGTTTTCGGTTTTTATTTTTTCAAAATTCGGCATACTTTTTTCGGTGTTCATTTTAAAATTAAATTTTCGGTTTCTTTCGGTGTACATTTATTCCCAAAAAAGTTTACCGGTTTCTTTCGGTGAATATGAAAGAAACACCATCGGACACCGGATCAGATGATCCTTGTAGCTGTGATATTTGTGATCACTCAAAGAATAAAACGGCACATATATATATATGTGGTCTTCGCTGCAACTTCCACCAGGACACACCTTAAAATCGCAGAATTCGCGGGCATAATCTTTAGCGCGCTTCTTTTTCCTTCCCATTCTGACGACGTGACCGTCCAAGGTGATGACCGTACAGGAACCAGTGGAATGACAAAAAGAAATCCATTGTATTTATGTTCTCAACCACAGGGAAGTTTGAGAGAGGGTGTTAAGAAAACCTCGATGTCCTCTGAAGTGCATGAAGCGAAAAACCTTATACTAGCCCACGTCCAAACTTTTTCTTTTTTTTTTAGGACCAGGAACTTGACACACTTTGCCCGATAACAGGAAGGGCACAGATGTCCCGCGAAGGCCAATTCAAGACCTCTTTTGTTGTAGGTTGAACCTTGGAAGAGGGTAATCATGAAGAGGTCACACAATGTCGAACCTTGCAAAGCCCTCTCTCTTTCTCCCTCCCTCCTCCATCAACCTAGACACGGCCCTAAAAAACTGACCTTTTCCGGTTAAAACCGAATTTTAGAAAACGGATTAGACATACTTTTATGGGTTTTTATCGGTTTGAACCGAAAACACCGAACCTACAAACTGACCTTTTTCGGTTAAAACCGAATTTCCGAAAATGAATTCGGCATACTTTTATCGGTTTAGACAGAAAACTCCGAACCCTAATCTTATTTTAGCCTTGGTGAGGGCGTCAAAATTGAGAGCTTTCTCGAACAAAATACGACGGGGCAAGATAGCTGACGCAGGTAAGAGTTAAATATGATGTTGCCCAAGCCTCGGGTAAAGTCATTATGTTTAGCTTTCTCGGATGCGTATTGGGCAGTCAGAGGTTGATGCTAGGGGAGCTTTTTTGACAAATGTCCAATTTTTCACTTACACACGGATGGTGATATAGATCTCGGGGGCCGCTGATGCGTTTGTTCTGAGCATTTCTTTACACACTGGTATATTTCAGCGCCTGTACGGCAACGGAGCGACTAAAAGCATGCAAATAAAGCACGAATTGTCAATTGCTTCCTTCATGAAATAGCAGACGCTCACAATTCAAGCTCGTGTTTGATCCCGTTGCCCGCGGGACAGGATTTCAGAAAATCTATTTTTTTCCTTTCGGTTCCGCTGTACCGAATGACATATCGTAGCAGACGGACCCTCGTCGTCTGCTCCCGCTCCTCGCCGGAGCGAGGCATGACGGGATTGCATTTTGGCGCACGCTCGATTTTCTCGGTGCAGCATGCACGCATGGGGTGCCGACGCTGAACCGAACTCGGAGAGTGCAACCACTCGTGGGGTGCCGGCCGAAACGAACCAGCTCCACGCTGCGAGTGGGCACGAGTGCCGTGAAACGAACTCGCTATTAAACTACGCTAGAGCTTCAAAAAACTCGTTTTGACAATTCGTTTTATACGAGACTTTCGGACGGCACTTGAAGGCGCGAGTGGAGTGCCGTGGGACGGCAATCGAACGCTCTGCAAGACTGCCGTCGGACGGCACTCTAGACACTACGTTTTGTCAAACGTTTAGCTTTTTTTACAACTACCCCTCTAAAGAACAAATATGTTGTCGCCGAAACGTCGCAGGACGATAGGGAGCCAAAAATCCACCACTATACGAACTAAATGGCATACGCTCTCACAGTGCGACAGGTGCCAAACGATTGATGCGTCACGGTTACCTGCGTTGGCACTGCCTCCGTCAGTTGAATCAGCATCATGATTACATCGGTGGAGCTCCCAGATTTCAAAACCTCGGCGACGTCGATGGTCTTCTGCGGTGCCGGCTTCTTGGAGATGCATAGTTTCTTGAGGGGTTTCGGCGGCTCTTCCTACACACCAAAAATTCCGAACATGACAGTCGATAACCACGGGACTAGGTAAGAGTAACGACATTGGTAATGGCGAGGAACTAGGAACTTACCTGCAAAACTTGGCTAAACTCCGCCAAAGCTCTCTTCTTGAGAAGAGCAGCCATGATTATTTTGATTTTTTTTTTTTTTTTTGTTTCAAGCGACTTCCGGTCAGCTATCTGAGCGCCATCTCTTATTTGTTGGTATCACTGATCTCTGTTCCGGTTTATGCCGTATAATTTATTTAAGTTACTTTTAATTAATTTAAGTTAATTAATTTAAATTAATTTAATTTAAGGCAGCGTCTGCGTCGACCGGGTCGACGCAGACACTGCCTTTCGGGGGTTGCCTGGGTGACCTGGGTTGAGAGTATGCTGCCGTCATTTAAACTTTGGTTTGGCGAGGTGTTCAGTTGAGGGACAATAATGGAGATTACCGACAATAACGTGCAGACCTTGGCAACCTACTTGCAGCAGACGCTGCAGGCCGACCCGACTACGCGGCGCACGGCGGAGAAGTTCCTCGAGACGGTGGAGGTGAACCAAAACTACCCGGTCCTTCTGCTAAACCTCGTGGACAAAGCCGACATCGACATAGTGATCCGAGTCGCCGGCGCAATCGCCTTCAAAAACTATGTGAAGCGCAACTGGGCAGTGTCCGAGGATGGCGCGGACAAGATACACTCGAACGACCGCAACACGGTCAAGGAGCTCATCGTCGGCCTCATGCTGCGCAGCCCGGAGCAGATCCAGAAGCAGCTGAGCGACGCCGTCAGCATAATCGGGCGCGAAGACTTCCCGGCGCGGTGGCCCAACCTTCTGCACGAGATGAGAAACTACTTCCAAAGCGGCGATTTCCACGTTATCAACGGCGTGCTGCGGACGGCGCACTCGCTCTTCAAGAGGTACCGCTACGAGTTCAAGTCGCAGGAGCTCTGGACGGAGATCAAGCACGTCCTGGACAACTTCGCCAAGCCGCTGACAGACCTCTTCGTGGCGACCATGGACCTAGCCAAGACGCACGCCAGTAACCCGGTAGCCCTCAAAGTCATCTTCAGCTCGCTGGTTCTCATCTCCAAAGTCTTCTACAGCCTCAACTACCAGGACTTGCCGGAGTTCTTCGAAGACAACATGGAGGTGTGGATGACGCACTTCCTCACCTTGCTCACAGCAGACAATAAGCTGTTGCAGACGGACGAAGACCAGGAGGCTGGTTTGTTGGAGCAGCTCAAGTCGCAGATCTGTGACAATGTGGGGCTTTATGCTCAGAAATATGACGAAGAGTTCCAGAAGTACCTGCCCGGTTTTGTCACGGCTGTCTGGCATCTGTTGACCACGACCGGTCCACAAGTGAAGTATGACATCCTCGTGAGCAATGCCATCCACTTCCTGTCGTCGGTGGCTGAACGGCCCCACTACAAGCAGCTTTTCGAGGACACCAGTGTGCTGAGCTCCATCTGCGAAAAGGTCATCATCCCCAACATGGAGTTCCGTACCTCGGACGAAGAGCTCTTTGAGGACAGCCCGGAAGAGTATGTTCGTAAGGACATCGAGGGTTCTGACATTGACACCCGCCGGCGTGCTGCCTGCGACTTGGTGCGCGCCCTCTCCAAGTACTTTGAACAGAAGATAACTGTCACATTCTCACAGTATATCACAGACATGCTGCAATTGTATGCCAAGGATCCTGGCCAGAATTGGAGGAACAAAGATGTTGCCATCTACCTGGTGACCTCCATGGCCGTCAAGGCACAGACTGCAAGGTTGGGCACCACTCAGACCAGTTCTCTCGTCAATGTCGGAGAGTTCTTCCAAGAATTTGTGGCTCCCGACTTGAGCAGCTCCAACCTGACAGACTTTCCAGTGCTCAAGGCGGACGCCATCAAATATCTGATGGTATTCCGTAACCAGCTGCCCAAGGCCGTGCTTTTGCAGAGCCTTCAGAACGTTGTCGACCTTCTCCTGGCTCCCAGCTATGTGGTGCACACGTATGCGGCGAGCTGTGTTGACCGACTCTTCACCATGAAGGATCCGCAAGGGAAGGTAGCAATAGCGGCAACAGATGTGTCCAGCCACACAGAGCGTTTGCTGAAGAACCTGTTTATGGCATTGAATCATCCCGGCTCATCAGAAAACGAGTATGTCATGAAGGCCATCATGCGGACCTTCTCACTTCTACAGGATGCCATGCTGCCGTATCTGCCCTCGGTTCTTCCGAGTCTGACGGCCAAGCTGCTGCAAGCGAGTAAGAATCCGTCCAAGCCGCACTTCAACCACTTTCTCTTCGAGGCTCTCAGCCTGTCCATCCGAATCGCCTGCCGCAAGGACCCCGCATCCGTGGCAGGATTCGAGGGCACCCTGTTTCCAGCCTTTCAGGACATCCTACAGCAGGATGTGCAAGAGTTTGTGCCCTATGTGTTTCAGCTATTGTCGCTGATGCTCGAGTGCCACACTTCGCCCGTGCCGGAGCCTTACATGGCACTGTTCCCTTGCCTACTGGCACCGGTGCTGTGGGAACGGCCTGGAAACATTCATCCTCTTGTCCGGCTGCTCCAGGCATTCATCGAAAGAGGCTCGGCTCAAATTGTGGCAGCAGACCGACTTACAGGGCTCCTGGGAGTCTTTCAGAAGCTCATTGCTTCCAAGGCCAATGACCACGAAGGCTTCTACATACTGCAGTCGCTCTTGGAGCACATGGACTCTGGAGCTCTCAAGCAGTACATTCGCCAAGTGTTCTTGCTTCTGTTTCAGCGGCTGCAGAGCTCCAAGACCACCAAGTTTGTGCGCGGCTTGCTCGTGTTCTTCGGGCTGTTTGTGTATCGCTACGGTGCACCCACGCTGGTAGCGACAGTGGACGACATCCAGGCCAAGATGTTTGGCATGGTCCTGGAACGTCTGGTCATTGCGGACGTCCAGAAAGTCTCCGGCACGCTCGAGCGCAAGATGTGTGCGGTTGGCATCACCAAGCTCCTGACGGAAGCGGAGGCACTCGTCCAAGGAGAGTACAGTTCCTTCTGGGGCCCACTGCTTCAAGCCCTCATCGACCTGTTGGAGCTTCCGCAGGACGAGAGCGTTCCAGACGACGAACATTTTGTAGAGGTAGAGGATACCCCCGGCTATCAGACAGCATACTCTCAGCTTGTGTTTGCGGGAAAGAGGGAGCACGACCCGTTTGGGGGAACCATTGCCGATCCCAGGTTATACCTGGTGCAGTGTCTGCACAAGCTGTCCCTGACATACCCTGGAAGACTGGGCCCTCTCATCAATGCTTCGCTCCAGCCTAGTGCCAGCAGCTTCCTGCACCGGTATCTGCAGATGGCCAACATTCAGCTGGCCTGAGCTGCCAAGCACTGCCCCTTGTAACATATTCAATGGCTGGGACATTTTCAAGGACCGGCCGTTTCTATGCGTTGCACAGCTGGTTGTTTACTGCTGTAGCAACTTCTAGTTGATGTTTGTCGTAAGACTTGCTTCTCGTTGAGAGCATTAATAAATGCTTCATTCTCTGTGACCAAGTTTTGCCTTTGAAATCATGCTATACTCCATTTCATGAAACCTAGTGATCACTAATTGTGGGAATAAAGTCAAAAAAAAGTGAGGAAGATAATTTTGGACACGGGGCTCTTGAGACTAAAATCATTTCTAAAAGAAAATTAGGACATTCATAATTTATTTACGACCTAGAGTTGACTGGTCAGATATTTATAAGTCAAATTAAGAGCCTGTCCTTATTAATTTATTAAGTGAAATTTTTTACACTATCATTAATGGAAGAAGAGCAGGCTCGTGAATCTAAAGCTCAATAGAGGACACAAAAAGTACACATACATACGGTCTGTGTGTACTTCCAGAATCTCTGGTTTCAGTATCAATTCGCAACTTTCACGACCTATAGGGGGCGCGCTGGCGCCTATCAAAATGGCTGTCATCTGGATGATCGTTGTAGAACAGTGGTACGAGACGAAGTCTACGACGCCCAAGTAATTCTAGTTTTGCTTTATACGAGCAGTATTAGAGCCATACTTTATTTGTTCACCCCAGGAAGGTGTTGGCAGGCGCTTTTATTGTGAAGCCGATCATCCAGGAGCTAGGGAGCGCGATTCTCGCACCGCGGTACCACTATCGCTGAAAGTTGCGAATAGGGAATGTTCACTGGCCACCATAGCCGTGTGTAGGGTTACCAACCATCCCAGATTTGGCGGGTTTGTCCCGACTTATCGTCCCTGTGGGACAGCTATATGTCCCGAATTTGGTTCAGGCCGTCCAGTTAAAAATGTTATGTGATCCAATGCACGCCTAACAATGCGCATCACGCTGTGAAGCACAAATCGCAAGAAGCAGTGCTGTGGTAGCTAGCATTGGCTGCGAGCGGCCTTAGCCACTTTAGCATGCAAGCCGGAAATCGGGGAAACACTGGTGCCGGGCAGTGCCCGTATTCGTTCGAATAAACCCCTTTGTGTCTCCCTTCTCCCTTGTGCTGCGGCCCCGCCCCATGTCCCGACTTCCTTCATTGAAGAGTTGGTAACCCTAGCTGTGTGCTTTGGCAGTTGAGCACGTGCTAGCAGAACTTTCATCACATTTAGATCACACATTCAGAGCTGATCTTGGCAGATAGTAAATTACTTTACCTGCATCTTGTGCCAATGGCACGCAAATACCTCCTATAACGACTTGGTTCAGTCTAGTTAGAATAAAACCTAGACAGTTTCAAACGGCTCATCCATGCTGCATTAGTTTTTGACTTGGTATCTGCCGTCAGAGCCGTATATTGGGGGTGGTCAGTTTATGATCTCGCTGCCATTTATGCCCCCCTCCCGAGTGAGCCAATCAGCACACGGTGCAGAGTGAGAGGCACGAGCGCACGCGCTCTGAACTCCCAGCTGTGCGGGAAGGGCCACCGTTTTCATTTATTGGCCCGGTGGAATTCATGGAATCGGCATTCAGGTTTCGCTTCTTTCCATTCATTTTATTGGCTCTGGCAAGAAAATGATAGTGTTATTCCTCGTGGGTTAAAACGCTCTCGACATTTGACTGCAAACTTTTATTCGAGCGAAAAAGAAGTCTGTCCGTAACAGACGACACGCAGCCCCAACAGTACTCTGCGCCGAAAACGTTTGGTTAAAAATGGCGGTCGTTTCCTCTTTGCTCCCTCCTTCCTCTCGCTCCTTCGGCCCTCCCCCTTTCCTTCCTTCCCTTCACTTTTCTCCTCTCCAGTGCCTTCGTCACCACACCTACTGGTCAGACTCCCAATATACGGCTGTCTGCCGTTGTATATCCTGGCACGTTTATCTTTTTTGCAACGCTGCATATTCCAAATGGTGACCATCCACATTCGTGGAGTACAGGCGCTAGAGGAGAGTTATGGGACAGAGTCCACGGGGAGGAAAGGTTTCAATCACGAGACAAATGTAAAAAGGCCAAATGCTTTGGCTTCCCTATTCTAGACGATACAACCTGTCAAAACGCCTTCAGGCTTGTTTTCTCTGGACAACTACAGCTCTTGAAACTCACTACTGCATGCTGGTCTTCATCTATGCATTTCATGTTTTTTAAACGGTTAAACTTCTCTCTTTAGTAAGAAGGCCGAATCTAAATATTGTGCTTTGGTTGCACAGATCTATTTCGTTGACCTAATTGCCAGTTCACCGAGGCATTCCTCCCTAAAAAGAAACTTGCGTATACTCTGTTCTAAAAAATGTTGTTCTTGTGAACTTAAGATAGTCACCCTCCAATTCTGCCCCTGCTTTGTTTATCGTCTTATTCGCACGACAGCGAGGGCAAAAGACACTAAACAAAGCTATGCACTCGTGCTTGAATCTACGATAGCATTGCATGCTATGTACGTACTGCAGATTTTACGGTATTTGTCGGAAAGATATGTGGATGTATTAGGTTTTTTTGTTTTTCGAGGTTGATCTATTTTAGCCATTTGTTTGGTGCGGACGCTTATAAGTGACTTTTGAAGAAACAAAAAAGTCACAAAAATAAGAATTAATAGAAACCATGGAGTGAATAAGTCTCTGGAGGAGACTTGATGCTTCCAGAGAAACTTGCCGAGACTTCCGGTTTGGAAGGGCATGCCCCCAACGATGACCAAAACCAAAAGACGCTATTGGACAGACTTGGGCTTCCCACCGACCAAGACCTCTACTTCCAGCTTGCAAGAGGAGGCACAGTATGTCACCTCCTCTTCTTCCTACCTCCATGCTTATAAAGCTTCACACTTGCCGTAATGCAACAGCACTTGGAAACGGATTGGAACAGAGGTCAAAGAATGTAATCAGCCAGAGTTTTTCAGTACTTCTTACCCCGCTACTCTTCTGCTCCATGTGCTAAACTGAAGTGTCCGATGCGCTTCCGCCACTTGGATGGCATATTGCACTTTCTTCCTTGTCAAAATTCAACCGACAGTGTATTTCTGAAAACTGTCGTCCAGCTCCAACCTGAATAGAACGCAGACACTGTGACCATCCGTACTGACCAACTCACTCACCTGACCCTCGCGCCACTCTACTTCAAGGTCGGCGATTCCCAGTGTTGGAAGTACTTGAAGTATTTTTTTCTGTTACTTTCTGAGCAAAATACAACTCCCAACTTCAAAGTATATTCCACAAATTCTGCGAAACCATTTTGCCATAATAGTGGGCTACAGAAACAACGGTAGACAAGGGGCACAAAAATGTGCATTTTCGGCAAGCCGAGATTACTCCGTTGTTTTCAGCGTTTACTGCCCAATCTTATTTATGTTTGGGTGCAGATTTATGTCTCGTCACCAACTCGGTAGACAATCTCCAAGCTGCTGGGTGCCCACAGGAGGGAGCTTCTGCAGAAGTTGTCTCTTTTGTCGTTCTCAGAAGGCAATAATAACTATACTCCGACTGTTTTGTAAAGCGCCGAGAAAGGCAGCACATTGATCTGGGCTGTGCCTTCTTGCGCTCGGTGAAATTAGGCTCTTTCAGGGGACAATGCGCTCGTGCCCTTGGCCTTCCCAGTGCTAGAGTACATTACTTCTGAGGCCGAAAATAAAAGTTCACAAACTTCCAACAACAAAAAAAAAAAAGCGTAATGTAGTCACGCGATAATGTGGTATTGTCTTTCGAGATGTCATCCGGTCATTTCGTCGAGTGAAGTGATACACCAACCGGCAGCTCCGACGTTGCGCCTCTGCGGTGGCGCTGTTGTCGCCACAGCGCAGAAGCTTCACCTCACGCAAACCTGGTTTCTGCGCTGGCGCAGTGCCCACTCCTGCTGTGGGCAAATGCGGGCTTCTTTGGAATGCGTTGGTCTATAGGCTCTAAGACCGATACAAATAAGTGCATTATAACTAAAGTTGCGTGTTTTCGGAGGTATTTCTTTTTCAAATTGTGGTGGTATTTTTTTTTTTTTGGGGGGGGGGGGGGTATTTTTTCCTACAGATTCGGTGTCTTTTGTGTGAATTGGTTAAGTTATCAATTTCCAAAAAAAACACTGCATCTGTGAAAAAAAATGCCCCCCCCCCCCCCCCAACAAAAAAAAACCCACGAATTCGAAATAAAAAAAGAAATAACAGAAAACACAGAACCCTTTTTATAATTTATAAGGGAGTAAAACTACACCATGGCCACTTAACTTTGTCCAATATTTGCCGCCATTTCCAAAAATAACCGATGAACCCCCTATTACCCCCAAAGCAATGCGGAAAAGTAAAAAAAGAAAAGCAGCATCATGAAACGTCACGTTAAAAAGAACTTGTACTTTACCTTAATTGCAAGCACATTGTATTTATAATAATTCAAGTAGTACATTGTGCCTGGTGTACTTACTACAAGTACAGCATGTCCCCCCAAAAAGTTTACGGTGTATTTTTCGCCGCAAAAATAAACTGCATTGCCGAACGCTTTCTCCGCCCAAATGTAGTGCTAGCAGTTCAGACCAGATGCCAAAGTTTCAGTACTAACCGTTAACTCAGTCAAAAGTTATAGGCGATTTTCTAAAAAGTTTAATAGGGGGCCCGTTTTCGGAGGTTTTTGGTTACTGGTGCTATTCAGCTGCATGAATATATAAGAGGTCTATCGGCCGCCATTTTCCCAATGAAAATTTCAGAAAATTGGTTACAACTTTTGAACATGATAGCAGTTCTGAAACGTTGGCATCTGGTTGCGACCGCTAGGGCTACATTTCTATGGAGAACGAGTGCTCGGTGATGCAGTTCTTTTTGAAAATATTAAAAACCCTGAAAATTGTTTTTGGGGGGACACCCTGTCCGTAATTTCTCATTTACATTGCGCTTTACTTCAAGTACTTTTTAAATGTACTTCACCCAACACTGGAGATTCCTCATTCGGGACTGGCAGGGTGCTCGATTCTGGGTAAGATTACGCCCCTGATGAACGTCTGAACAAGGACGGTTTGGATAAAAAAATAGTCCTTGCCTAGAGCAAAAATTTCCGGAAATCAAAGTTTTCAGGTTCAAACCAATCTTGTTTGACTTTTGAAACCGGCGGACGTTTATCGGTTCACACCGAAAAGTCCGCGACCTAACTGTAACGGTACAGTTCAAGAACAAGCACATTCGATATCACCTAAGTTGTAACTACTGCTAGTCCTGCTTTCTCGCTGCATAACATGGGCACTTCTCTCAACTCCATCTTAAATCGTCCATTTTGCCAAACCAAAAGCTAATGTTTTATTTTTGGCATCCAATGAGAAGCAATCACTCAAAGCTACAAGTGTAGATGTTCTCCGTTACATTGCGCTATTATCGAGACGAAGGACAAATACCAACATTTCTACCAATCCGCACGAGGTGGAGGTTAAATTGGCTCGTTCACACTCTTGCAACCGAGTACGACCGAGCGAGACAAGACCGGTCTTCAAACCTCTTACGACGTCTAAGGACCCGGTCCTACGACGTCGCAAGAGGCTTAAAAACCGGTTCTGTCTCTCTCAGTCTTACATGGTTGCAAGAGTGTGAACGAGCTTTGAGGTGTTTTTGAGTGGATTAATCTAGTATATAAAGGGCCTTTCTTGCCCTCCTAACTTTCTTCTAAACAAGAGGCGTTCCAAAAACCACCAACCACATTTTAATGAAGCATGCCTGAAAATCACTTGAAGTGAAAGTTCCGAAATTTTAGGTGAAATCAAGAATGTGTTTAGCCACAACTGCTCTATCAAAAACAAGGTACGGCCCACCCTGTCGCACTGCCACAGATAGGCGAAGACGAGACTGACCAGTTTACACTACTGGCTGCGTCGGCACTAGCAGTCAAATACGCTCCGGGCAATTCCGGGGATGCACACTGCCGGGCAACAGCGGAGAGAGAAGGAAATGGACCGCAGCCATCATCGACCAGGGGTACTAGGCACCTCTCGCCGTTTCAGGTCGAGCAGCCCTGGTTTAGCATGCTGCTGCTACGAGCGACACATGTCTGCTCTTGACATGGCATTCAAGCAAGCTGGCAGGCAACAGGTATAAAATGAATTATTCCTATTCTGCAATTTTGCTTTCCTTTTAGTTTCTTTTTAGAGCGCAGCTCTTAGGTGCCCGTTTCCGGCTTGAGCGGCGTCGCCGTAACCGCGAGGTGCATTATGGGAAATGTCCCATAATGCACCGCGCGGTCACGTGACCTCGGGGAGAGGGGGGTCACGTGACCCCTCAGGTCATGTGACCCCCCCCCCCCCCCCTCCAAGATCCCCCCGGAGGAGATGGAAGAATGAGGAGAGCAGGAGGAAGAGGAGGAGGAGGGGTATACCTTCCCCTGAGTACCCTTCCCTCCTCCTCCTCAAGAGCTGCGCTCCAATTCGACGTTACAGGGAGTTGTAAACGGCTTTCACTTTTTTTTTATTTTCAAGATAAATTGTGAACGGTTCGAGCGGTCATTTGTGAACTGACGTATACTGTTCGCACGAACGAGCCGCTGGCAACTTTCTTTGTTTTTCTCTTTAAAGGGGCAGTGCAACGATTTTAATGTTGAAGGAATTGCCAGCTTGCATTTTTTATATTGTTCATGCAAGCCCAAGTGACCAAAAACACGTCATCTTTCCCCGAAAAACTCCTATTCTGCTGCGTAATCGCGAGGCAAAAAACAAATTATTTGCCGATCTGCAGCCGCCTGTGGCGGCTACGGGAACTAAAATGACGCCGTCTCTGGGGGTACACGGAAGTCGACAACCCCTGTACCCCTCCACTGCTACACTCGCCGCCAGCCCCATGGCGAACCGTCCTTTGTGTCCATCGCTTGCCGCGACCTTCGACGAGGCTAATCCTTTAAAAGCAGACAATCGCGGAGGAAGCGGCTGGGGTCTCTGAAGAGAGGGCCCAAGGGGAACCTACGTGAACCCCCAGAGTACGTCACTCGAAAGTCGGCGTGGAAAGTTGAGGCACTTCGACCTTCGATTTGTTTCATTTTTTTAAATCAGAACTAGCGCTGGCAAGAAAATGCGGTTTTCTGTTTTTCGTTCCATTGGTGACGCAGATTAACTTCCGGAGTTAATTGGCCAAAGTCTGAAAATTGTTGCACTGCCCCTTTAAATAAAAACAACTCCTACGCTCGTTGTCACCTCAAGAAATAAAGCAAGTTTTGCGCATTGGTCATAAGAAGTACCTTACGAAATTCGGTTGTTGGAGGAAGTAGTGATTCTTTTGGCGCTTGATAACCTAACATATAGCTCATTTAAAATGCAGCTACATATATTTAATTCTCAGCATAAAGCGGGAAAAAAAGTCAAATTTGGGGGTTTTACGTGCCAAACCAACAACGGGCATCTGGCACGCCCCAGCGGAGGACTGAGGATTAAGCGGGAAATTAGTAATGCTCTGCGAGGAGCTGGACTTTTTTTACTACAGTTCTTGAGGTAAAAACGAGTATACTAGTGCAACTGAAAGTAGTCATTTGGGGCACAAACCTAAGGGGTAAAAGTTGGTGCGTGCCAATACTCCTTGCAATTAAAATGCGAAAAAGTGCCCATGTCCTGTCTCCACTCAAAGTGTCGCAGGTTGCAAACATTGTGACAAGGAAGGAAAGTAACTCCCAAGCTTGTTAGGGCCTCTGAACAACCTTTGTTTTGTAAGCCAACAAAGTCGAGTACTCGGTACAGCATGTTCCATTTTTCTGCAAGAATGCAGATGCCATCGTAGAGCTGTCCTCCGTCGATGTTGCTAGACTAATGGCTCATGAGACAGTGAGATCACCTTCAGAAAGGTTCACTACGAGCAGAATCAGCCTATTAATTAATAGCTCTCCTATGCTCCGTTTCACCTTAAAATGTACTGCAGCGGAAGTTAGAAGCCGGAGCTCCTAGTTTTGGCAGTTGCTCCTGCTGCGCAAGAATTTGCGCAGTCAAGTCGTGTACCTGAGCAAAAAGCTTCTGCTTGTGGCCTTCACCGCCGTACATCCTAAGGAGAAACAAAGTGATACGGCGTGCAGGCTAACCTCAATGTTCCGGTGGTAACTCAGCAAACAAGACGAAACGAGTGAATACAAAAGGCCAACATTTTAAAAGAGGCATAAAGTATACAATGCTAAGGCGTTTGTAGCGACACTGCACCAAAAATAGGCAGTGTGGGAGTATATGCCGCACTTTGAGTTCCACGCGCAGGAAGGGAAATGCCATTGCACGGGCCAACACCCTACGTCACAGCGAGCGTATGGGCTCGGGGTCTGCTTGTCCACATCTTGGCGCAGAAGACAACAGCTCGGCCATCATTGGGACTTTGGTCTTGAAGTTCTCCTACTCTTGCCAACTTGGATTTCTAGACCCACAGGTCCAAGCTGAAAGCACCAAGAATAGGCAAGTTGCTCTCAATGTGACTTGACACTAAAAAAACTCTCGTCCGATAGAGTTGCAGCGAAGCTAAGACAGAAAAAAGAGGTGTCCATCCCCTTTTCTGCGTCACGTTCCTCAAGGACATACCTTCATTCGGCACTCTTGTTTCAAATGAGACAGCCGGGCTTGACAACTGCAAATGAGAGAAACCTTCCAATGTTAAGCTTCTCCTTCCATGCTTCCAGGACCTATCCAATTTGTGTCTCTCTCTGCAGCCCCTCACCAGCTCCTGTCCAATGGGCGCAGAAATACGACAAGATGTTTCAACAAAACAACTTCGTGAAAGGTAGTTTTGTATTCAAAGACGTTATCGAAACGTACAGTTACGTGACACAGGCACACCGAGGATTTCTGGGAGGCTTTAGCTTGCCCCACTCTCTCCTCGTCTAGCTCAGGAACCCCGAAAACGTGCCAATTTCTCTCGGCTTCTTACTTTTTCTAACCTGCATCAATGACCTTCCATTTCAGATATCTCCACCTATATGTTTCCATGCCAACGACTGTATTCTTTACCCCTGATTCCTTTATGCTACAAAGTGACTCCATCTGCAAAAGGGAGGGCATGGAAGAGTAATGCAGACGCCTCAGCATCAAACGGGGGGGGGGGGGTCACGTGATGCTCCAGTGATGTCGTTTCTCCGCGTCACGCATTTCTGTTGCTAGGGGTTGCGTGACTTTTTTCTTTTTCGCATTTTCTCGGCTATAACGGGGGGTGTTTAACCCACCCCCCCGCTGCATTCACGCCGGCTCATTACAAAAATGTTAACCCCCTTAGCCCACCTGTAAACGCCGCTTTGCGGCGGCCGAGCCTACCCGCTCGCGGAGCGATCAGCTTGACGATCGATGAACACAAATAACGTCCAGAAAGGGAAGGTCACGTGGCCCTCACCGGCAGAGATGCGTGACATCTCTACGTCACGCATCTCCGCTCTTTACGTAGTGAGCGTAGACGGCCACTTTGCGTTAGCCTTCGGGCCAGGCCACGCAGTTTGTCGACTTCCCGGGCCAGGGCTGTGCCAGCAGACTATGCAAAATGTCATTCAGTCGTCTTGTGTCCTTTCAACGCGAAAGAAGTCCAGTCCTGTGAGGGGCATCTTTGGTCGAAAACGAAACCAAAAGAAATGACTGGTATCGCTTTAGTGGCACAAACCATGATCGCAGCTGAAATATTACGCCAAAGCGAAGCCGCACACACCACTAAAACCAATTTTAAAGATACGACCAGCTGCTTCTTGGCGGGGTCAAGCGGGTTAGCTTTTAGTCAAGGAACACTGACGCAGCACCCTCGTGACGTCACATTGCGGTGGGGCTGCAGTTGATTGCAGATGATTGGTTGTACCGCATACCGCAGCACCCTTGTGACTTCACATCGCGGCCGGATGAATGGATGGATGTTAAGGGGGGACACTACCCAGAAGAAAAAAAAAATTCTGCAAAAAAAGGTGATTTGAAAAATGACATATTTACATCTACCAACATCTAGAGAGTATTCCCAGAAAGTTTAATTAGTTTACACTGCAAAGTTAATTTTTTATAAATTATTTTCTGCCCACCGAAGCTAAAGAAAAGGTAATGTTTGGAGCACTTTGAACTAGTGGTGCAATACTATCGATAGTACTATCGATAGTACCAATATTCGCCAGAAATCTGACTATCAATAGTAAAAAAAAACTATTGATAGTACTATCAATAGTCGACTATCAAAAAAACTATTGATAGTACTATTGAAAGTCGACTATCGAACAACTATCGATACTCGACTATCGAAAAACTATGGATAGTACTATCGATAGTCGACTATCGAAAAGCTATGGATAGTACTATCGATAGCCGACTATCGGAAAATTATCGTTAATCAACTATCGGTAAACTATCGATAGTCGACTATCGTAAACCTATCGATAGTACTGTCGACGGTTTACTATCGATAGTCTAGTAGTTTGCGTCAGTCCCTCTTGTCTTTTTCTCGCTTCATTTTTTTTCAAATGGGACATCGACTAGCCCAAGCACTTACCATCCCAACTTTGGTTCAGCTTTCAGTGATGACGAAGACGGGAGTTTGGGTGAAGAGAGGAGGAAGGGAGGCAAGCGGCGGTTCAACAACTGTGTTCGCTCTAGTAACGCAAAACTATCGATAGTACTATCTATAGCATCGATAGTTTCCAGAAATCTGACTATCGATAGTAAAAAAACTATTGATAGTACTATCGATTGTCGGCTATCGAAAAACTTTCGAATGGTACTATCGAAAGTCGACTATCGAAAAACTATAGAAAAACTATCGATAGTCGACTATCGATAGTTCTGCGACCCTATCGATAGTATCGATAGTCAATTTATTGATAGTTTTGCATCACTACTTTGAATGCATTCTTCTCTGTTCCACTCTTTGTATAAATTCCATTTTAGTCAATCTATCGTTGGATAATGGCAATACAGGGAAGGCTCATTCTTAACTTTTCCTGACTGAAATTTAATAAGGGATGCGGCTATGGAAATTTTGTGCCACTTTATGGATGTCTTTTATAAAAAATTTTGACATTTCGTCGAAGACACAGAAGACCAAAAAGTTGACCAATTTTGCAGAAGAGAAAATTTATAAAAATAAATGACTTTTTACAAAAAAAACTTTTCATAGCCGCACCTTCTAGACATTCCGCTACATATCTAGCAAATAAAAATCTTGAATATTGTGATAGTTTTCTGACGATAGATTAACTAAACAATGTAGGCGTGTTGCTGATAGAAGCTGCTCTAATTTCCTTTCTATGTAACCGACAGACCTGAAATTTTTATATGCACCCTCTAGCATGACCACCAGCCTACCCTGTAAATTTCATTAATTTTAAGCCAAGGGTTCAAAAGTTGATCCTCCCAGGGGGTCTGTCCCCTTAATGGCTATACCCTCTGTAACGGGCGGTAGCTTGCACCACCTAGCCTAAGTCCATAAAGACAAACATTAATTCCTCCCACCCTTCTAAGACCAATTTTCACCACCTATCACCAGGCAGTGTGGGATATCACCAGGGTGACCTTTGGGGAATCGGGCAAAAGAACTAAAAACATCACCCCCCGCCTCTTCCCCCCCGCGAGGGAGTCGTCAATTTTGCTCTGGTCAAACCTAGTCGGTCAGCGTTACGCCGGCACTGGGCCCACTGGAGGACAGGGTGGAGACTTTGGGCTGGAGCCACACGGGAGGGAGTCCCAATTTTACTCTCACTCAATACCCCCTAGAGAATTTCCACCAGCAGTGATGGAAGCGGCATTTGACCTTTTGTAGCAGGTTCTGTAGCAGGCAAAATATTGGTTTGGAGCAGCTACTGACGCTTTTGGAGCAGATGCCAACATCTGTTAGCACATCACTTGAGAGTGAAAAAATTATTGTATCTCTAAATGAGTTCATTTATGATAGATAGTGATTGAGGGATCCTATTTGATACTCGAGCATATTACCTATTACTGTTTGTGAAAAGAATAGACAGGGCGTAAAAGGAACACAGTCTTCTTAAATAAGGCTCTAGTCAGAGAAGGGTTAATTTACAATGGGTATTAAAAATGGTTGGAATGTGAACCATAGTACATTGAGACAAATCCTCTCTCCCCTTTTTATTTTACACTCGGTAGTTTGTTTAGCCTGTAAATATATATATATATATATATATTTTTGATACCAGCATATCCGCTAACACGTCTACCAATGGAAATGCGCCCCGTAAATTTAATGAGCCTACCAAACTCGATACTCTAATATTATAAACTGAAAAACAACCACCCAAAAATAGTATAAAAGGCTACACTTGTGCTTTAAAGGTGACACTGCTCTTTAGCGGTGTAGGAACCAGAGTTACATCAAAGTTTGCTGCTCTTTCAATAGACAGCTGCACAGAAACTACCCTGACTACCGTATTCATTTAAATATATATAGACTCTCGTTCCCTTCTCTCTTTATCTGTTTTTTTTAATTAGAGATTAATTTACAGTTAGAAAAAAGAAGGCCGACCTGTAATAATCCTGAGCATAACTTGCGTGCCTATCGCGCTAAGCCAGGCGCTCCCCCAGCTAAGCCGCTGCTCCTAGCACTCCAGTGCAAAGCGGTGAAGCTAGGCGCGCGCACGCTGGTGAGAGGCGGTGAGGGTTGACGCAGGCTGCGCAAGTGCCACAATACTCTGCAACCACGGAACGAAGGCACGTGGCAGACATGAGAATCAAGTGATCTTATCAGGAGTACAAGACCCTGGTTCTCTTTTGTGACAGTAGCCGCAATCGGCCATCCTACAATTTTGCAAAAGTTTGCTCGGAGACTCTTAGTTCCTGACATCGACGACATCGTCTGGAAATTTAATCGATATCGGCGATTAACCAGCCAGCGCATCAACCGGCCAGAGTGGTTGATGCCCAGCATTAGCGGCTCTGGCCAGTTGATTCTCAGTATCAAAGCGCGACATCATGACATTCGTCATCTCCTTGTACGTGTTCTTTCATCGGCTAAACCAATCAAATGCGGCGAATGTCCCGTGACTTGCGCTTTTAGCGTGTGTGTTTGTGGTTGTATGTGTTCGAGCCATCGGCTGTACTCTGACCTAAGACGGAACAAACTATACGGTGAGTAGAGACGCCGTGAAATTCATATTTGCACATTTTTTCTTTCCTTCTACTTCTCCTGAATAATAGGGTCGACCAATAATAAAATATATATATTTCTTGCCTTAAGCCTATCTCGGCGCAGGTGTGGCGCAATTCTCATCAAAAGTGGCATTTTGGCGCAAGATGTAGCAGACTCCCCTTCATGGCGCAATTTGGCGCAAATCGCGCAGCACTTCTATCACTGCACCAGCCTTCCAATCTCCTCTTTGTTATTACAATGCACTTATCATCCATTCTTCTATTCTCGTCTGCAAACCCCGTCGCTCCGGCTACATCCATCGCCATCTCCGGGAGGGCGGGAGCTAGCACCGTGCACCTCAACACCACATGTTCTATTGTCTCGTCTTCACCTTGGCATACGGCACATCGCCTATCCATTTACTCATACTTTGTCCTATATGTCCTAGTCCTCAATACTCCAGTTCTAGCCTCGAATAACAGCGAGCTCCCCCGTGAATTATTCGACCAATGTTCTTTCCCTATTTCCTGTTTTCGTCCTCTATACAAAGTGAAGGCTGATTTTTCCTGCATTCTTTCCTCCCACATCTTTCTCTCGGCTTCTTTTACTTTCTTTTTCAGAGAGGTAGTCTGTTCTGCCCCTGCACTTGGCTGTTGGTATTTGCATTTTAGTTTTCGGGTTCGATTTGTCCATTTAGTGTTCAAACGTTTCGTGTATAGATGCTAATTTACCTTTCTCGCCCATCGTGTATCCCCAACTGTGTCCAGTATTTGTTTGAATTTCAACTTACTGATTGCCTCTCTAGCCTCGAAAGATGCCCATGTTTCCTGCACTCCCTCATTTGGTGTATACCCATGCGCCCCCCGTGCCAGTCTGCCCACGCTCCTCTGCCGTGTCTCTAAGCTCGACTGGACCTCAGATTTTATGCGTAATACCGCATTGTCAGAAGACAATCCCGGCACCACGACTCCTTTCCGTATTCCCCTAAGAACAATTCTTATCTATTGTGATTCTATAGTGCCCTATGCTTCACAATAGCTGCATTCCTTTTTCCTTTCTTCAGCATATTTTCGTCCTGTTGTTCTAAGTATTGTTTTCCCGCCATTCAGCCATACTCCTAGGTATTTATACTTCTCTACGTTTAAAACATCTTGAATGTTCAGCGGGTCCTCCTTCTCATCATTATAAACCGTTATTCCCGACTTGTCGCTACTGAACTTCAGGCCCAGAGAGTCTCCTTCCTCTCCATAGTTCTTAGTGAGCTCGTGTAACCTATCCCGGCTATGTGCCAACAGTACAATGTCGTCTGCGTAGAACATTCCTGGTATAACTTGGTTTACTTTTCCCCCTCTCTCCATATATGACACATCAAAATCTAAATTGCACTCTTCTAATTTCTTTTCCATTCTACTCAAGTATATCACAAAAAGTAGAGGTGATAGGGGACAGCCCTGTCCGAGTCCTCTTTTTATTTTTGCCGGGTCCGTTATTCCGGTTTCCCATGTTATAACAACTTTATTATTTGCATATACCCGTTGTAAAAGCCTAGTCAAATGGGTATCTAAATCATACTCTCTCAGCTGTACCCAGAGTTTTTTCCTGCCTCACACTGTTGTACGCCCCTTCGATGTCTAGAAAGGCTATCCATATCGGTTTTTTACTCATCCGTGCCACCTCTATACATTCAGTGATGAGGAATAAGTTATCATCTAACCTTCTCTCTTCGAAACCCGTTCCGTAGCTCAGCTAAAATGTTTTCGGTCCATTCTCCTTTTTACTACCTGCCTCACTAGTCTGTACAGGACCGAAGTTACTGTTATTGGGCGGTATGACATTATGCTATCCTTATTTACCTCGCCTTTATATAGTAATCTCGTTCTGCTTAGCCTCCAATCATTCTGCTTGAGAGAAGAGCGTGTTGGTTTAGGTGATGGATGAAGAAAGAATAAACAATTAACACTAGCTGCACTGTCAAACACGAAAAAAGTTCATTCCATGCAAAGAGAAAAAGTTTACTCCATCCCCTTGAGCTCCGGCCATCAATACATAGGTCAGACCGGCAGATGCACCAATCACAGACTCCGGGAACATCACAACGAAGTTTCTAAGGCCTCGCCAGATTCCTATCATTCCATAGTCGGGAGGCACTCACTTGATCGAATGACGTTTGAGCGAACGCCCACGTTTCACCGAATGACACTTTAGCGAATAGTCGGACGCCGCGAAGCGGCGTTTTCGGGTGGGCCAAATGGGTTCACATTTTTATAATGAGCCGACGCAGACTGTCGCCGCGAAGCGGCGTAAGCGCAGCGCGGCGGATGGGTTAACGCGCGCCCCCGTTATTCGCTAAAACGTTAATTCGCTCAAATGTCGCTGTTCGCTAAAATGTCATTCGCTCATGTGATATGGACCCTTCCATAGTCATACATGCCCGTTCGTGTTCGCCTTGTCATCCCCTCTTTGATGAAACAAAAATCCTGGGGGGGCATAACAGCAGATTCAGCAGGGAGATCATAGAGTCATTCACCATGACCACAGCAAACAATGTGTCAAACCATTCCCTCCTGCTGACGAAAACTGAGGTTGAATTTCTAAAATCCGAGATCAACAAACCTCTCTGACTTGCTCTTCGTGTTTTTTTATCTCCCCTTCCTTCCCCCTTTCCCTCCTGGGTTTAGTCGGCTGCTCACTGTGGGAATTTTTAATTGTCTGTTGCTAGTTGAAAGATGTGGCTGTGTTGTCCCAGTGTTTATTCTTTCTTCATCCATCTCCAATCATTGGGTACCTCTCCCCCATTATTATTTGATAAGTTGCTCGTCTTAACTTTAATTTGCTTTTTGTTCCTAGTGTCTTGACTAAGTCTCATTTCTATGCCATCTGGGCCTGTCACCGTCGCAGCAGGTACTTTACTTTCTGCTCTATCCCATTCCCTCATGGTCGCCTCAGTTGACTCGCTAGTGTACTCTGCTTGTGGCATGTTGCTGTTCGGGTTCTGTACAATCTCGTTCAGTTCAAGTTCTGCGAATGTTACCTCGATAGTTCGTCTAGTAAATTCCTTTGCTTCCTCGACCCTTACACTTATCCCCTCTTGCGTGGTCAATGAAATATGAAACCCTTCCGTTTTTCTCACCTGCGCATTAATGTGCCCCCAGAACCATTTTGCTGCATTCCTATCATTTTGATTTACTTCCATCATCCGCTGCACTCCAGCCCTACCAATCTTGGCCTGGATGAGAGCAGAATGCCTCTCTTCTTCTTTCCTGAAATGTATTCCATTTCCATGCTACCTCAGCGGGTGTGTCCCCTCTTTTCTTTACCCATCCGTGTTCTCTCGAGGCCTCTTGTCGCCCTGCTATGGCCACCTTAACTTCACTGTCCCACCAGCCTTTTGTTGTGTGTTTTCTTCTCCTTCTTCCTCTTTGTGTGATTTTGAACTTGTCTAACTCTCTTTTAAAAGTGTTTACTAAATCCTCATATGTCCATCCAGTTGTCTAGATACTATGGTCTCAATTCGTTCTAAAACTACTTCTTGTAGTTGGGCATCGTTTAGGGCCAAACTACTTTCTCTTTCAGGAATTGGTTTTTCCGGTTCTGCTGTACCAAACTTTATTTTAAGTTGCTTAGGATCACTTCCTAGGCTTTTCGTGCCTTTCTCATCTATTTCCACGAGTCCAAATCTGTTATACAATTTGCTAGACATTACACAGTAATCAATTGTTGAGTGGGAATTGTTTCTCTCCCACATTATTTTTCCGTCGCATTTTACTTGGGCGTTAACAAGCACTAGATCAAGAGCATCGCAGAATTCTTGTAGCCTCCTCCCTGTAGAATCTGTATATCCGTCGAAGTCATCTAAGTATGCATTGATGTCTCATAAGATAATTATTTCCCAATTAGTTCTAATTTCTCCCACATCTTTGGAAGTACCCATCAAGTGCTGCGCATTTTCCTCTCTCGAATTAGTTCCGGTTTTCAGATATACAAATCGCATGAGCGTGTCTAAGCCTCCGACATTACCTTTTAACCACACGAGTTCCTGCAGCTTATTCTCACCCTTTCCCAGCCCTGTCCTTTCACTAGCGCTCCCAATCCATTTACTTTCGGTTCCCCTTCACATTGATTGCATTGCACCCAGAAATAACCTGCCAAGTCTAAGATGCATCTCTGCAAATCCATACACTACAAAATCTTCCATCGTTTAACTGTTACGCGATCTCTTCCTACCTCATTCTATTTCTGCCCCCCCCCCCCCCCCTGCATGTTTAAAATTTTCTATTGAGCCTTCTTTTTCCTTCTGCGAGGCTTCCTCCCAACCTTCTTATCTGCATTTGTGCCAGCTACCGGAAGGCTCTGCAGGCTCCTTAAAAAGCCTTTGCTATCCCGCCTGTCCTTCGCACCACTCGCATCCCTGTCAGTTCCCCGTAGTGGATGCCGTCTCGGCAGAACAGGGGGATTGGATTCTCCCCGTTCACATTCGAGACCACATATCCGTTCTTAGAGCTCAGTCTCTCGATGGTCCCGTTAGCCTCCTGGACTGCCCTCTCTGTATCTACTCCTCGGCTCCCGACCTCCGGGACGGTGCACATTACAATGTGCACCATCCCAGAGGTTATTACCCTCAACTGCTTCACATTGTCACTTTTAATTGAATCAAAATTCGGGCATTTACGTGCCAAAGGCACGTAAACAGAGTATGTTGGGCTCGATAGAGTACGTTGGGCTTAGGCCCAACATACTTTTTTAAATCCTCGTAAAACAAGGCTCAAGGTACTCCTAAGCACTTCCTACGAGTTGTGAATGCGAAAGCATGCACGCCTTTCCTCCGCTGCCTTATTGCATCTGCGGCGTACTTGCGTCGACGGTCGAGCGCGTGCGCTCTCCTCGCCATGTTGACCTTGGGCATGGAGCAAAGGAGCCGCTGCCTCGTGGACACGCAGTGCCATGGGGAAGCGCTGCCATTTTGCATAGCTTTATCATATCACTGCCATTTTGCATAGCTTTCCGCGTGGTTTCAAAGCTGGGATGCCTCAGATCGCAGCTTCAGGAATTTATCTGCCGTTTGGAGCGGCTGATGACGTCGGCTCGCTCCATGGGACAGTTAATGCTTTTGCGTTAGAAAGCAGCGACAGGTGCCGAACTCGGAGGTAGAGAGCAGCTTCCCAGCACAAGCTGCACTTCTTTATGATAACATCTCAGTGCGAATTACGCCCATCTGCCGATCCGAGCGTTTTCAGAAAGAGCCCTTTATGCTGCCAGTCCGCTTATACCAGTTCGGTCCACCAGTGCCACAGTGCTCGGCAACTTTTTTTATTATTATTTTTTATTCCAAAATACTATCAGCCTCTGTTGAAGCTATGCTAGGGTGGGTATACAAGTGTACAAACAAAACAACAAAATCAGCACATACTTGAAAAAGTACTATAAAAGATATCACCGAATACCATATTTGCACGAATATAACGCGAGGGCAGGTTTTGATGCCCTCAAAAAGAAAAAAAATAAATGTTACCATTATAACGCGAGCCGAGGCCGCGTAAATTTCCCGCACTCGGGGGCAGATAAGCAGCAGCACGGCACCGCGAGTTCCTTTTCACTTTTTCTTCGGCGTGAGCTGCTCGGCAGCCTACAATCCAAGCAAGGCACAAAGCAGAAGCACCAACACACAAACACCAGACCACTCTAGAGCAGAAACTAAAAAATGCGCAGGCAGAAAAAAGACTGCTGAACCCGATACACGATCATATTTATTCTTGTTCTGGTCCCTCCGCATAAAGAAACACCTCATGTTGCACGATTGTATAAACGCGGTCGGTGATCTTGGCTTGGCTTGTGTTGACTTGACTTGGCCTGGCTTGGCTTGGCTTGAATTGGTCAGTGCCCGCATGGTGCCCGCGTTGTACAAACACAAAAGCGATAAAAAAGCTTTTTATGTTTTCTACTCGCCCCTTCACGTGGCCCAATAGCTAATAAATTCCCTCCCACACCCCTACTTCTTTTCCCACCCGATCTCCTGCATTTAGCAGGAGGGATGGCTTTCTCGTCCGACTTTCTCCAGACTCGCGAACCTCGTGGCTGAACTCGATTCCGAATATAACGCAAGGTGTGTTTTGGAGCACGTAATTCCGAAAAAAAAACTCGCGTTATATTCGTGCAAATACGGTAATCGCGCTGCCAGCGTCACTGCCACAAAATTGTCTTCGCTAGCTCACCAGTAGAGTATGCTGATGTAGGCGCCATAGCCGGCAAAGCAGTGCCAGAGGGCGTGGAACTGCGAGAAGGGCACCACCAGAGGCGGCAGACTGGCCCGGGCAGAGCTGGCAGAGAGTAGGTTGTGAGCCCCAACCCCTGGCCCTTGCGGGGGCACTCACCTTAGCTCTGTGCAGAAGCTGTTGTCCACGTTCCACGCGAGGAACCCCGTCAGGTACGAGAGGGTGGCCGCAGCAAACAGCCACACCTCAAAATACTGCTGCCTGGAACATCAAAAACATAAAGAAGTCACTACTTCTGTCTAAAGAAAGCCGCTTAACACCTGGCAAGCGCCATAAGCCGAGAAGAAACGACTCGGACACGTCGTCCGCCAAATGAAATGCTCCTTCCTGATCGCAAGACTGTTTTCCAGAGGGGGAAACACGCGCAGCCATTGCTAAAAGCTTTCCTTCTGCCGATCGTCATGCTCTTCACGGCGAATGTTGCCGGTCAAGAAATGCGATGCATTGGTGCTTTGTTCTTCTCAGCTGCAAGCCCCGCACTTCTTAACTAGAGACAACAAAAAAGCTCCCATCTACCGTAGAATACCGTGCATCCGCCCATTCCCAAATTTGTAAGATATGAGAAAATATGCCCAGTATATTTATAGACCGGCACACTGTTTACAAACAAGCCCGCGTTTGCCCATACCAGGTGTGGGCACTGTGCCTGCGCAGAAACCGGATTCGCGTGAAGTGAAACTTCTGCGCATGCGCCGTGCCGTCGACAGCGCCACCGCAGCTGCGTGACGTCAGGGCCGCGTGTTGGTCTATACGTGAAATTGATGTCCGGACAAGCGCCCATCCCCCATTCTTTCGCGATTACCTCCAAATACTGAGTGGGCGCTTGTCCGGTATTTTACGGTAGCTCAACCTCAACAACCAAACCAACGAGCTTCCTAGTATATAATCTGTGTACAAGGAAACAAATTACGGATCCACGGAAAAGACGACCCATTCGCGCAAATATTTCACCAGCAGGTTCAACTCTACGCGTCCAGCGACCAAATGTGCGTGATTTCTTTACGTCTTTCGTAGAGTACCCGTCTCGTTAATCTGCGACTGTTTCGCCAATGCGCTCAATTTGTCGACATTATCAAAATCCCAGCCACTCCAACCAAATGAATCGGCTACTGTGTAAACCTTTAAACCTTAGAAAGTTTCAAGACAGAATGTATAAAAATGAGGATATAAAGTTCATACAATGGAAAGTTTGTGGTGGCGGCTTATGTTGACAGCTGAAGCTCTGAGCTGTACGCTATTCAAAGAGGACTTTTAAGTATTCCAAAGAGCCTTGAAAAAAGCTCTGCAATGTGCACTTACCCACGAGTGTTAAAAAATTTAAAACAACTTTCTGCGCATTCGTAAACAGGGTTGTTTACTGCAAGTATTTAAGTCTCTGTTGCTCATTCAATGCCTCAGATGCCTTATTTTAATGGACCCAAACTAGCCAGCAGGCTATGGGTGCTTTTTCAGTAACACGTATGTGCCTTACTGATAATAAAACAAATTGAAACATGGCAGGACTTGAGAGCAGGACGTGGTAGACACAGAAGTCAGACACACGTTCCAGGCACTATAGAAAAACCTTACGCCCTCTTACGGTTGATGTGAAATTACTGCGCAGCAGTGTGGGGGGCTTTCTTTCATCTTCGCACATAGTAGTCAATGCACTGTACAATTGACAGGTATGGACACAGGCGTCGCCAACCCCCCGGCAGTAGTCATTCAATATTTGCCTTCCTTTACTAACAAAAAAAAAAAAAGGCGGTGATTTGGGGGGCGGGGGCAGTTTGACCCCTGTTGCGACGGCCTTCGCTGGGGGCTTTAAACTTAAAAAGAATGTCTTACGGAGGCCACGAGACCATCTGGAATTGCGGGCCCTCGCAAGGAGAAACACCGGCGTGCGTGTGCGTGACTGTCTGTGTGTGGGTCTGTCGGTGTTGGGTTTCAGCAAGAACGTCGGCTCCTTACATCAGCCACCGGAGCGCGGCAAGAACGTCGAGGGATTACATTATCTGCCCCTCGCTGAAAGAACACCCGCAAATCGTATCAGCCGCCCCCGCACTTCGGACACCTCGTGAGCACTCGAACATTGGGGAAGGCTCCTCTCTCTCAGAGGGCCTTCTCGCCCTCAGAGGGCTATATAACATGGGCTTGGGGAGCCCGAAATCGCCGATTGCCGATTAACCAGTCGACCCTGCTACTTGTATATTCACTGTACATAAAAGCTTCAGTACCCCCCTTCCAGGCCTGTTTCCTCGGGGCCATGCTAGCAGCGAGCCACAGCCCCGACTCTTGGTTCCTCGCCTGAGATCGTCACCTCCCGAACGCAACACCCCCCAAACCACCTCCTGCCTATGCCACTGCTGCACAGTGGTGTGCGCAAAAAAACGCTAACAAGCTGGCAAGTCTACAACCAATATATTACTCACTTCCAAAAGACACAATTGATAGGCTCCCCATTTCTATGGTGTCTTTTGCGCGCACCACTGTGCAGTATTCTCAGATAGACCATAAGAGGGTGCAATTTTTGAAGGGGTCCATAGTCACACCTAACAAAGTTGTCAGATATATATTGGTTTTGGGTTAGTAATCTCAATGTGATTGTTTCTGCGTCGCAGCTCGTACCGCAAGCTATAACAGCAACGCGTATGCATACATATGGCAATTTCGTCACTCTAGTCACACAATTGCTTACGCCAGCCAATGAGAGTAAGTTGCCAGTCGCGTGAGAGCTCCGCTACGTAGGTGACACTATTTGTCAAAAGATAGGGCCAGTTTGAGCTGGGAGTGGAAAACGTGAAAATACAGTGAAACCCGTTTAGAACGAACCCATGTACAGCGAATTATTGTCGATATCGAACTCACGGAAAATTTAAATAAAAATGCATGTAAAAAGTACTTTTTATAACGAACAACATATTGGCTATATCGAACTTTTTCCCCCCGGGAAAGCTTCCAAAAACGCTCAAACAATCGCCTTTTAACCTGTCCCTCCCCCCTCCCCCCACCAAACAAAAAGTAGGAAAGAAAGAAAATCCCAAAAGCTCAAGTTGCAAGCGAAATTGAGCGAAGAGAAGCGATTCAGAAGGGTTAAAAATACACTCTGCACGCACGCACGAGAAAAAAAAATCTTTTCATCCTAAAACGGTTGCCCACGAAGAGAAGCAATTCAGAAGGGGAAGATAAGCTAAAAGAACAAACTCTGCTTACAACGAACGCATTGTTGAACTTCGTTGTAGATGAATTTTGCTATATCGAATTACTTGCTATATCGAACTGATCGTAGCGTTTCCTGCTGTTCGTTATAAACGGGTTTGACTGTACAGAAGTAGAAAAATAGACGGAGGTGCCGCTGGACTACCAACCATGGTTTCCTACGTCTTCCTCTTCGCGTGCCTAGACTATCTGCTTCTTCTTTTCGTTCTTAATTCTGAGAGCCGCATACAACCTCAGTTTGAAATGACCCGCATTTCAGCGGGACGTGAAACACCGCGAATACTGCTTTCCTTTTGCGTTGAGCTTGACGGAGGGCACGCTGATGCATGCTGCTTCCTTTTCTTCGATGGCCATAGTTTCAAACATCTCTCGTGCATAAGGACTTTTCTTTTTTGCAAGAAAGGTGATGCTGCTGAACGCTGCAATGCGTTTTGTGGGGATTTCTGTGATCTCCCTTCCCCGAAAGCTGTGATAACGGCTGCGGGTCTGAATGCTCGGCCGCTTTCGCCGTGAGCTCCGACTTGTTCGTGAAGCAGAGGGTCCCCTGTCTTGGAGGGCCCTCCTCTCACTCCCTCCTGGGGGACCTCCTTCCGTTCCCTCACTCGGATGCGGATCGCTGCTGCGACGAGGAGGTTTCACCTCGTCTTTTCCCGCTTTCGAGAAGGGGACTCGTCCGGTGACCGTGAAAGAGATGGGACGTGTATCGGCGACTTCTCCGATGCTTCCCCGATCTTGGCTCTCCGGAACCCCACTCTGGCGGATAAGGACCTTTTCTTACCTAGCCGGCGCGGGGGGAATTTTGGATGGGGACGTAGTAGTTCATTTTGAGAGTATTTTAATGAATGCTCTTGAACTATGTTGTTACTCTGGTATGTGTGTCTTCTCTTCCGCTATAGTATTTGAGAGTCAGACAAGGTAGACGAGTTGGCACCAATAGAGGTATCCATAGAACCGACCCAAGGTAATGTAGCCCTAAACGTAGGGTTGCCACCTGCCCGGTTTTTGACCGGCCCGGCCGGTTTTTTAGACAGCAGGCCGATTGCCGGTCCGTAGGTAAGACCAACCGTCATTGGCCGGTTTTTTGACAGCCATCGAAGCGCGATTGCTTTTAGCTTGTTTTTTTGGTGTTTTTTAAGCGACAATTCAACAACTACGACGATAAATATTTGTCGACGAAAAAAAAAGGTTTAAAATTACACAAACACCGTGAGGACACGCGATTAGAGAAAGTATGCCGGCGAGCGCGGCAGGAGAACTCCCTGGGACGAAGGGGGGGGGGGGGGGGGGAGAGGGGTACGGTCAACACAAAACGAAACGACCACTGGATGCGCGGTGGAGAGCTGGAAAGCAGGAAAATGAGGGAAAGCGAGAAGACGCCGGCAGGCCCTCCCGATAGCTGAGCCTTGTGGGAGGTGTTGGCTTTCTTAACGGTTGTCGGCATCTTGACAAGGACACGCATGGCGCTTCATCCGTCCACTGTGACGGGCGGCGTATGCGCTTTCCCCTTCACATGGTGTAATATTGTTGTTGTTACTTTAGATCCTTGTCGTTTTTTCCCCTCCCTCTTCGTTCTCCATTTAATTGCTTAAGTGCCAAGACCAGAGAAGAGCTGAGCGTCTCTCGCAGCTGTTGTCACTTTGTTGGCTGCCTGTGTCCCAAAAGTAACCTTCCCTTCAGACCTCCATAGCTGTTTTTCTTTTGTTCTCGCTATTTGTTCCCCTTCGGAAAGCTTTGCGCGAGCATAAGGGGATATTCAAAGTTAATTGCTCGAGTGCCAAGCCAGACACGCGCCAACCATGTCTAGGAAAGGATGCGCGTCTCTCGCAGCTGTTGTCACTTTGTTGGCTGCCTGTGTCCCAAAAGTAACCTTCCCTTCAGACCTCCATAGCTGTTTTTCTTTTGTTCTCGCTATTTGTTCCCCTTCGGAAAGCTTTGCGCCAGCATAAGGGGATATTCAAAGTTAATTGCTCGAGTGCCAAGCCAGACACGCGCCAACCGATGTCTAGGAAAGAGCTGAGCGTCTCTCGCAGCTGTTGTCACTTTGTTGGCTGCCTGTGTCCCAAAAGTAACCTTCCCTTCAGACCTCCATAGCCGTTTTTCTTTTGTTCTCGCTATTTGTTCCCCTTCGGAAAGCTTTGCGCGAGCATAAGGGGATATTCAAAGTTAATTGCTCGAGTGCCAAGCCAGACACGCGCCGACGATGCCTAGGAAGAGCTGAGCGTCTCTCGCAGCTGTTGTCACTTTGTTGGCTGCCTGTGTCCCAAAAGTAACCTTCCCTTCAGACCTCCATAGCCGTTTTTCTTTTGTTCTCGCTATTTGTTCCCCTTCGGAAAGCTTTGCGCGAGCATAAGGGGATATTCAAAGTTAATTGCTCGAGTGCCAAGCCAGACACGCGCCAACCATGTCTAGGAAAGGATGCGCGTCTCTCGCAGCTGTTGTCACTTTGTTGGCTGCCTGTGTCCCAAAAGTAACCTTCCCTTCAGACCTCCATAGCTGTTTTTCTTTTGTTCTCGCTATTTGTTCCCCTTCGGAAAGCTTTGCGCGAGCATAAGGGGATATTCAAAGTTAATTGCTCGAGTGCCAAGCCAGACACGCGCCAACCATGTCTAGGAAAGGATGCGCGGCTCTCGCAGCTGGGGTTACTTGGTGGCCTGCGTGCGTTCCGAAGTGACAGAGAGTGCCGATTCATTGTCTGTGCTACAGTGCACTGCCAGTGGAGCCATCGCAGAGGATCAAAGGATGACGCCGACATTGTCGTTTTTCTGTCACTCTTTCAGAGCATCGATATGTGCTGCTATGTTCAGGCTTGCTTTCTAACTATTTCCAAATGGCTGCCATAAATTAATTACGTGCCGAGAGACATGTCCGTCTTTTTTCCAAAAGGACGCTAAACACAAAGGAGGTTTGAGGCGGAACCGAGGGCAAAGCTATCTGTTTTCTGCTATATCCTATTGGAGATTGGGACTTGAAGGGCAGTACCGTGCACAGCGATGCGATTGGTTTGTACAGAGGCGTTCCCGACGTCAATCACCAAAACTTCCCACGCTATTTGTCAACCACTTTTAATCTTTGTGCTGGCGCCTTATGCAGTGGAGTGCATAGTCGAGAAACTTCGCCCAGCAGGCCGCAACCTCCCGTTTGCTCCCTCCACGGACGCCTTCAACAAGAAAAATAGAAAACGTTTCCCCATCGCCGTGCGCTTCTACGAGACGTGAATGGTGCCAGAATAACGGACGCTCTCATCGGCTTCTGTGAGCAGGCGAACGAGACTTCCGGCGGCATCTGCAAACTCTTGGCAACAAGTTTGGAGAAGGTGGGTCCCCCCCGCCGTCGAAGGGCCGTTTTTTTTTTCGGGGAAAGGTGGCAACCCTACCTAAACGTCGTCTATATTGCAGCGGAGATGCGAGGACCAGGGGCGGATTTAGAGGGGGGGTCCGGATGTCCTGACCCCCCTCTTGATTTCTGCATGTGTAAAATTTAGGCCGTAAAACGAAGGAGAGAAGGAGGGGGTTCCTAAACATATGGTACGCTGACCAACACCTGACCCCCCTCAGGAAATTCCTGCATCCGCCCCTGGTGAGGACCGTGCTACTCGGTTTGACACGTCCTTTGAGATCGAAGTCGCTGTTGAGATAACCCTTTGGTTACTCTATCGGTACCTCTGTTAGTAGCTAATAATCTCACAATTTACACGTGCGGCAATGAACTAGTACAGTTGTTCTCAACCATTGATGTTTTACGGACTCCTTCTGGATCGGCGGAGATGTTGGAAGACCCCGTTCGTCGTGAGGGGAAGGAAAAGGTATAGGTTAATTATAATATTAATTTGATAACTGGATATAAAAGGGCTAGTATGAAGTAGACTTCTCTCATTGACACACACGAGAAACATCACCCGAAAATTGGAAAGTTCCTTCTCAACCTTAAAAAAAGACAATTTTTATTGCCGGGCTTGGCTGATGAGGCATGGCTTCGCGGACCCCTAGAATGCCTTCGCGGACCCCCATTTTTGAGAACCATTGAGCTAGTAGATGACCCGCTCTAGTGCCCTTGACAGATACTGCATGCTCTCTTGTCCCATCATTTACGCACCTGCCAGTTTGGCCGATGTAACATTTGCCACGCGATAGGGGAATGCGATACACAACCCTCGTGTCACACGGGGCGTGCCTTGTGAGGAATGTTGCACATTTTCCTCTGGTTGGTGTTGCGGTTTACTTGGCGGCACATAGAATACGCCTGGTTTGGTGCAGAACCCACAACCTTAATCTCCTGTTCTGTGGCTCCCTTTCTTAATTCATAGGTTATACCATGAATGTAGGGTACTAGTGTGATTTTTTGTCGAGTTCTTGTCTTCTCTCTGCATCAGCTGACACGCATAAAATGCTGCACTGCGAATGCAATGAAGCGTTCAACAGCATCACCATCCTTGCAAGAAACAAAAGCCCGTATGCACAAGAGATGCTTGGAACTACGGACATGGAAGAAAAGGAAGCAACATGCGTCAGTATGCCTTTCATCGAGCTCAACACAAAAGAACAGTATGTGTGGTGCTTCACGTCCCGCTGAAATGCGGGTAATTTCAAACTGAGGTTGTATGTGGTTCTCAGAATTAAGAAGCAAATAGTCTAGGCACACGAAGAGGAAGAAGTATTAAACCATATCTCTGTTTCTTTTTCTATCTCTGTATTTTCAGGTTTTTCTCTCTTAAGTTCAAGCTGGCCCTGCCCTAGTATGATGCACCAACCACTGATCTCTATTATATTAGACTGGATTGCGGATTGGGAGTTCGTCGGTGGCACCACTGGTGGCCATTACTTGACACCAGGCAATACACTCGAGTCTATAGGAGAAACACACGAAAGTAGGAATATTGAAGCTTGTACGCGGTGCTCGAAGGCGAGTATCTTATGATGTGCTGCGATCATTATTTCTATTGTTTGGAAATTGAATCAGTATTTGTCAAGCGTAAGGAAGGCATTAAAAAAATCACCGGCACCATTGACAAGCAAGCGACGCCGCACCATTGACTGTGCCGGCGTCGCTTGCTTCAGTCGCTCAATAAATGGCACGTTTAACAAATGAACGACACGCTCCGAATTTAAGTTAATCACAGAAGCCCTCACTGCAGGTCAAAGCAAAAGCTTGCATCAGAAGTACTATGTACAAGCGTTCGAAACGACGCGAATGCCCCCAATAAATGCATTCTAACTTATCGTCTGCTAAGCTCCGATGACTTCGAGATCACGAACGACTCCACATTGACTCTCGGCAATCCTCGTCTCATTGAACCGCATTGCAGTTTACGCCCCACAAAGTCCCAACTCTTGACCCTCAACCGCAAAAAATTTACTTAAAAAAGATTGGCATTCTCCCAGAATATTAACTGTCATTCCTGGAAAACACAATAAAAGTTTTACCGTCGAGAACAACCTACTAAGGTAAGAAATTGCAGTTTTCCCCGTTTCTCTCCTAGAGTCCCATGCAGTAGCTGGTGTCGAGCGATGGCTGCCGGTGGTTCCGCTCGACCGCAGCAAGTCAAGCCTCTATCTGCAATACTACAATAGAGATCAGTGGCAGCAACTAGCTCAACTCAAGCCCGTCACTCACTAATTGTTCTCACGGTCGTTTAGCCTTTTGTGGCTTGCGTTTTCATCAAGTTACCCTCGCCAAAAACCAAGGTTACCCGAAGAGCTTAGTTGGGAAACTGCTATAGGAGCCTGCTTTGAAGAACTGGCTCCAATTCATACTTCGGCACCGAGCTTGACGAGATTGTAGCGCCATCGTTTCTGCCGCAGCGCCCAATCCGAGAACTGTACATACCAAGTCAAAGAAGAAAAAAAAAAAAAAATCTCACCTGCGTCTGCAAAGTAAGCCTTCACTGAATGTCCCCGTCTCAGGACAGATTATGTACCACCAACTAACCGACAAACTACAAACTAGTGGAACGAAGTAACTGCCAAGATGCAGCACTGTATTTGAATCTGGATTGCAGTGGCTCGGTTCCGGTGGATGCGAGAATTCAAGTTCCAAGGGCGACTTTTTCAACCAAGTTTTTCTAGTAACGTTTCCCGGACCATTCTATGGAATAATCTGAGGGGGATATTCACCATGCTAGCCTAAGACTCATGAAGAATGTCACGGCCACCAGGAACCCGTAAGCGACCTGCAAAGAAACAGAGCGGTTAGTCGCGAGCCAGGTCAGACATTCCCGTGCATTGACAGGGGCAATACCTGGTGAAACACGGGCACTTTGATTGTCAGGTAAACCTGCAAAGCAAACCACGAGCTGCATCAGGAAAAGCCAGGGCATCCCAACCACATAAAATCAACCAAGTACACGAAACCAAGTTTATCCACGGGATCTTTTTCCCGCACGTGCGATATTCTAGTGCCACTGACAGTTTAATAACAAAATGACGGGGATCACATTGCGATGCGGGCTTGTAACAGGCTTAACACGAGGAACATTCTGGACTGCAAATGATTTACTAAAATATTGCTCGCGTGAAAAATAATTCTAAATAAGGAAATTTGAACAGAACGGCACTTTAGGTTCAATTACACTTATTGAATCTGAAAAAAAAAACAAAAAAACCTTGTTTCTTTCTTCGGAATTAGCCGGCCCGAAACTATGAGAACAAATTCTTTATTCCATAAAAGAATGAAGCCCACTGACAATATATTTTGAGTCTGCCGTTTTTACGAGACCAGTTTTTCCAGGGTCATTTTCTCCAGGGCCATTTTTTCGGAGACCCGAGGCAATGGGCACGTTCAGTAGCGGCACCGGAGTCAAGGAGTCACTGACTCCTTCCACTGGACGGCCAAAAGTCACTTCCGGTGCACGTAACTCCGGGGCTTCGGAGTCAAGCTCCGTCCGAAGCACCGAGTCCGGAGACGGTGCACGTAGAGTCAAAGGAGCTAAAGATGACCTCATTTCCTGACTGGTGACGATTTCCGGCGAGGAAATCCAAAGAGCTCCGACTCGAGTCACTCCGTTCGGAGGCAAGGGAGGCGCTACTGAACGCGCCCAATGGTATGACATATCTGCACTACAAATACCATTTTGTAAAACCCAAATGGGTGCCCAATTCTACCATAAAACTAACTATCAGAAATGAATACACATGAATGCAAAACTGGACTGCGAAAGATAGGATTTATTCTGTCCAGCAACGCCTGCTCAGTGAGGCAGTTTTTTCAAAGTGCTGCCACTGCTATCTTATGCGAATTCATGGCTGTTTGTGCTTGCTGGGTGCCTTTAAAATGCTGCAAAACTGTTGGCAGCTACATTCACTTCGCTCTGAAGCTAAAATAAAAAGTTTAACAAACCCGAGTTTCCCACTTACCAATATCTGTAAGGGTATGACCATGTTTAAGGCAGAATGTGAAACCACTGTTTTACTGCAGAATCCTACTAAAACAAACTAAATTTGGGTAATTTGTTTCTATTATCTCCGTGTTCCTCACGAGAAAGCTGTTTTTAAATTGACACTCAAGTAGAATCACAAATTCTTTTTAAGTGTCTAGATGGGACATATATATTACATTTTTACCGCATCATTTACGCCGCAAGACGCAATTTAGGTGGAGGTGGCCCCGCTCTAAGCTTCGCCCATTAGCGAAAGGGGCTTAGTTTTTTAAGCACCACTTCTCAGCTCTCATTAGACGAAGAGATGACCGACATGGGGAAGCTCGTTGTAAACTTGCTTCTCCATGCTGCAATAGTCTTTTTTTTTCACCATATTTTCACGTTTGAGAAACAATGTAAATAGAGTCATAGCGTTTTGATGCCAAACAACAACAAACAATGTCTGCTGGCATTTGTGACAAGCAGCCACCGATGTCTATTGTAGTAGGCTGGATTGCGGGTCGAGGCTTTTGCTGGGGTCGAATGGTACAGAGCGGTATATGTAGAGAGTTTAGTCATTAACTGGTAAAAATAAGGCAAAGAAGATCGAGGTACACCTAAGCGCTTCTTATGAGTTGTGAATGCGAAAGCAACGAAGCCCCTCGTCCACTCCCTTTTTCGTCTGCTGCGTATTTTTCGTCGCAGGTCGGCGCGTGTGCTCCCCTGGTGACCTTGGATGCTCCGCGCTGATGGACACGCAGCGCCATAAGGTGAGCGGTCGTGGAAACTGTTGAGCGCAGCGGCCAAGGGGAGCCCCGTCAACGCGCGCCAGCCAATGGAATTGAAGGAAACTGTCTGCCGTTTTCACGCTTCAGACTAACGACGTCAGCTCGCTCCATGAGACAGTTAATGCTTTCGCATTAAAATAAGAGCGCATCATTGGCCAAAATTGTTTCAATGACATTGAGCGCGTTGATTGACAGCACTTGTGACCAACCACCAGCCACGAATATTCCCCTAGCGGGGGTAATGAGCGCAACTTATATCCTCCTATCACAATTTCTCGGTAGGTATGTATTCAAGAATTTTCTTTCAGCACAAGAGAGTTGAAATTTGCAACTCTTCGTAACTGAGAGGGCAACGCACGTGACGTTGTCGTACAGCGACATTCATAATGCACTCAATATGTACAAAAGTCTGGTGTGTGCATTGGGTCGACAGTAGCCCGTTTTGTGTAACATTTTTTTGGCATCACTCGACCGGAAAATTTCAGATAGGCTTGCAGATTTCCATGTTTTGTACGTAGATGACTATTTTTTTAATTTTAGATACAGACTCGGGTTTGGAGAAAACGGTTGAGAAGATTGCTGAACTGTTTATGGAGGTGTCAGGCGGACTTAATTTTACAGTAAAACCTCGTTAATTCAACCCCCGCTAATTCGGAAATTTGGATAATTCGAACTGCCGATCCGGTCCCGTCAAACGTATGTATTAGTCAATGGCAGCAAACGCTCATTAATTCGGAGGGAACGCGGCGCGCTATGGTTAATTCGGACGAATTCGGCAGGTGGCGCTAGCGACCATCCGCTCCAGAGGGTATGACCGCTATCCATCCGAGGTGCACACGTCGTTTTTCCGGTTTTCCCATGGTTCTCCGCTCTTCCGGTTCTCCGTGTTTCGCACCAGTTTTGCTCTGGATTGCCGTGCTTCAGTGCGCTACCCACTACTCTCCTGGCATGGAAGCGGCAGAAAGAAGCATAGCAAAGGGTAGCACAAGTGACTGACGACCGGAATGGCAAAATCGCGACACGCGGGGCTATCGTTCCCGAGCGCGCCGATAGCGAGAGTGACAGTCACATGTCATGCCTCAACGTGGGGATCCTAAAATCCGCCATTTTAACCGGCCACCCCCGCGTTGTAAAAATGCAACGTGACTGGCACTCTCGCTGTCGGCGCGCTCGGGAAAAGTAGTGCCGGGTGTCGCGATTTTGCCGCTCCGATTATTGGTCAGTTGTGCTACTCGTTTTCCGTTGCAGCTGTACTGGCTGTACTAGGCTAAGAATTTAGCGATGAAAGTGGAAATACTAAGGGTCTTGAAGGACGGCGTCTCTCGACAAGTGATGGAAAGTTACGACGTCAAGAGAAGCAGTTTGGCCACGTACGTGAAAATTGAGACCGATATCCTATGGGCTTTTGAGAGCGAGAAGTTCAACGCGAAAAGAAAGCGGCTGTGGGCGGTGGTGCACCCGAAACTAGAAGAGGCCTTGCTGTGCTAAATCGTCAGCGCACGGGATGCGTAGCTCCGACAGTGCGAGTGCGGTGGAGCACTCGACCGCGCTAAGGAAAGTTGCCGTCTCCGCCCCGGTGTCGTCCAGGAAGCAGGCGGTAATAACAGATTTCTTCTCAAAATAAAGGTATGACACAGGGAAACATTTTCGCGCAGTTTTCTTGTCCTTTCGATATTTCGACTTTCGGATAATTCGGACATTTTTGCCGGTCCGATGAGATACGAATTAACGAGGTTTTACTGTACCTGGGAATTGCCTGTGAATAACTGCATTCAGTTTTTAGACATTTTGATCCTTTTTTCTCTGAAGAACATGCCTGTTGGCAGTATTGTCTGCGCACTAAGAAAAGTCTGGTTTTGTTTCAAAGTGCTCACTCTAAACTGGTAAAGAGGGGAATAGCCTTGACATGTCGAAGTGCGGCTCTGGAAAAAAGCTGCAATCACCGGATGAAAATCAGTTTTGAACGACAATCAAAAAGGTTAAGAGACGCGGGGTACCCCCCTAACCTAATCTCTAGTTGTTGTGAGAGCCTTCTTCAAAAGCTAAAAAGAAGTAAAAAAGGCAGCGAGGCAAGTAAAGAAAGGAAACAAGTGCAAGTCATTCCGTACATGCATACCGTGTCTCATAATCTAAAAAATGTAGCTGGTAGATACGACATTAACGTGGTTTTTTTGGCACCATGTACACTTGCCAGGATATGTCCGATGTTGACAAGGCAGAAACAGCACCGGGCTCCAAGAAACATGCGGTGCAATATACTGCGTGCGTCACCAATGTGGTGTACGAGATTCCGTTTAGTTGTGGCAGAGTCTACATTGGGCAGACTGCGCGCTCCTTCAATGATAGAGCACGTGAAGATAATTTCTGTGTGCGCAACAATGCGGGGGGCCATCTCGCTGACCATTGTAGGCGATGTGGGTGTACACCTGACCTGACTGGCACAAAGTTTTTAAGAAAGGCCGAAGAAAAAACGGAAAGAGAGATCATTGAGGCATTCTACATAAAAAAAGAAAGAAAACAATTGCGTCAGCGCTCCGTCTTTGTATTTGCTTCAGAGTGAGATGGTGTTCCTGGAAGGTCGGCTCCGATTGTGGCGATTGAATCTGATGTGGTTTGGGCAATGTGTATCTATAGGTGGCAATGGTGTTAATAGAAACCAGTTGAGAGTGAAGCGCCTGTCCTGTCGTCCGTGTTTCTTTATTGTCCCCGTTTGTTTGCACTTTTTAACCTTTTATTCAGTCTTTCTTTTGTCGCAGTTGCGGCCACAACGGAGTAAACAGTCAAAACTGCAGACTTGGCTCCGTAGGAGTTTTGATCCTAACCCTGAACCCGTGTGCGAGGTGCCGTAGCGCCAGGCAGAGACGGACCACGAGACGAAGGAGACGACTAAAAAAGCAACTTTATATAACGTGTTGGCACCTGCGGCACCATCTGTCAGGCGTGTCAACAAATACAAAAACAATGGGGTGGCAACCCCTACAGCACACCCCATGTTCCCAGTTTCCCCTCATGTTTCAAGAAACTTTTCTCCTCAATGTCACCTTTTTCTGGCTCAGTAAACACACTCAGCGCCTTGAAACTCCCCATTTCCATCAATCTCTCACAAATATCCATTTACATACTTTCAGCCTCATCCACAAACGAAAAATACCTGCGCTGCGGTATTCAAGGTCATCTTGGATATTTCTACTTGGCAGGATTATTACGGGGACAATATGCTTTCGCCGCTCAACCCTGGCTACTGCCGTCTCCTAACATTGACCAAACTCTCTCCATATACAGCTCTGGAGTGGTTTATTACCGGCGGCCATTCCTTCACACCAGCAAATGCATTGAACCCTGTGGGGAAAACGTGAAAACTGAGATTGTGTTACTTATTTGATTTACTGTCCCCGCAAAACCTCATAAAAGTTTCTTTACAAGACAAGCTTAAAAAAGTTCATTTTTATTAGTTCCTCCCATAGACTCGCGTGTATTGCCTGGTGTCAAGCAATGGCCGCAGGTGGTGCCAATGTCGGGCTCCCGATGCACGATCCAGCCTACTACAATAGAGATGAGTGCAAGCAGTCCCCTACACTGCATAGCTCTATTTTGATGAGTGAGAGTCGCTTCACATTTAGAGAGATGCTTATAGGAAAAGCTCCTTAACCAAGTTAGTTTGCAGCAAACAACTGTCGCAAGTACACGCCTTACGAAGCATCGCATGAGTGCGTGTTTTCGTAACATCCTACGTCAACTGCTTTGCTTCACCTGGCTCCATTTGTTTGTTTGTACACAGTGATGCTGAAAAAGATGTCGGTTCCTGTAACAGTGGCTATGCTGCTTCGTAAACCGTGCAAATGTTGCAATTACGACCGTCGTTCCAGTACTGAGAGGACAGTAACGGATAAGAATTTGCAAGCCATTTGGCTGGAAGTAATCGGCGGTTCACCTCGCATCGGGTTTGTCGAGGTATGTGTCCATCATTTTGCTCTGCTCTAGCTCTCAAATTTTGACCAACGCACCAGGCTCACAAAAACCTATTTTTGAAGTCACAAAAAAGTTGCTCGTCATGACACTCCCCCACCTTGCTTGCAGACAATATGAGAAACAACAAAACGGAAAAAAAAAAAATTCTTGATTTTATCTATCTATATATATATATTTTACTTTTTAGCATTTTCAGGCGCTTTATATTGACAGATCTGTGGCTTGTGTATAATGGGATGCTAGAGCGCTGCTTTCATGGTGGTCACTGCAGGCAGAGGTAGACAGATACTGCAGCCCGTCTGATCGCACGACTAGTAGATGCTGTCCGACACCAGACGAAATTATTGCGGAGCGCAAGTTCGTCTGCTTCTTTTACAGGGGTTGTGATGACGTCAGAACGCAGAGCTCTGATTGGCTCTGAATGAAGGATAATAAGTGGACCTCAAGGCAGCTTGCTTTGAGGTCTACCCACTACCCTTCAATCAGAGCGAATCAGACCTCGGCGTTCTGACGTCACCACAAACCCTGCAAAAGAAGCAGACGAACTTGCGCTCCGCATTGAATGTCACGAGAGAGAGACATTAAGTTTGCATAAGGAGTTCTGCCAAACAGCCCAGCCAATCCAGTACTAATGGGTCTACAGTAGCGTGTGGGCAGAGCGTACCTCCACCTAAATTCATTGTGTAATATGGCCAGGCACTTAAAAAAATAACATTTTTTGGGACTTCTGCTAACGAACTTCTAGCATAAATGGAATTGCAGCTAGTTTGACAAAACAACTTACAGCAGTGATGACAGTACCATAAAGTATGAGGCCTGCCATTAAGTAGTAGTTGTTCGTATGCGCTGGCTTGGATACTTCGGCCCTGGAATTCACCACAAGAGGGTCAGGTCACGCTGCTGTTTCGAGGGTACAATGAACACTTGCTATGGACAATCTTCAAGCGATCTGGTTTGAAGACGGCAGCTGCAATTCATTCAGATGTTTCTTCATGTCAAAAAGGAGACAAATTTTTATGCTGATAAAATTATGATTTGATAAAGCTTTGTGCATCTACAAAAGATTTTTACTTGTATGAAGTTTCGTTTTATAAGAAAAGAGTGAATGTATGCTAACATACTAAGTTAAATTTAAAAAAAAATTAAAAACACCCAGAACAAGCGTTAATTTCTGGGTATGTTTCTAAATGAAACAAAACAAAATGGGTCCAAATCACTCAACTCCATACAAGTCATTATTTACAAAAAAAAGCCCACATCGCCATGAGGCACTTTAGCAGGGGATATGTTTAACCTTTTAAGAGCCTTGGAGGACGAGCTGAGCTCGTTGGCGGCTTTCTGGTTAAAAAATGCCACGGATGAGCTCAGCTCATCCAGTGGTTTTTTCGGTAGCCCTCAATTCCACAAACGAGCAACACTTGTCCGAAGGATTTGCGGTGCTGATCATAGATGGCAGCACTCATTTTAGTTGGTGTCTTCTTTTTTTCGGTGCCGTTAATAGGATAAATAAAAATATACTCTGGTAACAGTCATTTAAAAAAATTGTGTCGCTAGCCAATGGAGCACACGGAACTTCATTGCAAAAAATAAAAGCGATCGCTGAAGAAAGCTCGAGTGACTCTGAAGAAGTTGAGTTTTGCTCGTTGAGTGAAGACGATGATGAATTTGCTGCTGAACTAAGCTCAAGTGAATTCGATGACAATGACGACAACGATTAGGATGGTGGCGGCGATTCCAGACAGTCCGCAACCTTAAATAAGGTGGCTGTACCCTATTTGGTATTTTAGCGCGAAAACATTAACAGGACTGCCCTAATTTACTGTTTTTCTTCACACTCAACCCCAGAGGATGCAAGATGCTTAATGCATATGCAGAGATGCAAGCTGCTTGCACATGCGTACAACTGTAACAAGGTTCATTGCACGCGGAAATATACAAATTTTTGCGTAATAAACTTTTGAAAGTCTACCTGTGACACTAGAGGAATAAAATTCCTCAATAAAAAAATGTCACTTAGAAAGAAACAAAAGTGGCACTTAAATCATTTATAAAACATGACTAGAATATATATATCTATATATATCGCCAACTTTCTTGATTCAAATTCATTTTTCACACCTTCACAACACGGCTTCCGTAAAACTTATTTCTGCGAAACTCAATTGGTATCATTCAAACTAAACGCCATTCTTGAGTGATCATCACCTGCCGACTGCATCTTTTTAGACTTCTCGAAAGCATTTGATAAGGCGTGTCATAAGCTTTTACTTCTTAAATTAAGTCAGCTTAACCCATTCGCTACCAAAGCCGGCGAATCGCCGGCTGTGCCATCAGGGGCCATATTGCCAAAGCCGGCGATTCGCCGGTCTGCATGAATTTCTGTTTTAAAGAGTAATTCATAGATGGAGCGCTGTGTAGACTCGGGGTAGTGCAGTTAGATACATTGCCAACAGATGGCGAGGGTCGTTCTGTCCGCTGTGTTTGTTTGAGCTTGCTCTTTTGTGTGTCGTCTTTCCCGCTCGATCGCTAACTGCTCGGAGAAGATGGCAGCGTCCAGTGTACGGTGTGGCCTTTCCGACGATGAAATCATATATATCCTCTTCGACAGCGATGATAACAGGACGTATGGTGAGGATAGTGAGTTTTCGAAGCCTTCCGTCGATGACGGGAGCGATTCCGACAGCAGTTCTGAGTCCAAATCACGACAAGAGCGCACTGGTTGTGCGACACCTAAGCGACCGAAGATGAGGTGCTTCGAGATCTTTCATACGAGGAAGAATCTGTGAGGGCCTATCGATTTAAAGACTCGAACGAACCACTTAAGCATGTAAATAAACATGTTTTACTGTAAAAGCTTATTATACAAGCAAAACAGTCACGCCTAGTGTGACCCTGTTTTAGGGAAAAAATGTGCGGTACAGACAACCCGGCAGCGCGCTACGCGCGCGGTAGCGAGTGGGTTAATTTCTATCCCAAACTTCTTATATGGCTTGAATATTTTCTCGTTAACCGTTCTCAGTTCGTTTCAGCTAACAGCCTCACATCTCCCCCAAGTGGCTTCCACTCAGGTGTGCCCCGAGGCTATGTGCTTGGCCCTCTCCTTTTTCGTATCTACATTAATGACCTCCCATCTTGCGTTTCTTCCCATATTCATTTGTTTGCAGATGACTGCGTGATTTTCAGGGAAATTTTATGTGATAATGATATAAGCACTCTTCAACCTGATCTTAACGCCATCTCTGCATGGTGCAAAACATGGTGCACGGAACTAAACATTAACAAATGCAAACTTATGCGTGTCTCTAGAAAAAATATTAACTCACCCGTTTACTCTCTTAAAGGGACACTGACAGGGTATTTATGCTCGCCGAGGTTTTTAGTTGTACGTGACATATGAGAGCCCAACTACCCAGAACAGAATTTGCGGCTCGAAATTCGGTTTCTTTCCGCCCCAAAACCGCCGATCAAGAACTGGCCGGTTCGAGTCTCGCTCACTCTCTTTTCCGTGGTCACGGGCCGTTTTCTAAGGTATCGATGCGACCACCAAATTTAATCAAAGTCGTGGGTCATTGAAGGCACACAGTCAATATTAAAAATATAAAAAAATATGAAACCCATTTTTTGTGGCTTCAAAAAAGCTGCAAATACGTTGATCGAAAAAAAAAGGTAGCACAGACAACCGGAAGCTTTCTGTGCGTTCACTGCGTAATTCTCAACATGGCGTCGTTTCGCGTATCGTGGGACTCACGGTGGGACTAGCACTAGCGGATGGCAGCGGACGACGGGCGTTGGACCTCTACTTCAGAACAGTCGTTCACGGTACTGGTGAATTCTGTCTTTCTTCGAAAGAGAAATTTCGGACCGATCAAAAGAACTGATATTCATCCCGTACGACACGCCCGACCAGCAAGCCGATTGCACGAAGACGTCGCCGAGCCGTCGTCCCTTCTCCTGGCTGAAGACATCGCTCGCTCAAACGTCAAGCACGAAGTGTGTACTTCGACTTGAATACGCACGCGTACGGTTACTTTACGAGGTGCGAATGTGCCCTATGCGTGGTGCTGCCCGACTTCAAGCCGAGATGCATGCATATTTACGAGAAATCGGCAGCAAACTTCCGACACACAGTCTACCCGCTGCATAACTACGCACGATAGAGTTCCTTCAGTAGCTCAGTGGAAAGACGTCTGCTTCACACGCAGAGGGCACGGGTTCGATTCCTGGTGTGGGTGTACATTTTATTTATTTTTTTTCTTGTCAAGCATTCTGCGATGTTTACATTTCTTTTTTTACAATTATCACAGGAAACAAAAATGTTGTGGACGATACGTCGCTGAACTAAATGGTATGGATTCCATTTTTGACACCTGCGAAATCAATGTAATATCACTTTCCACAAAATGCAAGGAGCATATGAATCGGATAGTGCCCGCTTTCCGAGCTTCGCGTGATGGTTCTACAGGAATTGCAGCCAGCCATTGATCCCGACCCGTTGATCTTTCGGAAACTTGTGCACTCTGCCACACAATGCCACCTTCAGATGTAGGACATGTGAGGCAACTCTTCACGCAACCGATCACGGGAATTCACCACGGCACTTGGGCACTCACTACTAATTGCCCACACTTAAATGTACAAAACATTTCATCTTGAAGTACAGAACAGCGAGCGGAACAAACATAACTGCAAAGGAATCCCACGGCGGACGAACGCATTTCGTCTGCTACGTGCGGAGAAAGAAAAAAAAAAAAAACCCCGCTCGGTCGGGTGTAGTCACGTGACTTCCGCCACTCACGCTATCCTCTCCACTTCTCCGTTTCGGTTTCGGTTTCGCGCAGTTGCGTTTTTTGGCCTAATTAAAAAAATACGTGACTCTGTAGCAAAGTATTAATTGGGTAGTATTCCGACACCATAATAAATCTCCTGACAAAAAAGGAAAAAAAAAATTTTGGGGGGTGTCAGTGTCCCTTTAATAATGTGCCTTTAGACGCCGTATTTTCTTATAAATACCTCGGTGTTCACATTTCATCTAACCGAACTTGGAGCGTTCACACCTCGTACGTTATTAATAACGCTAACAGCATGTTGGGTTATCTTCGACGTAACTTTGCAAAAGCACCTTCATCCCTAAAACTACTACTATACAAGGTCCTAATTCGCTCTAAACTCGAATATTCCGTTTCAGTTTGGGATCCCAGCCACGAAAACTTGATACACTCACATGAAATGGTTCAAAATAATTCTGTTCATTTCATATTGTCTAACTATAACAGAACTGCAAGCATCAGTACAATGAAATCTAACCTCGATCTGCCATCCCTAACATCCCGCCGCAAAACCTCTCGTCTTTGTCTCTTTCACAAACTGTTTCTTCATCCTTCCTTGCGCGCCAAACATATTTTAACCCCCCAATATATCTCATCTAGATTAGATCATGTTCATAAAGTCGGGATTCCATCGTGTAGAACTAATGCTTTTTTTCAGTCATTCTTTCCTCGCACATCAGTGGAGTGGAATGGAATGGCCTTCCCGCAACAACAGCAACCATCAAAGATCCCCAGCAGTTCAAGAACGCCATAGCTAATATTGTATAATTAAGAGTCAATTTACTGTACTAATAATCACCACATTTTTTTTAATTTTATACTTGTACATTGTACCCACTCCCCTCTCTAATGCCTTTGGCCCTGAGGGTATATGAAATAAATAAATAAATAAATATTGTTAGGAAAAGGAGGATTTGGGGAGAACGACAAAAGGTGTAATCGAGGAGAGATTTGGACTCGACAATGACTGCAAGACCCTCAATGTGATCATTCATCTGGCACTGTAAAACAGACATTAAACCATTTCACAATATATATAAAATCCATCGAACACAACTACCCAGTATAAAAAAATGGATGTACAAATAATTATTCGGAACAACATCTAAAAAGCTTTTAAAATAATATATTGTTATTTTATTCCAGCACAACTGGAATGTAAGAGGCAACCGGAAAACTAAAAGCATCATCCATCAAACACGAGCCAAATAACTATTTATACACTATTCTGAATATTTGTTAAGAATAACCCAAGTCGGTTAAACTGGGGGGGGGGGGGATCAAGGCCCTACTCATCTCAGCAAAAACTAAAATATGTCCGCATACAGCAACCGAAAGCATCAACAACCAAACTCAATGGCTTCTGAGCTCGGGATATCCAGTGGAATGAATCGCCTCCTGTTTTCACCAACTGATCACACCAAGAACGAAAAAATAAAAACAAAGGACGTACGCAATAACGGAGCAGCTGGTCGCATTTTTAAAATCGGTTTTAGTGGAGTATACGGCTTCACTTTAACGTAATATTTTGGATGTGATCATATCTCCTGCCACTAAAGCGATACCAGTCTGGTTTTGTTTTCGACCAGAGTTTTAAACAGAGTTCTAAATGAGTGTCATGGAAGTCCCAAGATTACTTAAACGAAACTTGTTCAATAACCAACATCGTCTATTTAAGTTTGTTGACTATTCACAAAACATTAGACACCCCTTTATTAATGATTTTTTTATTGTCGACCGTGTTTTTCGAGAAACTTGAGAAACAAAGCCGGCAATGTCCTTCGTGCCTCCGACACGGGAAAACATTCAAGTATTTCTGACACTGCTGCATGTACCAAATTTCAGCAGAAATTGTATATGTGCAAGTGGGTAAAAACAAAAAAGTGTCTCTGACACTGCTGCATGCACCAAATTTAAGCATAAATCATATGTGCAAGCAGGTTAATAACAAACAAAAACACTTACAGGGTGTAGACGAGTATTAAGGTTCCCCAAACCATGGGCAGTTCGTCTAGAAGCTGTGGCAGAGATTAGTGGTAAGTTAACATTGGTTCATCTATAAATCCACAGACCAAGCTCGGACCATAAACGTCCTCCTTACCTGCATCTCGAACCAGAGTGTCATATGAAAACACCAGGATCCAATGCCAACAACTGGTGGAGAAGAGACATTGTTAGGACACGAGACTTGGAGTCTTCCTTTGTGCTTCTTTTGTGAGCGCAGACTGACTGCTTTCGACTGCACATGCATAGAAGTCCCGCACGACTCACCCAGCAAGAATCCGTAACACAGCACAAGCCGAGTTTCCAGGTTCTTTCTCCACGCTTGGATGGCTCCGTATGCCGGGGGCACTATCATGGCAAGGTTGCTCACCGTGTTCCCTGGTGTGCGAAGAACCAGGGCTTTGCAAGTGGCATACAAATTCCACGACAGACCCAAGAAAAAACTACATCTCCAAGCACAAACAAGAAGCTATCACAGAGCTGTTGGAAATACCTAGGCAACACTACTCGATCCTTGCGAGAGAGTCAAAATTACGCGACCCAACTTTGTCCGCGTCGTAGTTTATCGCATCGCATCCACAACCTCGGCTTTAGCGCAGGTGTGGCTCTTTAGTGGCGCCGCCCGCCACGAAAATACACCGTTTTCTAGCTGGGAGTGCAACCGGGTACAAGATTCAGTGGCAAGAAAGCAACGCGCTCACAAGGCTTCTCTGATCCGTTCAACCAGGCTATTTGGGTACATAGGAGGGCAAAAACTTCAGCTACATTCTATTGGCTCACTGAGAGGCCGTGGCCTAGACACGGTTCTCCTAAACGTCGCCTTTCATACGACTGTGGATTATCCTTGATCCCGAGGGTGACACAAAAACGACGTTTTCCCTCTCTGCTCGACCAGCTGGAAGACAGGGAGGGTACCAAATCCATTTTTATCGCCTGAGAAAAGCTTGTCGCCGGCATATCTAGAGCAGGTTGATCATCCAGATACCCTTTAAACCATCTGCAATGTCTCAAGTCCTTCGGAGAAGCTTTTCCAGAACCTTATGGGGGGATCGGTGGCCGAGTGGGCTAGCGCACACCTGGTGGTCTATGTTTGACAAATGTTTCGTTTCTCCTAAAAAAGAAACGGAAGTGACGGAACTGACGATATCGCGTCTGATTGGCTAGAAGCTCAAATGAAAGTTCACTCTTTCATCATTTGAGCCTCTAGCCAACCAGACCCGATATCGTCAGTTCTGTCACTTCCGTTCCTTTTTTAACAGAAACGAAACATTTGTCGAACATAGCCCTCCCCAGCTCGGAGCACGGGGAGCGAAAGCTCGGGCTGCAAAACCCAAGGACCCATGCCCGTTTCGACCTGGATGAGCATCGTACCAGCGTGCGGTCGTGTATCACTACTGCGTGGTGCACGTCAAAGACCCCAAGTTGGCGGTTGTACTGCACTGGCTTCTCACCTACGGCTGAAACACCTGGTGTCTACTAAGGCTGACTAAATTCCGACGGTAGACACAGAACCAGAACCAACAGGTCGGGGATCCGCTCTCCATAGAACCGAGCCACCAAGCGCGATAAAATAAGCATTCCGTTCACATTGCCTGACTTGAGATGCATTTCTAAATGCGCTATTTGAATCGACATTTGGAATTAATGCGCTCGGAGCCCGGCGTTGCCTTTGAATTCGATGCGATGACTCTAGAATCAGATCAGTCCTCTGACACTCTCACTGCTCCACGGACAATCCTTGATCGAACGACGTTTTGTGGACGTTTTGATCGTAGTTAACGAAAACGAAGGTGAGCGTTTTCTCCGCTTCGCCGATGCAGAGCGAAACTGTCGTTTTGCGCCCTTTAGCATGATCGCGTAGCTACCCAAGATGGTTGCTCTATTTCGACCCGTGTCTATGCGGTCCTAACTTCATCCCTGCTGCGAAAAAAGTCTACCCAAGAAATTAATTTAAAAATGCACTTACCCGGCGAGACAAGGTTATCCATGTGGCGTTTATTTCTGTTCTATGTAAAAGTGAACAGCATATTCAGTCGACGAGAAGGAGCATCAGCTCGCGCGAACAACTGCGTACGACACCGTCTAAGTTACAGCCAGCATGAACGAAAAACACATTCCTCGGGACTCCCACAATCGTCTTTCACACGGCAACGAGGGGACTGGGAACAAGCCGATCACCAAAATGAGGTCAGCTATTCATGCGGGAAGAGTTCACTTGGAAAAAAAAAAAGGGTGGGTAAGGATGAGAGGGAGGGGGGAAGGGGGGGGGGGCGTTTTAGTTCCGCTTTTGCAGTGCGCTTTTGTAGAAGAGGGAAGCTCGACGAAGTCTTCGCTTTTGTTATCTTGAAACGCGCGCAAACAACGTAAAAAAAAAAACTGTTTTTGTTTATTTGCTCTTACTAATATTTGGCCGTGATATTATGATGTTCAATTCTGTTCTGCTAGCTCCCGTTTTGGGTCGTGTCTACCTATCGAGGAAGGCACCTACGCGTACTAAAACTCCCTAATGCTAGAACGACACAATCACACACGGATGCACATTTATATATTTAACGTTTGAGAAATTCTTAAAACAGTCGGTAGTGTAACGCGCGAAAACACAACGCTCGGAATTGGTTATAACGCAATCTCGCAAGGGTATGCCGGCGGCGCTGCCGATTTTAGCCGTCCCGGTATTGCCTCATTTGGCCACGGTGGCGCTGATGACCAACCGACGGTGGCGCTCTCTAGAACACTGCCCAGAGCCTGCTCAAATGAAAGTTCACTCTTTCATCATTTGAGCCTCTAGCCAACCAGACCCGATATCGTCAGTTCTGTCACTTCCGTTCCTTTTTAACAAAAACGAAACATTTGTCGAACATAGCCCTCCCCAGCTCGGAGCACGGGGAGCGAAAGCTCGGGCTGCAAAACCCAAGGACCCAAGCCCGTTTCGACCTGGATGAGCATCGTACCAGCGTGCGGTCGTGTATCACTACTGCGTGGTGCACGTCAAAGACCCCAAGTTGGCGGTTGTACTGCACTGGCTTCTCACCTACGGCTGAAACACCTGGTGTCTACTAAGGCTGACTAAATTCCGACGGTAGACACATAGAACCAGAACCAACAGGTCGGGGATCCGCTCTCCATAGAACCGAGCCACCAAGCGCGATTCATCGAAACAACAGCGGTGCTCGAGGTACTGGGGTCTGGGGGTACTTACAGAACTCTGCAATGTACACCGTCACTTCATAATTCCGCTCGCACCAATCGAGCGTAGACGTCGGCTTGCCCCATACGCCATCCAAGGCTGGCGCCATCTTTATAAAAACGAAATAATCATTGACTCCGTAAGTGTGACGTCATGGGTCCAAACAAACCGTTGCTAGGGTCGTTGTTATGGACGAATACATGTGGCTTGGTTTCGCTACGAAAACCCGACCGTTCAAAAATCAGGAGTGGGATTTAAACTTCTAAAAATCACAAATGTAGAAAGCTTGAATGTCATATATGTTTCGACAGAGGTGTGCCGGTAATCGCTCGTTTCTGAAATATTTACGACTGCAACTTCCGGTCCTCAAGATGCCTGCAGCAGACGACGAATGCAAGAAGTATGCCGTCTGCCGCACGCCGGCCGGCCAAACCGGGGCAGTCGTTTGAATCGTGTGAATAAAGACGATATTCTGACATCGCATTTGTTTGAAATATAATGAGTTTCAGACACATATAAGAATTCATAGTGGGGTGCGATGCAAAATATGGTTTATCGAAAGTCCGGGCGTCGATCGAGATGATCGTCTGCTAAAAGATCGCATTGCACCCGTGAGAAAAGCACTTCAGGCGATCGGTAGAGATCCCAAATTTTGTTTGCGGACTCGCGCTTTGCGAGGGTGGAATCGTATACCTGGTTGTAACCATCGCGTGGTGAAAGACCCTTGCAGTTTCTTCAGATTTCCGCAAGACCCCAAAGCGCGAAAGAACTGGATAAAAAACATAAGGTGAGTTCATTACAGATTGTACTCGCATCGCGGGTTCGATGGAGATCTTCCCCAAAAGAGCACATCCACGGAATTTGATGTATACCAAGGGGAAAAAAAAAAAAAAGCAAAATACTGCGAAATACCTGACAACCACAATAATAATAATAACAAACGACTTACCTCGACGGCGTACGATTTGTTTCTCATGCTGGCCTGCACTACGCCGGTAATGCACTCCAGGTCGTCGTCTTAACTGATCTGCATTACGTGGTTTGATTTTACTGCATTTTCACCCCTCGTAACTAAGCTGGGTTCTTCACAGAGAAAAAAAAAAAAAAAACCGCACATTGCGGAGGCCTCTACGGCCATGGCGATGCACTTGCATTTGTCGCTCGTTTACCAACACAATTCATTGAAGACGCCCGCTGCAACAGAGGCCAGCAAATCTATCGTGTCGTCTGCTACCAAAGCAAAGCGCAGTGTAAGTCTTCAGAAATGGCTTCCATCGTTGCGATATGACACTGAGACGACGAGAACACCTTCATAATTCGATATCAAGAAGTTAGGTTGCTTACAAAAAATTATTTACTTACTTATTAGCAAAAATCTAGCCTCATGTGGAGTCTCCATGCATTAGTCCATAGCAACGTCCCTAGCAACGGTTTGTTTGGACCCAGACGCCTTGTTGTGACGTCATCACTTATGGGGTCAATTGTTCGGAAGTGACGGAATTTTCGCTTTAGTCGTGACTTCCGGTCATTTCACCGTTTCGATCAACATCTAGTAACGGTGGTTTCGATGGTTTCGGGGTGTCGCAAACTTTTGTCGAACCTCGATTTTGACGTAGAACCTCAAGGTTCGACTGGTTCGCCGAACCTTCGACCGGTACTTTTACTAAAGTTCGAAAAAGTTCGACTTATGGCCAATGTTACCCAGCTTCTACTCAACTATTTCGAATTTTTGGAAACAAATAATTTAGAGAGTAGTTCGGTTTACATTTTATAAATGGTTACCAATGTTTACACCATATAAAAGTGAAAATACGCGCTTTTAATGCTTTCGTGCGCACAAAAGCCGAACTTCAGTTGACCTTTGCCGACCATCACGTTGAAAGGTCGAAAAGTCGAACTTCGTCGAACTCGAACCTGGGCAGGTTCGCGACATCCCTAGTTTTGATCAGTGGTTTTGGCTGAATATTTTCGAATCTAATATCAAATAGTTTCTGTAAGTCTTTCATTATCGTGTACCATTCTTAAACGAAAATTTAGCTGAACTCGTGAAGGTTGTTTCTAACCTTTCTAGAGGCTCAGCTGGCGCTAGTGTCTACGAGACTTCCGGTTGCAAATTGAAGCAGACAGCATGCAGTCTACTTTTCCAGTCTTCCTGTGTATTCCTATGGGAAAACGCGCGTGAATTTTGTCTCTTCGCCGGAAAATAACATGAATAACTTTTGTTCTTTCAGTTGTACCGGATAGTATGCACCTTTATTAATATGGTGAAAGTGTAATTGCTTAGTTACAGCATTTTTTCTTTACCACTGAACGATGTTAAACTTCGCTATATTTCAGGCCCAAACCTCTGTTCCATGGCAGGTATGTAGAAACGAGCGACGATTCTAAGCAAAATAACGATCGAAAAGGATGTAAAGTGTGTTCAAAGTTCGCCAGCATTCCGTGGTGCTTATATATTGTTAATATGCCCGTCCTGTCACTATATGAAAATGACCCGTCGTGCATCTCTACGAGTGGTTAAAAAAACGTTCGAAACGTAAAGAATAAAGTACATGGGCTACTAAAGGTGTGTTTTCTTATTATTTCCTGTGTCGGGCCGTTTTTATCGGGCACCTGTTCTCTGACTTCTCCCTATTCGCAAAGATTTGGAGCGTGCGAGTGATGATTTGAACCCAGAACAAGCATCTTCGCACATATTCATGAGCAGAAAGAATAAAGCAGTACTTATTTATTGCAAATCGGACTATATTACGTGACTTTCAATTTATTTTGATCGCCTGCATGCACAAGGAGTTACTTATCCAGTGTCACTGCGTAGTTCTTACCGTCTCTCTTGGTTTTCCACATGTCCTTCGTTCGTTTTGGCACGTATATCCCCCATGCTGGAAAGCGCCGACGCCGTGTTCGCGATAACAGTGTCCGACAGTGCACATAAATACACGTACGAAGTGGTTTTAACACCGTTTTTCATGCCACGAATTTCAAATAAAAATGCTGTAACTGACCAATTATTTCGTCTGCGTGACTGAGAAATGTTCCAATGTGCCTAGTACGTGCCAATTATTCGTGATATTTGCTCTTATAATCGAGCGGAGAGAGAAAATGCACTCGCTTTTTCCCATAGAAATGCATTACCGGAAGTCAATTTCTGACTGCTTGCTGTCTGCTTCAAAATGCAACAGCACACTAGCGCCAGCTGAGCCTCTAGCGTTTATTGTAATAACTCTATGGTGGCATGTAAGCGACAAATTTGTCACAGCTATCCTAATCGAGGGGATTCATTACTTCTAAATAAATTCTTAAAAAAAAAAAAGACTTGATTAATAAAGTGTTTCTGGCCGGTACAATTTTCAGTGTTCGTGCGTATGGTGCGTGATTTGCTCGCACGCGATGCGACAAACATGCTCGTGCTGGGTTGAGGAGATCGCACGCTGGGCTGAGGACTTGTGAATATTTGTATTCTTGGCAATGAAGCCAAAGCTCTGGGTACCCGTGCACTCGCGCACATTGAGCGCCGATCACAGCTGTGTTCGCGGGGTTTTCACTTCTTCGGAAATGACAGAAAAAGTTTTCTCCGTGTATAACATATTTGCATAATCGGCGCGTTAGCCCCGTGGAGGGCGCTTCTCACCGAGCGCCCATGCACTGCGAGGAAGATATACCCGCGGAGCACGCCAGCTGTACGGATATTGCTTCGCCGCAGTGCACAGGTGTTCGGTGAGAAGCGCACTCAACGGGGCTGACCCGCGGCGGTCAACACTTCGAAAAGTACGAATATCGCAGTACACCTCGAAGCGAATATTAAGTAGCGTAATATTCGAAAATACTATTCGAAAAGTCGAATATTCGCACAATACTATTTAGTAGGTTTTCAATATTATTTTGACGTCCGTGAAGACGTGAAAATATATTTAAAAACATTTTGACGTCCCCCTTCAAAATATTTTTGTAATTATTTTGACGTCTCCAACTTAAAACTATGCAGCCACAGTTTCACTGTGGCTCTAAGGTTTCACTGTGGCTCCAAACTCTAATCACAGTGAAACTGTGTTTGGAGCTTCGGAATCCGGTCTAGGAAGCGATTAAAGGTGGCGAAAAAAAAAAAAAAAAACATTGCAGGCAGCCTTGCGGTTTGACACGCACTTTCCGAAAATAAATGTTATGCAGTCGACTGCTGCTTTTATAACCTTTTAAATAATGGAAAACACACACAAAAAAAATACTTTTCAAAGTACATTAGCTATCCGGCTACGCGTAACGCTTGCTTGGTTGTGCCCAACATTACAGAATGCGGCACCGCTGCTTTTCACGATTTATTTCACGTGATTTATACAGAGAAAGGAGTGTCATCAAACTTGCAGTTAATTCAAAAATGCGCGTATCTCGTACAACCGCGCCAGAACCTTTGTTTGTTCGTGCCGGTCAAGAAACATCAAGCAGCCCAACAAACGACGGATATCCGTCGGAGGTCCGTGGCAGGTAGGAATATCCTGTGCCTGAAGCGGACGTCCGTAGAACGTACACCGGACATCGGTTTCTGTATATCCCAATTGGATATGTGCTGGATGTCCTTGGGATGTCCAAATCAGAGTTCCAACGGATGTCCGTCGAACTTCCATTTATAGACGTAAACAGGACATCAGTTTCTGTACATCCAAATCGGAGATGTACCGGATGTCCAGAAGACTTGTACGTAATTTGTTATAAGTGACGAAATTACTTGTAATCCCTTACATTTATCGGCAATTTAGTAACGGAATAATTACATATTGGCTAGAGTAATTGTAAAGCAATTCCCTTACATATTTATGTAACAGATTAGTTGTACCCCTCTACATTTTTTTCACAACCCCGCCCCCCCCCCCCCAAAAAAAAAAAAAAAGTTTTTTGTTGGTAATGTTGAGCGCAGTCACACTGTCACGCGCATTGACCAGCGCAAAGGAAGGCATGGCACTCTTCAGTTCCTCAAAGCTTTTCTTTTCAACGCCAAGCCCCTGAATCTATTAAAATCTATTTTTTTAGACTTTAACATCAATGTCAGATCTAAAAGGGTATTTCCACAAAAAAAAAGGGGGGGGGGGGGGCAAGCTATATCCGGTTTTTTTAGTCACTTTGTTTTTCCTTTGCGATCGAAGACGTGGAGAGGAGGACACCAAGTGTTTGTGCATCTTCGAGAAGCTGGAGGCGGTAAGTGCACAGACAATAATTAAAAATATCCTGCTCGGTTATAGTGACTACGGCCATTTTCATAATGTCACAACAGGAGGGAACGCTCAGTCTACCCTAAAATCCATTAAAAAAGATGTGATAATATGTGAAGGTGTTATTGCCATATGCATCCTCGTTCGTTGCTGTAGACTTCTCATCTTGTCTTAGAAAACAAGACGTATTTTTTTCTGCTTCTTTTCATCTTATTTGACCCTGTTTTAAAAGCTACTTTTTTTTTGTAGTCTAACTTCTAGGGAATTGGCCCACTTTATTTGTGAATTCCAGCCAGGTTATCTGCATCTCAGTTCTCAGTCACCCTATTTGTGACTCAGCTTTTTGCGAGCACTTGGAAAATGGCAATAATCTTCTTTTCTTCCTGTTTCTACTTTACCAGGGCACATCTTATCTCAAGCAGAAATTTTTTACAACTAAACAAAATGGTGGCTGACATAGACTTGAGATTATGGGCATGAGGGAGAGAGTGAAACGCATGAGTGAGGCCATAGTGTGGCTTAGCTCTCCGCCCTTCGCTGCCTGCGGCATCAGCGGACGTCTGTCTGGAGAACACCGGAGTAAACTGCAGTCGGTCCGTGCTCCATGCATTTTTGAACGGCACCAAGAAAGGTACACTCGGCAAACGTGTGTGTACATTGCCTTGTTTTAACCGACGTTCTAATTAATTCTCGTTATTAGCGTTCTGGTGTTTTTTCTTTCTTCTTCTTATTACTTATATTTATATATTGAAAACGTTTTCTAATTCACCAACGTCTCACCCGAGGCTCGACCTGTTCAGAACAGAAAGAAGAATGATATTGATCCAAACCTTGTTTATAATTTAATTATCACCTTAGTGTTACCGACTACATTTCGCTATTAGAGAGTTTGAGGGAACCATTTTTGCACATCCGATACGGTACGATAGGCCCTCCTCTACAAACTGCGCATGCGCTAACGTAGAAGACTCACATATGCACAGTTCGTACCGGAGGGCTCACCGTACCGTACCGGACGTGCAAAGACAGTTCCCTCAAACTCCCTATTGTCTGGCAATATATCACGGTATAGTAAGATGTACATAAATCAATTCTTATTCCAGTTTGGCCTACTAGCATGACGACTTCTGCAGCTTTTAGAGAACTTTAGTAGGTCGTTCCGATGACTCCGATAACGATAGGCGATGCTCCGCCGCCGCCTTTGGGCATGCGTCGTATCGTTATCGGGTATCGCTATGGGGGTATCGGAGGTATCGAAACGATCTACTAGAACTCTCGAATATCAGGCAACGGCTGCAACGACGAAGCTTTGCTCTATCTTCTAGGCAGGCACGTAGCCAGGATTTCGTTTCGGGGGGGGGGGGGGGGGGCCGCCCATGACAAACTGCTGTATGAGGGGGAGGGGGGGAGAGGAGGTCCCAGCAAAATGGAAGATTTCGGGGGGGGGGGCGGGCCCCATGGGCCTCCCCCCTGGATACGTGCCTGCTTCGAGGTAAATAGTACTTCCATTGCTTCGCTGAAGAAGCGGAACGCAGAGCATGAAGCATTCCACACACAAAATTGAAAGAATAAAACACGGAGGACAAGCACAGGACAACCACTTTCTTTCATTTAGCAACGACGTTTATTTTGGGCAGAGACATTGCACCCTGAACGAGACCCCGACGAAGATAGGTTGATAACGGAGAAGGCTAACTGGGAGATGGAAAGGGTGATATGGGGGACGGAAAGGAAACCGGGAGATGGAAAGGTGATAAAGGGGAAGGAAAGCTGGGGGATGGAAAGGGTGATAGGAGATGGAACGGGAGAACCACGAGGCACGGGCATAACTACCGTAATGGTGTGTATTTACGGGGAGTTGCGATATTTTTCAAGTTCAGGCCTGATGAAATCTAATTCCCGTCTTGATAAGGTTACTGAGGCCGATGAAAGAAAGTGGTTGTCCTGTGCTTGTCCTCCGTGTTTTATTCTTTCAATTTTGTGTATTCATGTTCAACCCGCTCGCCTTCACCAATGAAGCATTCGTGAGGCACAATATGCCACTCCCATCCAGTGCCTCAGTTCAAAGCGAGTTTAGCGTCCCGTACGAAAATGTCAGATCGGAGCGGTTCCAGTTCGGATCCGCGCGGTTGTAAACTTGTGGACAGTTCCGATCCGCTGGATTCTGGGTGTAACCAGTCGGATCCAGTGAGACGCAACGCACTGGAATCGCTCGGTGATGGGTGGATCCGATCCGCTCCCCTTGTTCCAGAAGGGTCTGCTCCCAGCCAGCGGGCGCGCACAGGCCAGAGTGCTCTTCTCGTGACGTCGCGAAGGAAGGCCATCGGGGGCGCGTGTCGAAGCGAAGGCAACGCGCGTGGATCGACCGTTGTAAAGCGCTTTTAGTCACATACGCGTGTCTTATTAGCTAAAATGAAAGCTGCACATATATCAAGGGGTCTCGAAAATATTTTATTACACGGGCAAAATATTACACCGCTAAATAATCGGTATGAAATGGTACGAGGTAGGCGTATAAGAGAAAACATTGAGTCACGCAATTATTGCTGTAGGAATGCATATTTTACACAGAAATACTTCAACAAAATGGCGAGACACGCAGTGATTGGACGCAGCAAAACAGATCACAGTTAAAAATCAGGTAGACGTAGTCAACGCGGACACGACTAGACAAGTGGCACTTACGATCATGTAAGCGATGTTATCGCGTGCAGTCACTGAATTCTTACATCATACCCCGGCCACATGGCAAAAGTAATGCAATTTCGATCGAATGACATTATGGGGTCGACAAATCAGCTTGCGACGATGGTATAATCACTCAAGACCGCGAGCTGAGTAAGTCCCATATCATTTAATGAAAATATATGAACTTTTCCGTGTGGCAGGGGCTAAACTTACTATTTACAGTCAACTGATTTACTTCTCCCTACGCGCGCGCCTGCTTTGTCTCAGTTTAGTTTCTTCTGCGCTCTCGTCGGACTGTCGGTCGGCGCTCGCCCGGCGGCGATGCTCGCGCTGCGGGCGCACGGATACAATACTTGGACAACTCGGATACCGCTTGCCCGCCGGAACTTCCCGATGCACTCAACACTGGATACTGTGTGTGTGTTCCGTGCACCGTGTTTGGTGACGACGCGCGCCTTGCATTGTCTGTTGCAGTCGGGGGCAGCGCTTCGAGAGTTTAGGTTTCTCTCCGCTCTCGTCGGACTGTCGGCCGGCGCTCGCCCGGCGGCGACGTTCGCGCTGCGGGCGCACGGATACTGACGCGCCTATCGTTGGCCTGGATGGATATCTTTTGATTAAGGTTTCCCCGCAAAAGCGTTTCATATATGCAGTCGGCATATGAACAGTGATTTCCACAAGACTAAGGCTCTACTACTGGACAAAATCCAACTACTGTGTTCTCCAACACGGCGTGCGTAGGTTCAAGCATTGATTCTACAGCTCATAAAGTTTGTTCAAATTTAACACTTGCATCAGTGCACCCAAATAGAAAGTCTCAAGAGGCGTTTATAAAGTCACTGCTAGGCCGAAACATTAATACTCGCACAGATTTCAAGTGATGTTCTTTTGCGCACGACAGGTTGTCGTGCATCGGCTACTCCGTGCATCGTTTTACCAATACACAAAAACCCGTCGTGCATCGGCTTCCGAAACGTTTAGAAGCGTTTATGGACCACAATATAAAATTTCACGGACGTACCTACACTAGAACTTTATGAAATATCAATAATATGAGCTCACGTTTGGAAAGTCACATCACACTTGTCGATCGTTAGCGTATACTCGTAAACAACGTGCATGCTGCTGCAGCCCAAAGTTTCACGAGGAGCACACGTTGAAGCGAAACTATCAACCCGACCCACTGCGGCAAAAAGACGAACTGAAGTTCGGGGATAGGCGAAAAAGTATGCGACACTCTCAACAGGCGGCACCACCAGAGTAAACGCTCGTGTGAAAACTCGAGAGCCTGGCTACGCGCGCGTGCTGCTGCACTCACTAAAAAAAAAAAAAAAAACTTTTTTTTTTATTTGAGTTTTTTTATTTTTTTGGGAGACGTCTTTTTCCTTTTCTCTTTCTGTCTCTTGCTCTTTACAGTCTTTCGAATTTTGTTTCAGGCGTTTTTGAGTTTGTCGCCGACACGATGAGAACTTCTAAAGTAACTCTATATGCTACGCTTGCGTAGCAGAGTATCGCAATGGAGCCATTCGGGAGCCAAGCACTGAGGGAAGCCACGATCGGTTGAGGAGGAAACGCCATCTCTTCAGCCTTTTTTGTTTTGTTTTATCCTCTTCATGTCTCCCTCCCCTCCACCGGCATTCTAAAGTTTTCACTGACTATACATGGGTTGCACGTGACGTCATATCCTTCCTCCTTTCTGGTGGCCAAAACCTGCTGTTATACTTCGTTTCACCTTATGTGCGAGCGAAGGCAAAGCTGCAAGCGCGAGCACGAAAGCTCCGTGCCTTCAGGCTTTGCTCGAGCGCGCGAGCTGGGCGGAAACACAAAGAGCCCTGGTCTCGCGCTTCTAGTTTTGGCTTCGCTCGCAGATAAAGTGAAACGAAGTATAATGAAGCTGTGCTCACTCGTTTCCGCTCGCTCGCGACGCTCGTGTACTGCTCGTAGAATATGCACAGTAAAGGCTACGCTCGAGGAAGTTCGGCCACCAGAAAGGAGGACCACATTACGTCAGTGCAACCTATGTATAGTACTAGCCTTTTTTTCACATACTGCCGCGCGCGCTGGTGGCCAAGTAGGCAGCGCGGCCGTGGCCTAACGGTTATCGTGCTTGCCTCCCACGCGAGGAGGCAGGGTTCGATTCCTGGGAGCGACGTGTCTTTCATTTATTCTTTCTACTTGTCATTCTCGCAACTTCGAGAACTTTCTCGTCTCACCGAGTTACGAATGTTCTGCGTGCCGAACGTTCTAGACCGAATGTTCCAGAAACCCACGCCTGTACAAAAGGTGCTCCGCGTGGCGAGCCGCAGTCAGTCTCGCCCCAGCGTTCGATCCTGCTGTTGCGCCGACTTCGTCGCCCGCGACGTTCTGTTATCCTCTGTTTCCTTTTTGGTTTTGGGCACAAGTTCGTCCATTAAACGTTTCAGTTTTCTCAGTTGTGGAGATCTGGCTGCCTTCTCCCGCGCCGACCCTCTGGGCCCCAATTTCCGGCCTCCGAGGTACGTCATGCCTCGGGGGAGCGGCCATGCATGCCTCGCGCACCACAAGGTCCGGCTGGACCACTCCCCTATAAGCCAACTGACGTCACGGGACTGGCCTCCCAGAACAAAGGGGCGAAGGCTTAAAAAGGGGAAGCCGAACAAAGCAAGTCTCTCTCGCACGGCAGCTTGGATGGTGAAGCTCTCGAACGGCGGGCAATGAAGTAGCGCGCAGCGGTGACAAGGAGACGAGGACGCTGGCGCGGGATTCGGCGAGAGACGGGCGATGGCGCGGGGAAAGTGCGGGCAAGACGTTGAGCTGTGGACTCGACTAGCGGACCGGACGGCGACCCTGCACGACGACGTCCCCATGACGCGGTGTGGACGACCACCGCTGGGACTTGCAGCAGCTGCGGCGGCAGCGGACTTCCCCCCGGCCTCGCTGATCACCGCTTCCCGATCCCGGAACCCCCCCCCCCCCCCCCCCGGCAGTAGGGAATTGTAGTAGACCGTTTCCGCAGCCCGCTAAGCACCCGGATAGCGCTTCGTAATCCGCCACAAGACCTTGAACTATGCAGACAAGGCTGGCGGCGCGCATGCGCAGCTGCGGCGTTTTCTTCGGGGATACCGTAGCGGAGGAGAAAAACGATCTACTACAACTCCCTAATAAGTGAGTGAATAAACCCTTTTGCCGAGGGCGAAGTATTCCAGTGTCATATTCATCCGGGAACAGGGTCTGAGGGAATCGGAGTTAGATGCCCGCACAGTTATTCTTTTTTTTCGTCACCTCATCATGTGTGATAATACTTTTATACACAACTGTGTTACAGCTTAGCAAGTTTTGTACACTTTCCTGTGATATTTTCATCGGTGACAGGCACATGTAAAGAACAATGGCCTTCCCTATAACCTTCTGATTTCTGCATTTAATATGTGATATGTGCCTTCATAAAGTGATGCAAGATTTCTTTTTAAGCTTTTAGGCACTTAAAAAGCATTTGTTTTTAAATCTTATACACAGGGCAGAAGTTAGCGACGTTGAGATTGGATAAGTATTTTAGTCGATTTATTTTTGCCAAGCATACTTTATTCTTGGTGCTTAATTTTATACATCAAGAATAACGTCCAGCATTGTGATTCTGGTATGCATTCCTGTGATACTCACCCCCGATGTGTGCATATAAAGAACGATGACATTTTCACGTGTTTAAACAGTGTTTAAACAGTTCTGATATGATCAGAGGATAAGTGGAGTGACATTGAAATTGGGTATTCTAGTCACTTCATCTCTGACTGAATTTACATGCCGAATGTATAAACAATTATTTTAGTTTTGTAACAAATACTTTTGTACACCAAGTCATTTTTGTATGTATTCCAGGGATGTCCTCTTTTTTGTTTCAATTTCCACGGTTGTGGTTTGGATTTCAGAATAAATATATTTAGAGATTAAGTGGTGATATTTTATCAACACATTGTTTGACCCATCTTCATAAAACTGCGTGTAGGATGCTACAGCAGGCATGATGTTTCTCATGGCGCTCTCTGGAATGCATGTTTTCATATCCCACAGGCATGGCATCAATTGGTAGGGAGGAGCAGTCTGGCATCGCACACTAGCCCCTCAAAGACACACTGTGACCTTACGGGACGGACAACCCTTCTGAAACTTAGTGCTGTGTCATCGGAAGAAGCAGGTGCCCAGTGCCAATTTTCAGACTTGGCCCTCGAAAGTTGCCTTTTATTTATTACATTTTATTCCTCAAGAGGCCTAAAATTGATCCCAAGAAGGAGGAGTGTTACTCCCTTGCAACTATAAATTTTCTCGAAAGTGTCAAAACGACCTTCAAACTGGAGGAAGGTTACACACCATAATTCACAAATTTACCTAAAAGGGGACATTATTAATCCCCATAGGGTGGCAAAAGCTACTCCCTCTTGGTAAAATAGGGGACCATAGTTGATCTATAAAGGGAGCAAAATCCGCCCTTGCAACTATAACTCCTCCCTATAGGGTGGCAAAAATTACTCCCTCTTGGTAAAATAAGGGGCCATAGTTGATCTATTAAGGGAGCAATATTCGTTCCTTGCAACTTTCTTTTCTCCCTCAGAGTGTCAAAGGTGCCTTGAAAATGGAGTAAAGTTACTACCCAATTAAAACATTTACCTCTCCAAAAAGGGTCATTATTAATCCCGATAGGGTGGCAAAAGTTACTCCCTCTTCGCAAAAATAAGGGGCTTTAAAGGACAATAGTTGATCCCTTAAGGGAGTGCCATTAGTCTTTAGGGCTCTGCATAGGAGGCAAAATGATTAATTAGGTGGCAAAATTGTTAGTCCCAAAAGGGTTCATTACAGGAAGTAAAATACAAAATGGAGTAAGTGACGCTTTTGCCACTTCAGGAGCTCAATCTCAGTACGTGACACACCAAGTACTACCCAAAAGGACAAAGTACTCCTTTTTTAAAGAGTGTGCGTAAGGAAAATAGTGCGGCGTGCGGCGACGAGCCGTTCAAGCGCCGTCATCGTCGTCTCCTGTTTCGCTCTCGATTGCAAAAAGCGCGCCCACGGGTCGCGCGTCGTAGTGGTGTGGGGTGTCCACGGCTCCACTGTCTTGGTGGTGTCGTGTCGTGGTGAGGTATACGGAGCGCAAGTTCGTCTGCTTCGTTTTTAGGGTTTGTTGTGACGTCAGAACGTCGAGCTCTGATTGGCTCTGATTTAAGGATAATGGGTAGACCTCAAAGCAAGCTGTATTGAGGTATACCCACAATCCTTCAACCAGAGCCAATCAGAGCTCGGCGTCGTTCTGACGTCACCGCAACCCCTTTGCAAGAAGCAGACGACTTGCTCTCAGCATTATGAAGTCGCTGTTGCCGACCTCCTTACCATACGGAAATACGAGTTGGCGATCTCCTTCCCATACGCAAAGGTCAGACGAGGCGGCGTCTCACATCGTTTCTCGCCGTCGGAATCCTGTACAAGGTCTTGCCGCTGTCCGCGCGATTTGTGCACTTCGTATACCACTATACAGCCTGTCACTTTCACGGGGCTCTTCCTACGAGCAAGCAAAACTCATTGCAGTAAACAAGGCAGCGGCTGACGAAAACGCCGTCCCGGCGTCCCCACGCTTTCGAATGAGAGCTCGCCGACTCGCCAAGAGGGCCTAATGCAGACTTGTGCCTATCTCAAATACTCTACTCAAGATACTGTATCTTAAATACTTTTTGGAGTATTTTGGTATCTTGCAAATACCTTTGATGGAGAGTATTTAATACTCTATTTTAATTACAATTCCGAGTATCTTGTACTCATTATCTTAAATACATTTTTGACATTCCGCCATTTTACGAGTTTTTCGGTAGGAAGTGGCGTGGGCTTGGCACGAGCAAACGTGAACATTCTTTGGAGCAACCAAATCCTGTTGCTAGCTCCGATTAGCTACGGTGACTTTAACTGAGCTCGTGAAAATATCGCTTTTTTGCCGACTGTGACTCATATTTCAGCCCAAAGTTCGTACAATGAAGGTGCTCCCCTCGCCTTCCCAAAGGCGCCTTTTGTTTCTATAAAGTTTCCCCCCAAAAAATCCTCAAACAAAAGGTGTGGTTTTACGGAAGTAAAGATGCCACCCTGACCCTGAGGCGCAAGCAGACTGGGAAACGACCAACGAGAACAATGCAGACTTGAGTGTCAAGAAAATAACAAATAGAACAAAATGACAAGCGGACACACACAAAAAAGTAGACATTTTTGTTTCGCTTTTTGTATATTTGACCCTGCTAAGGCAAAACGTCAAATTTTTTTTTCTTTTCTTTGTGTTGTCAGTCCGGCACGTATTGCTCTCGCGAACACTGTCTGTAAGCGAACATTGATAAGCAGAGAACAGTACAGGAAACGAACTAGAAGCTGGATGACTCTCAAAATGCCAACAAAGTGTCCCCCGACGTTGAGTGATTTTCTGAACGCAACCTACTTGAAGAAGGTGCGACCACTGCCGTGGCTATTATGTGGGTTCTCTTTGTAATTCATTCACTCATATCCGTGTCCCAAGTTCGTTTATAGTGAACTCCCCGTATAGAGAATATGTAGTTAAACGATGCGTCTAAGGTGCGCCGCAGGATGTGATATTCAGCGATGTCACTATTGGCGAAGCGCTCTGACCCGTTTGTCACCCCCACACCTCGGTGTTTACCCAACACAAGGCCTGCGCACATGCCCACAGGTCTTGTGGGCATGTTCGTGTCATCTTTTTAATAGAGCGCAAGGCACAGTAATGAAAAAATACAAAAAATTAGTGAAGTGACGTTAAGTGCCGGATCTCCCCCGAAAGCAGTTGCCAGGGGATGCGAACTTGACCCACTTGCGTTTTTGTGCTGAGCTGGGCACTTTGCATGCTGCATTGTTCATGCAGGCCGGAGTGGTAACAAAAGAGCCCCTCTTTCCCCTCACCGGAGAACACGAACTCTAGCCGAACGCTGACGCCGCGTTCGGTTAAGCCAGCCGAGCGCTGAGCCATTGTATTTGTTGTCCCCATCCATCTAGTTCTAAAGTTAACCACTTGGGGCGCCACGGTCTGATCTCCTCCCCATACCTCTTTCTTGACTGATTAAAATGCGCGACAGGACAACGGACAGAGAAGGAGACACAGACACAGCGCTACTTACAACTGAACTTTATTTCCGCTGCTGCTCGGTATTTATTACCGGCTACAACACAAACAAGTTGGGAAACTATAAAATACACATCGCAAACATCTTAAAAAACAACAACATAAAAAGCTAAAATTCCTGCATCACTCATCGGCACCCACCCGAAACTAATCATGTTTGGTCAAGAAACTGCAATTCTTTTTTTGATAACAATAAAGAGGGTGCGCTGACACATTGCAGCCCTAATCTAGCAATTTCTCGGGCCTCGAGTATTTCCCTTGTGGTCTTGTTTTTGTTTTTGTTCAGTACTGTACAATCTGTGAAATTCGGGGTACAGCCACAATCCCGGCAATGCACACCGAGGTGTCCTGATATGACAGCTTCAACGTTGTAACGATGTTCCCTCAATCTTTCATTTAGGCAGCGACCAGTCTGCCCCACATACTGACGCCCGCACGATAATGGCACAGAGTACACAACCTCTTCTTTGCACTCAACAAAGCACGTTTTGTGATTTTTTGTGCAGCCGGGTCGCTTATGACGTCTGAGGCGGAATTTACCTTTTTTACATAAACTAGCCAATTTGACCGGAGCTGAAAAGACAACGTTAACCCCTGCGTGCCGGCCCACCCTTTTCAGTACACCAAGTCATTTTTGTATGTATTCCAGGGATGTCCTCTTTTTTGTTTCAATTTCCACAGTTGTGTTTTGAATTTCAGAATAAATATATTTAGAGATTAAGTGGTGTTATTTTATCAACACATTGTTTGACCCATCTTCATAAAACTGCGTGTAGGATGCTACAGCAGGCATGATGTTTCTCATGGCGCTCTCTGGAATGCATGTTTTCATATCCCACAGGCATGGCATCAATTGGTAGGGAGGAGCAGTCTGGCATCGCACACTAGCCCCTCAAAGACACACTGTGACCTTACGGGACGGACAACCCTTCTGAAACTTAGTGCTGTGTCATCGGAAGAAGCAGGTGCCCAGTGCCAATTTTCAGACTTGGCCCTCGAAAGTTGCCTTTTATTTATTACATTTTATTCCTCAAGAGGCCTAAAATTGATCCCAAGAAGGAGGAGTGTTACTCCCTTGCAACTATAAATTTTCTCGAAAGTGTCAAAACGACCTTCGAACTGGAGGAAGGTTACACACCATAATTCACAAATTTACCTAAAAGGGGACATTATTAATCCCCATAGGGTGGCAAAAGCTACTCCCTCTTGGTAAAATAGGGGACCATAGTTGATCTATAAAGGGAGCAAAATCCGTCCCTTGCAACTATAACTCCTCCCTATAGGGTGGCAAAAATTACTCCCTCTTGGTAAAATAAGGGGCCATAGTTGATCTATTAAGGGAGCAATATTCGTCCCTTGCAACTTTCTTTTCTCCCTCAGAGTGTCAAAGGTGCCTTGAAAATGGAGTAAAGTTACTACCCAATTAAAACATTTACCTCTCCAAAAAGGGTCATTATTAATCCCGATAGGGTGGCAAAAGTTACTCCCTCTTCGCAAAAATAAGGGGCTTTAAAGGACAATAGTTGATCCCTTAAGGGAGTGCCATTAGTCTTTAGGGCTCTGCATAGGAGGCAAAATGATTAATTAGGTGGCAAAATTGTTAGTCCCAAAAGGGTTCATTACAGGAAGTAAAATCCAAAATGGAGTAAGTGACGCTTTTGCCACTTCAGGAGCTCAATCTCAGTACGTGACACACCAAGTACTACCCAAAAGGACAAAGTACTCCTTTTTTAAAGAGTGTGCGTAAGGAAAATAGTGCGGCGTGCGGCGACGAGCCGTTCAAGCGCCGTCATCGTCGTCTCCTGTTTCGCTCTCGATTGCAAAAAGCGCGCCCACGGGTCGCGCGTCGTAGTGGTGTGGGGTGTCCACGGCTCCACTGTCTTGGTGGTGTCGTGTCGTGGTGAGGTATACGGAGCGCAGGTTCGTCTGCTTCGTTTTTAGGGTTTGTGGTGACGTCAGAACGTCGAGCTCTGATTGGCTCTGATTTAAGGATAATGGGTAGACCTCAAAGCAAGCTGTATTGAGGTATACCCACAATCCTTCAACCAGAGCCAATCAGAGCTCGGCGTCGTTCTGACGTCACTGCAACCCCTTTGCAATAAGCAGACGACTTGCTCTCCGCATTATGAAGTCGCTGTTGCCGACCTCCTTACCATACGGAAATACGAGTTGGCGATCTCCTTCCCATACGCAAAGGTCAGACGAGGCGGCGTCTCACATCGTTTCTCGCCGTCGGAATCCTGTACAAGCTCTTGACGCTGTCCGCGCGATTTGTGCACTTCGTATACCACTATACAGCCTGTCACTTTCACGGGGCTCTTCCTACGAGCAAGCAAAACTCATTGCAGTAAACAAGGCAGCGGCTGACGAAAACGCCGTCCCGGCGTCCCCACGCTTTCGAATGAGAGCTCGCCGACTCGCCAAGAGGGCCTAATGTGCCGGTCCCGTATCGCGTATCACTCCACGAGAGCCGCAGTCGCGGGCAACGCGATCGTCGTCCGTGTCGTCTGCTTCCCATACCTTGGAAATAGATGTTCTAAAACATCGCTCGCGTTATAAAAAACGCGATTGTACTGTACCCAGTTGCTATACATAACTTTCAATAATTTAGGCAGCTTTCGGTTCGCTCGATTTTAGTCTAGGGTCTATATTTTGCGAACGTAAAGTGGAAAATATGTTCCCCCCGAAACTCGGCGCTCTGCAAGGCCGCTTTCCCCCACGAAGGTCGGATCCAGTTCTGCCCACGTGACCATATCCTCCGCCAATGCGGAGATGGCGGCGAAAGGAAAGGGAACGCGATACTCTGGCTCTACAAGCAGACTTTATACAGTTACTCTTAGAACTTCGAGCTTCGAGCGACCTCCCCCTCCGTTTTACCATGAGGCTGGTTCAGGCATATACATGCGTTTTAAACTAAGCCACACGGCTCCTTGCGCTCCACTCTGAAGCGTTGCGCGGATCTCGGTGGCCATATGGACGACCTCATTGTAAGCACTCATAAGCGGTCACTACGCAGTCGGTTATGCGCAAACGCAACTGTCTGAACCAGAGTGTCGAACCGAAATTTTTATCAGTTCGGTTCGGGTTCACGGCTTTCGGTCCAGTTCGGGTTCAGCTCCGGGGAGCAAAAACACAAACCGGTTCGAACCTGTTTGAAAAGCTAAATTGATAATATATTTTCTGCGTTATTTTGGCAATGAGCTCTATTTCCGCATTGACACCAGTGACTATATATATATATATATATATATATATATATATATATATATATATATATATATATATATATATATATATCCATCTCTCTCTCTTATATATATCCCTGACTTATCTCTAGAACAAAAACATATTCAAGCATTCCCTTTTTGCGTGATAGTCGTCTGTGGCTAGCAACCATCATTTTCTCGCGAAGATCACGATTATGGCGCAATAGTTGACGGAAGTAGCAGGCGACACTCGTCGCTAGTTCTGGCAAAACGGCCGATACAAATCTTTTTTCGCATTTCCCCGCTCGCTGTCAAGGATGAGGGGGTTCGCTTCAACCAGCAAAATATGGCCGCCGATGCCTGTTTACTGAGCGTGCCTGTCACCATCCCACTCGCTGGCTTCACGGGCGATAATATCAGGAACAAAGTGGCCCACCGACAGAGAGCAGGACCCCCAAATACTCGAGCCCCGCCTAAATACAATAGAGCGTAAACACTGTCGCCATGTTAACATAGGAAAGGTTAACATGGCGACAGTGTTTACGTTTTAGGTAAGGAAAAGCAAGGCCTGTGGTATGAGCCGGATCCTTAGACGAGGTGCAAGGTGAGCCATGAGAACCTGTCTGCTGCCCTAGAGTACTTCACGAAAAACGAGCTACAATGTTCGCGCCAAGGTCCTAACCAGAAGGACGCGATCTCTCTCACGTTCGACGGGGAGAAAACGTTCGTGCCAAAGCACTTCCTGACACGCTCAATCCGAGAGACCTTTCGTGTATAAAATACAAGCATCCTGATTCCGGCGTTGGGCTAACGACATTTTATTCCTTGCGCCCTAGATCGGTCAAATGTATTCCACACCAGGAAGTGTGTGTTTGTGTGCGCTGCGCCAATTATTACCTTTGTATTGCCGCTGTAGAGAACGTTATAGGCTCAACATTCAACACTGGTGAAATGAACTCAGCATTTCTGTGCGACCCACTAACAAGTCTGTGTCTTTAAGGAGACTGTGATCACTGCCCAAGAGGTCCGTCTGTTACACTCGAGGAACTTCATATCCCAGAGGATGAAGAGGTTGTGCTTACAACATGGGAGTCCCGCAACCTTGTGAAAAAACAAACAAAAAACATTGGATTCTGAGATTTTCCTAAAAGTCGATCAGGTAACGGTTGAAAGTTAGATATTTCACAACCATATCCGACAAACGCAAGATACAGCGATCTACGATGAAAAGCAGCTGCATGCAACGCGGGAGCATTGTCTATAATTATGACTTTGCTGAAAACTAGACCATCGTGCTTCCTGACAAAGTTAAAGCATACCACTGAAGAAAAAAACGTTACGATATTTACATGTGTAGTGACGACAAGAAAATCTACAAACAGCGTTGCTATCATCAGCGAGCACCTGTGTGACGACGTCGCTCTCACGTGCTTGGCTCTAGAAAAAGTGAAGGAGTGGGTTGAAGACAACGTTGCGGTATACTCACGCGTGACGTACGTAAATGACGGGGCCGTCAGTCATTTTAAGAATCGCTACCAGCTTCACCAGTTTGCACAGAATGATTGTTCACAAGCCCAGTGGTTATTTTCTGCATCTGGACATGGGAAAATGCATGCGACGGCCGGAGTTGGCGGACTCGTGAAGCTCCAGGCCACGCTGAACAACCTGAGAGAACGTTCAATTAACGCAATTCAGACGGCGAGGACAATGGTGAGCGTTCTATTTGAGAAACTGGGTGCATCTTGCGTATCTGGACGAAAATGAGCTTGTTCGGTATCGTCAAAAAAAAAAAAAAAAGAAGTGTGGCGCCTTTCCTGGCATTCATTCTTGGCGCGCGTGGCGGCTGTGCAAGTCATCAACAGAAGAAACCTGTGACATATATGTAGCACGGACAGTCAGATCAGTGGTTAGAAGAAACTTTATTAAATGGATACATCAAGGAAAGCCTTAGTGTAAAGTGCCGAATTCGATGCCCCAAAGACTGCTCATTTTGAATGCAGGGTTATGTTATTTATCACAGTTTTCTTCGCGGGGTATTTAACCTACTATTTTACTTGGTGATAGCGTATAATCTTTATCTGATCCCCATATGAGAATCACGAAACATTATTCTCACGCAGGATAAAATATCTCGGCTTGCCACGATCCATTCGTACACCGAGTGTATGAAGCTCTTACAGGTCGGCGCGGGGGCACCACTCACCTGAAATGGTTTCTCCCCGGAAATACATAACTAACCTACACAATTTTAGTATTCTATTTTTATTCTTGCGTGTGGAAGTAAAGTTGTTTCTTTTGTTTTAAATATAAATTAATACCGGAAAGTAAAACTTCACACTGCGTCATCTTTTCTCGAATCACTAGTCTCTATTATGATGCCTCTTTGTACGTTGTATGTAAATGCTGTACATAGTTTCTCCTCACTTTTAGTATGTGGCCGATTGCTCTAGTTGTCAGTTACCTCATCTGAATAAAAATATATGAAATATGTGTGTTAGGTTTCTGAAACTGGAACTCAGAGTCCCTTCTCGTATGAAGGGCACTGCTAAGTGTAGGCTTTGAAAAAGGACCCTACTTTGGGGAGTTGTTTCTCCTTTCTTAATAAAATAATGCAACACGTTTTTAATATAAATAAATTCCGAAATAGAGTATAACAGGGTACGCAAATTTAAAAAAAAATCGAAGGTGTTTTTTTTTTTATTTGCATCGGCATTTTTCGTTGTTTGATTTTTCCCGCAAGTTTGTCTAAGTATATCCCGACTGTTGTGTCACTCAGATACCTTATTTAGTTTTTAAATATTAGCCATATATAATTGAAATACTACCTGCAATTTATATGATAATGATCAAATTATTTTATTGAGATACAGGCCTCCAAATTTCGCCATTTGTCGTTCAAGCAGGCATGTTTGGCAATTTTGAGAAAAATAAATCAAATTTAAATAAGTATTATTACTTTATATTACAAGCAAGCTGTACCCATAATTTGTTTTTAAAAAAAGTATTAGAATTATACTAAAGTTATCTTTTTAGTTATTCACTTTCAAACGTGCCCCCTCCATCAGTGCGCGTTAATGCAACTGTCCACCTCTTCATGCCTTACGATTTTTCCTGTCCCCAATTTTTTTTTTTTTTGTGGTTAAAACTAAGTTTGAATTCGTTTATACCAGACACTAGACAATGCCCTATAAAAACATCAGTTGATTTAAAAAAGTCGACCAGCCACGCTTTGGTCGATCTTATCTGAAATCACCCATCTGCAATCCACTTTTATTTTCAGGTACCAAAAATAAGATTGCGTAATTTAATTTCGACGCCAAAGTAAAAAAAAAAAAAAAAATCGTTAACATACAAAACGTCCGTGTTTATACGACTAAATATTATTTTGCTTACCTCAGTCACATATTTTACTTTAATCGAAAGGTTGTCACGAAGTTTGGTAGGTCACCTAAAATACCCGTGATTGATAGACCTTTGTATCGCATTATGAAAAGCTGAATCGTAGTTGTGCTCTTGAACTAAGGAATTGCAGTGCATAAAATATTGGAATGGGTATCCCGTCGTGATATATATCCTGAAATATAGTGTGCGAAATACGTTTTACAATAAACAGGGGCGGCCGTAAAGACAAGATTTAACACTATTTAACACGTCTTCCAAAATTCGAAATTTAAAAAGACATGCCTGAAATCGGGCACGCAAACGTAATTTCGCAAAAAGCGTTACGTCATTTTTTTTAGCGCTTAATTTTGTGGTAGTGAAGTATTAAAAATAATGCAAAATCGACACGCGCGTTATTGATGCCCTCGAACTCAGCATTCTCAATTTTAAGCACTCGCTCTTCTAAAGAACTTCAGGTGTCAAAATAATTGCTAAATACTTGTGTTGAGTATTTGTCGAGCAGCGCTCAGATTAAATTGTGCGATAAGCTCGACCACATATACTTCATCCTAGACCGTTTTATCCTGGGTAGCGCCATGTTGAGAGCGAGAAAAAAGAGGAGAAAGGGCTACCGGCGCTATCCCCCTTGCTGGTACGTTAAAAGGAGTGAAAGTCCCGGATAAGAGTCTTCGCCGGCGTTGGGTGCATGCATTGCCCGAACTTCGTTCGCGCTTTCTTCTCTGTTTTAAACTCCCAAACTCAATCAGAGCCACGGGCTTCGATGGCGACAGTCTCCCGGTCATCGGGACACCATTGCTATAGATTGGGTGCACGAATGACGTCAGAAAGCGTCGAATACTGTCTGAGGACATATGCACTGTACCTTGCACGGAATCGGAATTCGAGTGCGGCTGCAATGTGTTAATCTCCATCGCTTTCCACAAGACCCCGATCACCGGCGGCAGTGCCTTGCGTTCGCAAACCAAAAGGACTTTTCCCCAACGCCATCCTCTAGACTGTGCTGGAACATTTTGTGAATAGAGCACGCACCGAACGCTCTACCGCCGATGGACGTGGGGTACACTCGCAAGGTGCGTGCAAGTTTTCTCGAGATAATTGCTGTTTCAGTTTGCAACATTTTGTAACTGAATTTATCTTAATTTTGATATTTTAAAGTGGTGACACTGACTCGATTTTATCATCTATAATAGTTGAAGGCTCATTTCCGCCGCCGGGTGTGACTGAGCCGGCTTGCTACAATCAGCGTCTTAGCTGAGACCATGTGAAAGAATAAGCACTGCTATAGCCTCATCTATACTCACAAAGCCTGGCAGTTCGACGATGGAACCACAGAGTGTTCGGTCGCAGATTTGGAGCACTAGGATCTGGTAGCATAGAGCATCAAAGAGTCATTTCTCGAGGAACCTGGACGTCAGCGCACAGCTTTTGCAGCGGCAAGGACCCGAAACACACTTGTTCGCTCGGGAGAAGTGTGTTTCGGCGTCTCTCCGCAGCGGGACGCCAGTCACGTGGCTCTCCTCTGATCCGTTTAGTGCCGCTCCACCTTTTCCATTTCGGCGGCCGCTTCTAGTGGCGATCTGGGAGGCTTTGTCAATATATAGACCTTTTCACCCTCCGCAGCATGGGCGCTGCCATCTTGGAGTCACATGATGCGGCCGCCATTAGGTTGCTTCAACTCGTCGCTCCGCTCTCCCCTCCGCGCTACTCCGCGTCTTGGCGGATGCGTTGAATTCGTGTTTTTCGTCGCGTTTCACCGCGCTTCTTACCTCACCCGGAAAGTGTAGTCCGATACTTATATATTTACCATGTAATTGCATTATAAGTCAAACCCGTTTATAACGAACAGCAGAAAACGTTATGGTCAGTTCGATATAGCAAGTAGTTCGATATAGCAAAAACCATTTACAACGAACTTCCACGATGCGTTCGTTGTAAGGCGAGAGCTTCTCTTTCTTTCTCATGTTTTCACTTCCGCCTTGTAACAACGGGCTAATTTTTTTTTTGCATGCGTGCAGAGTTTGTTCTTTTAGCTTATCTCCCATTCTGAATCACGTCTCTTCGTGGGCAAACGCTTTGGGATGAAAAATTTTTTTTTTGTGCGTGTGAGCAGAGTGTATTTTTTAGCTTTCTCTTATTTCGAATCGCTTCTCTTCGCTTAATTTTGTTCGCAACTTGAGCTTTTGGAATTTTCTTTCTCTCCTACTTCTTTTTTGAAAAAAGGGAGAGGCTAGAAGACGATGGTTCGTTCGTTTTTGGAAGCCTTCCAGGGGGAAAAATTTCGATATAGCCAATATGTTGTTCGTTATAAAAAGTACTTTTTACATGCATTCTTAAATAAATTTTTCCGTGAGTTCGATATCGACAATAATTCGCTGTACGTGGGTTCGTTTTAAACGGGTTTCACATTACTATGTTCACAATTTCTGTAGTTAATTTTGTAACACGTTTTGACTATTTTTACCGTCGGTGTGCCAGCTACGTGTGATGAGGCTGTATCGGCACATCAATCAGCGTTAACGCTCACGCACATTGAGCAGATATATGATTCAAAGACAGCAGAAGGGTTCAAAGGTAATAACTTAAGAGAACTCAGGTTTGCTTACTAATAGTGGCGGAACATTCGCAATACGAAGCACAAGGTAAGTATATATAAATATGATTGCGCATTTAGGATCGTAAGTTACAAAATACTGTAAATAACCACGTGTGTTTAATGAAAGCATCGTGTTTTGCATTTATAACAGATCGAAAATAGTGGCTTTTGATTATATAGGTAACTCGTGGACAAGATAGGCAACAAACGTTTAATTTGAATTTTTTTAATATGATGCTATAAATAATGGTGCGTCAACATCAGGCAATTTGTTTCTTTACAATATCACACCTCCATCTGTTTGACGTTCTTAATCGTTTTTGCTATATAAACATTGGCTCAATCGATTTATTTATGAATTCCAAGAAACTGTACGCCGTGCTTAATTCGTCGCATTTCTGCAGGCTTTTAATTGTAAAATGATTCTCTTAAGATTACCAGTTCAATTCAGTTAATTCATTTCAGGCGGTTCAGAAAACGAAAGCCCGGCCTGCCGCCGGGACGCTGATTTCCGCCGACTACGGGATGGGCGCCTGTAGCGTGGTCGGCTGCCACAATCGAACTGGCCTTTCCTCGCGGGAGTTACCTTTCACCGGCAAGCCGGTACGTTACCCAAAACACGCCAACAGGCAATCGTTACAGCGTTGACGTTCCACGTTGAATACTATCAAGGTTCAAGGTGTTTATTGGCACAACTTCCACACAGCCGAGTGTCTGAGGCAGCCAAAAGGCAGAAGCCCGTACAACCAAGTGCTGGCTGCCTCCTCGGCTGTGTGTCAACAGGTGAAATGATGAAGATGATTATACAAATGAAAGGGGGGGAGAAATGGTAGTTACACAAAGTTACTGAGCTCGGAGGGCACGCGACGCAGTCCTGCTAAAGTCGCGGAGTTCGTCCCCAGTCCCGGGTAGGGGCGGGCACCTGCGCTCTGCAAAGACAGGTCCGAGCTCACCGCGGAGGGGAACAATGAAGCTTCGTGTCGCCGGCTGCAGGTGCGGAGAGGGATAGGACAGCCTGTCCGGCTAGAGATACGGGGAACCGATGCTAGGTAGGAGCCGGCCAGCGAGGGGCCAGCGGCAACGGCAACGAGTCGGACACGCGCCGCTGTTCGTCGGTGGCTCGGCGGTGCCAGCCAAAAGTCCGCAGGCGTTCATCGTAGTCTGAGGAATGGTCGTGACGGGCCAGGATGGTAACGGTCTGTAGAAAACATAATGCATTTGCTTCATAGTTGAGGGTAAGTACATAACGGAGCGCAGCAAGCGTAGAATCGGTCGGCTGGGCACGGACGACACGCACAGTTTCCAGCTCTGATGACTGATAAATAGAATGCACCATGCTCCCTGTTACCCGCAACCGTCAACCACGCTACAGTCACGTGATGTGGTCACGCGGGCTTGATAAGTGAGGAGTGTAAGGAGGAAAATGAGAAAGAGGCGAGGCGTCAAGAGAGCACGGCTTGTGGAGGCTGCGCGACTGACGTCATGCCCTCTCCTAGTCTTCTATTCTCCATGCAATATATAGACCTTTTCACCCTCCGCAGCATGGGCGCTGCCATCTTGGAGTCACATGATGCGGCCGCCATTAGGTTGCTTCAACTCGTCGCTCCGCTCTCCCCTCCGCGCTACTCCGCGTCTTGGCGGATGCGTTGAATTCGTGTTTTTCGTCGCGTTTCACCGCGCTTCTTACCTCACCCGGAAAGTGTAGTCCGATACTTATATATTTACCATGTAATTGCATTATATCAAACCCGTTTATAACGAACAGCAGAAAACGTTATGGTCAGTTCGATATAGCAAGTAGTTCGATATAGCAAAAACCATTTACAACGAACTTCCACGATGCGTTCGTCGTAAGGCGAGTGCTTCTCTTTCTTTCTCATGTTTTCACTTCCGCCTTGTAACAACGGGCTATTTTTTTTTTTTTTTGCATGCGTGCAGAGTTTGTTCTTTTAGCTTATCTCACATTCTGAATCACTTCTCTTCGTGGGCAAACGCTTTGGGATGAATTTTTTTTTTTTTTTTTGTGCGTGTGAGCAGAGTGTATTTTTTAGCTTTCTCTTATTTCGAATCGCTTCTCTTCGCTTAATTTTGTTCGCAACTTGAGCTTTTGGAATTTTCTTTCTCTCCTACTTCTTTTTTGAAAACAAGGGAGAGGCTAGAAGACGATGGTTCGTTCGTTTTTGGAAGCCTTCCAGGGGGAAAAATTTCGATATAGCCAATATGTTGTTCGTTATAAAAAGTACTTTTTACATGCATTCTTAAATAAATTTTTCCGTGAGTTCGATATCGACAATAATACGCTGTACGTGGGTTCGTTTTAAACGGGTTTCACTGTATTACTATGTTCACAATTTCTGCAGTTAATTTTGTAACACGTTTTGACTATTTTTACCGTCGGTGTGCCAGCTACGTGTGATGAGGCTGTATCGGCACATCAATCAGCGTTAACGCTCACGCACATTGAGCAGATATATGATTCAAAGACAGCAGAAGGGTTCAAAGGTAATAACTTAAGAGAACTCAGGTTTGCTTACTAATAGTGGCGGAACATTCGCAATACGAAGCACAAGGTAAGTATATATAAATATGATTGCGCATTTAGGATCGCAAGTTACAAAATACTGTAAATAACCACGTGTGTTTAATGAAAGCATCGTGTTTTGCATTTATAACAGATCGAAAATAGTGGCTTTTGATTATATAGGTAACTCGTGGACAAGATAGGCAACAGACGTTTAATTTGAATTTTTTTAATATGATGCTATAAATAATGGTGCGTCAACATCAGGCAATTTGTTTCTTTACAATATCACACCTCCATCTGTTTGACGTTCTTAATCGTTTTTGCTATATAAACATTGGCTCAATCGATTTATTTATGAATTCCAAGAAACTGTACGCCGTGCGTAATTCGTCGCATTTCTGCAGGCTTTTAATTGTAAAATGATTCTCTTAAGATTACCAGTTCAATTCAGTTAATTCATTTCAGCACAAAGGTTTTGACTTCCCGCGTAAGAAACTGTCACAGACAGCTTGAGAGTGCTTGGGGTCCAGAATTTGTGACGCCGAAAAGAATCCGTCTAGATGAAAATCGCACGAGTGCAGCGTTGTCGACAGGGAATAGGGATTTACTTTTAGTAACTGGCGACGCCGAAATCTACAAAGCGCGTCGGTTCGAACCAGTGAAGAGCTTTTTACACAGGTCCATGGTGTGGTGACTGGCGCTTTATTTCAGCCAAACTTACCGGAGATCACTTCTTTTTTGGCCTTTAATTTCATCTGGCAAATTTTACGGGAGATTAATATCAGACTTCATTTAAGGTGCCTGTCACTTATCTCATACCTTGAGAAAGTCGTAAGCATATCTCCATATAACAAATAGTATATTTTATAAGGCCAATATTGTGAAATCTTGTTAATGAGTACTTTAGTTAAATAAATTTTCTAGTCGGCCTAGAAAATTTATTTCTAGGCCGACTAGAAATAAATTTCAATTAAAATATTTTTGTAAGAACTTAATTTATTTAAAATAAAACATTCCGAGGAAACAACACTTTTTTATATTCTCTACGTAATTATAGGGGACTTCTTCAAACTGCGAAGTTCACAAAAAGTTGGTCCACGAAACCCAAACAGTAAACTTGTCACTTCACCTGTTTTTCGTGATTCACCAAATTGTTGATCATGTTGTGGACCTGAATCTTCACTAAGCACTCATGCATTATAGTCTGTTACAATAAGAGATGAGCAGTCGAATCTCTGACTTGAGCTCGAGCCCTTCCATACCACTCGGTGCACGCGCAGCCAAAGCCCGGCGGCAGGCAAGAAGCGCGTGCTAGAGACGGAGCTTCTCCTGATCTTTATACATTTTTGTCTAACAATAGACCGATCTCATCAAGCGTTCGGCGCATGCGTGACGCCGCCATAACTTTAGTTCACAAGAGACAAACAGCAGTGCACGAGAGGGCTGGTGCCGTCTCATGGTATACACGTGCAGAGCTCCAGCGAGTTTGTCGCACGTGCAGAAAGACTAAAGTTCCCTCGATGCATTGCGGCAGCGGTGGCGTAGTCAAACTGGCTGGTGAGATTGGTCTATTATTTTCCGCATGTACGGCTGTGGGCGATGGTAATCTTCTCTTCGCATCAGAGCAGTTGCTCTGATGTAAATCTTGCCGCAATTGACGATTGGACGTAATCAGACGCATCTGGTGTTGGTGAAAGTGCTCGTAATTTAGGCTCGAAACCACCTCGTGATTCTCAAAGGGACTCAGTACCAGGGTGTAAGATAGACAGGTGGGGAAACGGCCCATAGAGGCCTACAGCAATGCCGCGACCGGATTGTGCACTCGTCTGCTTGCGGGTACCCCTGATTTGCGACAGATGGCGCTGCGGCGAGAAGAAAAAAAATCACCGTCGGTTTAGCTCATAGGTTTAGCTGGTCGCCACCGGTCGCCCACCTGGAGTGAGAGTTCGCGGTGCTCCACATAGATGGCGCCACAAAAAAAGAGAAACCCGAAAGGGACACAATCCGGTCGCTCATTTGGCTCTCGTTTCCCCACCTGTCTATCTTACACCCTGCTCAGTACCATCGTGTCATTCATTGTGTGACACAATAAATTTGTATCACAAAAAGCAAAAACGGCATGAAACACCAACACAATGACGTGCGCGTTGAAACCGAAACCGGCACCATGACAGAACAGCAGACGACAAAACAGCACGCGACAAAACAGCACGGTCAAAACAGCACGCGTCAAAACAGCACAGCGTCAAAACAGCACGGCGACAAAACAGCACACGTCAAAATAGCACGCGACAAAACAGCCCAGCGTCAAAACGGCACAGCGACAGAAGAGCTCGTGCCAATACAGCACGGCGTCAAAAGGGCACAACGACAGAAGAGAACGGCTTCAAAACAGCACCGCGACAAAAGAGCACAGCGTCAAAACAGGACATTAGACAGTTTTAGTGGATCGTACGCTAAAGCCTTGCGTACGCACTAAAATTGCGGGTCGGGAGTGCGCGTGCGCAGAACGCAATAGAAGAGCTAGCGTATTGCGTACGCACGCAACGCTGGGGATTTTGCGTGGCGGGCTAGCGGGCCTTGCGGGACGCTCTCGAGAGATCTCGGACCCAACGAGAGCGCCAGTTTCAAGATGGCGGTTACCTCGACTGGCGCAGCAAGGGCGACGTGGTGTTTTCGAAGTTCTGTGTTACGTGAAATTGCGTGGTGTTCAGCTCGGCAATTCTTTCTGGGACCTACCGCGGTCGAATCAGATCGCCGTGCAGCTGAAGGAGTGCACAGTGAAAATGTTCGCCACTCGCAATGTGCGTCAACGCTGCGATCTGCTCAACGCTAAGCCTATTCGCACAGTTCATCGCCGACGGACGAACGACTCTAAAAGAAATCGCCGAAGTTCTCGCCGCTATGCACTGGACATCAGTAGGTCATGAATTTCATTCCGCGGTAGCATTGATAAAAGCTGCCGTTTCCACGGGACGACTGACGGAGGCTCCGTGATCGAATTTGGCTACGCACTCGTACTCGTAGCCTCTGTACCCCGCAGAAAAGCGCGCTTGACGAGGCAACTGCGGCTTGGTTTAATTTGAAATAAAATGATTGGACACGTTTTCATTTTAAATATTTCTTTCCAGGAGCATGGTTGCGCTATAAGCACGCGGAATTCTACGGCTCTAGCAAATTTAGCCAAGATCATGCGCGGTGTTCACTCGAAAACGTAACGCACAACTAAATTCGGTCCGAGCAGGTCATTTTTAGCGTACGCTATACTATTAGTTCCCACGTGACGTCACTTCCTCTACTTCCGCCCGCCGGCCGCCATCGCCAGGTACTTAGAAGCAGACGCGGACGCTGCCGCCGCAGCATGTGCGCCGCTCGAGTGCTACTTCGCCACGGAATTTATATCGCCCGTACAGCGCGATGGCGAAAGCCATTCGCCATTAGTTCTGCCCTTCTTATTTCGAAGAGCTTGTGAGCCCCACACGGGCGCGATATGAGTCTAAAGTGAAGATGTGCGACGGTGTCGATCCGTACACGCTACGCGTCAGCGCGGACACCGTTCCAGATGCGGACGTGCAGCCAGCCACCGACGCATGTGGACATAATTAGCTACCTGGTTTAGTGGACGAACTACTTGTCGCTGCAACAGGTTGAGGCCTTCACGGCCCTGAATGCCCACAACTATTTCAAGACTGGATGGGTGAAGAGCCCGACAACGATGCGTCTCCCATCGAAGCGTATCGTCGTGCTGAGCGAGGCCAGTTGACAGACAATAAAACAAGCGTCAACATCATCGACGCAAGTGTGCCACAAACACTACACAATTACAGAAACGCTGCGAGAAAGGTAAAAGCAGATCCCTGCAGCGTGACGCTCAGACACCAAACACTAGCCTGGCGGCCGCTATGGCAATGCGCAAAGGGTGCGAACAGAAGCATCCAGCAATCCACGTACAGTTGAGCAACGTATTTCTTACCGATAAAGAAGTGACGACCGCAGACACGGACATTTCCGATGCTTCCGAGTAAGCCAGAGGCTTCGGCGTTTCTCGGACAGCAGCTTTGTACGCTCACCAGTGGCGTCACTAGGGTCAGCGGCACCCGGGGCGGTAGCCCGCGGCTACAACCCCAACCCCCCCCCCCCCCCCCCGCACTCCCCTTGTGACGCCACTGACGCTCACACTGTCGCGTTATCAGCTTTGGCCACGGTGCAGCCCTACATTTGGCTCTGTGTTACTCTGCTGTGCAGAAGACTTGCTTCTGTTTCGGCAGCCGAACATCGCGAACATCAGCATGACTGCACCGCTGCGACCGCGACCGCACACCAGAAGAAAGAAACGTGCACTCTGTGCGCCGCAAACGCCGTAACGACGCAGCCAACGCAGCAGCGGCCAACGTTGCCGGCGCCGATCCCGAAACCGAAACTCTGTCAGTACCTGGCAATGGCGCTGACATATCCCATAAGCCCCGGCTGTGACGTCCGTGAAAACTATGTATTAACGCTATACTAAAACTGTCTATTGACAATATAGCTAGGGTTTGGCGTTTTCGGTTTTTATTACTTTGAAATTCGGCCTACTTTTTTCGGTTATTTATTCGAAACGGAATTTTTCGGTTTATTAGGGTGAATATTTATCGACTCATAAATGTCTCGGCTCTTTTCGGTTTATTGACGAAAACCAGTATACTGACGAAAATGTAACATTTAAAAATCGTTTGTTTAAAATGTATAGTGAATAAACCGGGTACTGGTTTTCTTATTTGTTACTGTCCGTGGCAGCCGACACGACCAGTTCTGAAAAACGCACTGAGGCACTATCGTGATCCGACATTATCGTCGTATTGCTCGTATTCGTACACAAGACGAACATGAGCTTCACTCCCACTTCGGTCGGAGAGGCAAAAATCAAAATCCAGAAATTCGCAAGCATTATACTCAGTGCGTTTTTTACCCATTTTCACTACTGCGAGAGGTGGTTAATTCGCGCCGACCACAGAAACGAACATAAAAGAATCGTATTTATGCCCTCCTCTAGTAGGCGGAAGCTGTGTTAAAAAATGTGCAGAATTTACGGACGCCCTTGATTTGCATTGTTCCGTTCACGGTTAAGCTCTTCTCTTTGAACCAAGAATTCGGCACACAAACGGCTATATCAGGTGAAAAACCTATATTTCGTCCTGAAGACCCCTGCGCCCCTGGAGCTTTTGTTGAAAGTTGAGCCGATCTCTGAGACAAGCTGAAACTTGCGAAAGGAAGTGGTCATACGGTCAGTAAAAAGTCACATTCCCCCCACACCCCTCAACCCACCCCTCCAAACGCCCTCAAAAATACTGACCTTTTCAGTTAAAACTGAAGTTGGAAAAATGAATCCGGCGTACATTTACCGGTTTTATTCGGTTTAAGCCGAAAACGCTGAACCCTAAATATAGCGTGTGGATTTAAAAAAATGCATGTCTCAAAGTAGGCACTGTAAAGGAAGGGAGGGTCTATGCCAACTAGTCCAAAGCCAACTCGTCGACAGCCGATTTGTCGAATCCGTTCTCTTGGGAGCAAGTTCGGAGTGGGGAGTACACTCGATGCGCACGTCAAGGCTCCCTAGGCAGTACCTAGGGAGCCTTGACCCCCACTGGTGCGTATTCTGGCTATTTCTCGAGCAGTTCTGCTCATTTTGACGCGAAAATTTGCTTGTGATATCGTCTACAATAAATTAATCAATCGCATGGCAAGTCCTGTTCCTGTCGTTAGATGTTAAAAAAAAAAAAAAAAGCTTGTGCGGCAACGGTGTGCTCAGCCCATGCTGTACGGCAACAGCATTGAAGCTGTGGCATGTTTCTGCTTCACCGGTTTCCACTCGATCGAGGCCTTCGTCGGCAATAATCTGTGAATTTAACTGAGATGAAGAGCGCGCTCGAAGTTTCTACATGTGTGCTGTTTAGTCGCTGTGCTGTTTTGACGCCGTGCTGTTTTCGCACGAGCTCTTCTGTCGCTGTGCCGTTTTGACGCTGTGCTGTTTTGTCGCGTGCTATTTTGACGCGTGCTGTTTTGTCGCCGTGCTGTTTTGACGCTGTGCTGTTTTGACGCGTGCTGTTTTGACCGTGCTGTTTTGTCGCGTGCTGTTTTGTCGTGTGCTGTTCTGTCGCGTTCCCACCGAAACCAACCAAATTGAAGGAACCTCATGGCGGCAAGTGCACCAGCGCCCTCTACCCGACGGTCAGTCAACTACTGAAATGAAAAGGTCTATAGGGGGCCATGGCACTGCAGATGTCAGCGCACGAGCTGAGTGGCACGTGAAGCCCAGCCTCAAGCGCTTGCACGCCCCAGGCTTGGGTGGCTTTCTTTCACACACTCAAAGCTAAGACGCTGATTCTAGCAAGTTCTAGAACAGCGTCTCAACTGAGTCGGTGAAAGAAAGCACTGCCATAGCCTCCTTTATACTGGCAAAGCCTGGCAGATCACCAGGAGACGCGGCCGCCGAAAGTGAAAAGGTAGAGCGACAGACAACGGATGAAAGGAGAGGCACGTAACGGGCGCCCCGCTGCGGTGAAACGCCGAAACACACTTCTCCCGAGCGATGGAATGTCCGCTGGTGCTCCTCGGGCTCCTTGCATGCGCTAGCGCTTCTTTTCTCGACGGGTTTGAAAACCATTTTTCAGGTCCTCGCCGCTGCAAAAGTTGTGCGCTGAATACCAGAAATGCTCTCTGCTACCAGAGCCGTTTATTGAGAGAGTTTGGCCATACATTGGTTTGAATAGGCGAGCATCTCGGGCCAACCACAGGCCGCGAAACAGCCCCTAGCGGTGGTCGCGTGCTCTAAATTTGTGCCACGACTATACTTCGTTTCACCTTATGTGCGAGCGAAGGCAAAACTGGAAGCGCGAGCACGGAAGCTCCGTGCGTTCAGGCTTTGCTCGAGCGCGCGAGCTGGGGAGAAATGCAAAAAGCGCTGGTCTCGCGCTTCTAGCTTTGGCTTCGCTAGCAGGTAAAGTGAAACGAAGTATAATTTGAGCCGTGCCGAGCGGAACTCCGCGTCTCAAGACGCTCGCGCACCCCACCCTTTGCACTGCTTTCTTTCAGCCAGTCTCAAGACGCTGTTCTAGCAGTGCAGACAAAGGCATAGGCACGAGCGCGTGGCTTTGGAAAGTGCCTCCTATGCACGAGGTCTCGTACAAACAATGGCGTTTCGCTGAGCTAGGCTCACGCGCCTGTGCCTTTGTCTTCACTGTCGACATTTGTGAGATGGAGTAGAGGTCTCCTGATTGGTCGACGCTGTGTCACAAATTTAGTTTACGCTCTAAGCGTGGGGGGAATATTCGGCGCTGGCGGCGGCCTTTGCTCCGCCTATTGTCCAAACTCTCCTAATATACGGCTCTGTCTGCTACCAGTTTCTAGCGCTCCAAATTTGCGACCGGGCACTCTACATGGTTCCGTCGTCGAACTTCCAGGCTTTGTGAGTATAGAGGACGCTACGGCACTGCAAAGGCTGGGGCGCGCGTGCGTCTCCCCCAGTCTCATCCGTGCGTTCAGGTTTTGCTCGAGCGCGTGAGCTGGGCAGAAACGCAAAAAACGTTGGTCTCGCGCTTCTAGCTTTGGCTTCGCTCGCAGATAAAGTGAAACGAAGTATAGCAGGTCGGCCCAGGCGTTTACTGTTAATTTGTTCAACCGACTTGACCTAACTGAGAACTCAACCGATCTAGAATAAAATATTGAAAGATTAAAGAGTTACTCAAACGGTAGAGAGGTTAATCCATCAATTTCTTAGCCCTATCCTTGCCACATCATAAGTCCCCATCCGTTCATCCAGCCTTAAGTCCTGTTAATTACAATCTCGCCATTTAAGTTAACACTTATATTTCTACGTTGACATAAAAAAAAAGAGTTTTAAGACCTATCGTCTTCGTGGCATATAAATGTGTAGTTATAAATGTGCCCATAATGTCTCCATTTTGTTTACAAGTTATAAATCGAACAGCTGGCCTCCCTCTTAAGCTCACCAGTGTCAAATTTATTTCTAAATTAACAGTCCAATAAATAACCTGTTATACAAAAGGAACATGACAGTTGAACATAACACTTGAATCAATTTAAAATTTAAAATAAATTTTGCTTAAAAAAACTTGTCGAGCAAAGACAATTACTAGCAAATACACTAATATAGCGCGGTGACATAACTGACACTCCACTGCCACCCAACAAACCGAATCTTGGCAAATAACGACTAGTCCACGCTTTTGTGGTATTCGGCGTCGGACGTACTGGGAGGACTTTACTACAGCACACATATCCCGCCGAGAAGACAGCCATATTTTAACAAAAAACAAATTCAATACAAATGGCTTCGAACACAAAAATAAACAGTCAAAACGTCTCTCATGGTTTATTAAATTAAAACACACTTACAAATAACGCTGTCCAGGGCCTTTCGTGCCGATCGCGGTGAATTACCCGCTTGACTCGTCGGAGATTCCTGGCCCAGAATTCGACACGGTCCAAACTCATCGGATCATGACAAAACGTACATTGCTTAGCAAGCACACCTGTCCCCGATGGTCAAGAAGTCCTCTCCTTGTCATTCACATGGAAGAGAAGGCAATCCGTCGTTTCTTCGGTCCGTCGGAGCTAGTGGTCACACGCATGTTTACAACAAAGAAAGATCACCGGTGTGTAGGCGTTGCCGACAGAATATCCATGGTCTTGGCAATCCGCATGTTGAAGATCGCACTTGGCACTAAGACGAAATGCGCTGCTGGTGATCGGAGCTCTAGGAGCACCGTTCTTGCCGCTTCCAGTTCAAGTAGCGTGGTTGGTGGAGATGACGAGCAGCTTCGCCCGATAGAATCAATCTGCTAATCACTAAAATGAACTCAACCAACTCAAAAAATGAAACCATGGTGCCCCGAGATGCGCATGTTGATTTTGTCATTCTTTTTCCTGTGAGAATAGTGTTCTTTCTGAACAAAAGGTTAGGGCGCAAACAAGCTGGTGGTGGTTAAACATTTGACTAAAAACCCCGAGACTGGGGCGAGAAGGGACGGACAAACACAAAGTCTCAAACAACGAGAGGGCTTATATAGGCGTCAAATCCTACACAAAACGAAAGAGAGAGAGAGAGAGAGAGAAATCCACAAGCAGTACAACAAAGCAACGTTTACGATAGAACTGAGAGGCCATACCCTCCTTTATACAACACAAAAATAAATAAATAAAACTTCTAACATTGTTTACACAGGTAGTATACCACCAAAAAACCCCAAAAGAAAGACGTTTCAAGGATCACTCAAAACGTGTACTTTTGTCCGACACGTGTTTGCACAAGCGCAGAGGAAGTTGGAGTATCCTCACTCTGGGTTGTGAAAAAATTCCACGAGGCGGAGATACCCAAACTTTTCGCCGCGAAGACTTACGAGACGATAGAGCCGTGACCCGTCAGTCTTGGCTTGATCACGCAGCACGACACACCGAAAACGATTCACGTCTCTATCCATGTGCGCACTTCGGAGATTAAATTTCTATACGTCCACTTTCACAGCAGATCCGCTACATCCGAAATATGATTTGTCGTCCGCATCCTCCGGTGACGGATACCAGCAAATATCCTCTGGATATGAGCGGCTGCAGTCGCGCCTTTGAGGTAAGGTCCATAACCCCTCTCCCTGCCGCCCTCGCTGAGCAATATAAGCGTGTTATCTTGCAGCGGGGGCTGTACAAGTGCGTCACCGATGGAATATGCGTTGAGATAGCGTCGCCAGGCAACTCGTAGATTGTCGTACGCGTTGATACCTGCGGCCGGCTCCGAGTCCCGGCGCCGGAATGGCCGCCGTCTCGATCCGGGCAGCCCCTGCTCCCTGTGCCGCCAGCCTCCGCGGTTAAACGCGCTTGGTCATCGCGAGCACCCTGTGACAGCAACTCTACCGCCATGTTTCGGTTCTGCTGGGTGGCTCCTTTCACGTGGTCCGCCTGGAGCACGGCGGTGACCTTCCTACTCTTCTTCTCCGCAGGTAGGTGTTGAACAGAGTGCGTCACTTGACCGCGGTTTGAACGTAAACATTCGATAGGGATCTGTCTGCTGGGGTTGAATAATTAAAAAAGGACGACGACCATCCAAGCCCTATCTAGGGACCCTTCGAGGCGTACACGGCCTCTTCTCGATGGCCGTTCAGGAGCAGTTGAGGGTTCCTAATTAGGGCTTGATTGGTCGTCCTCTTTTTGTGTTGTTCGCTCCACCGTGTGCGCGGAGGGCGGTGGTGGCCGTGCCAGGTTCGGGTCGCTTCAAATAAATTCTACCAACAGCTCCGAGTGAGCGCAGAGTCTCCGCGCGTGCGCGACCCTCGTAAAGTTACTCCCGTGTTAGATTTCGAGCAGGTTGTATTAGGCGTAAAAAATAGCCAAAATTATCGAACCTTAAAAAGTAACAAACTGAGTCGAAAGCAGACGACGCCGTCGTATTTTTCTTCGCTGCAGCTATACACCTTAGCAAGTGGGATCCCGGCTTAGCCTCGAATAGCGCAGCCGCAGCCAGGACGTTCGCTGCTTGTCGTACAATGTTGGCAAGCGTCTCTTGCTGACGCATGCACCACTGAGAAAATAAATAAATAAATAAAAAGATACAACATACATGTGTTGTCTTCGACCACGAAAGAGCACAAACATTTAAATATAGCGCCTAAACGAGTAACAAATCGAAAAATTAGAAAAATATCAAAAGTTTTAAAGCGTTCATCAGAATGCGCCAGAAGCCGCATTGACACTGCATGAACGATGACTGCGCTCGCGGCAGCTCTGGCTAAGACTGGCTTCCACGACGTGCTGGGACAGAGGTTGCGATCGTTATAAAGTCAGCTCCAACCCTTAAACATGCAGTAATGTGACACACTGGGCTAGTTCCCTACCGAAAAAACCAGTATAACGTTTTGCTATCTGGATAATGAAACTGGAAATCTATCTGGATTCTATCTGGTTTTCAGGTTTTCAAAAATTATTTCTTTGTTTACAATCTGGATTTTGGGTTTCCAGAAACAGATTTCCAGTTCCATATTCCAGATAGTGAAAAGTTATAGACCGATTTCACCAGCCAGTTTGGCTACACCACCGCTGCCGCAATGGATCGCGGGAACTTTAGTCTTTCTGCACGTGCCCGAACCTCGCTGGAGCTCTGCGCTTGTCCAACACGAGACGGCAAGAGGTGTCTCGAGCACTGCCGCCTGCCTCTTGTGGACTAAAGTTATGACGGCTTCACGCATGCGCCGAATGCTTGGTGAGATCGGTCTATTGGGAAGGACTAATGGCAGAAAACTTGGACAAGGGTAAAGAAAGACACACGACACGACAGGCTCCCTTATGAAAAAGCCAAGGGGAGAGAGAGGATGAAGACTGATTTCGACAAACAAAGGATGGTGGTCGTGCCCTATCTTCATAGGGTATCTCATAACCTTAAGCTAGTCGGAGGTCACTATGATGTCCCGGTGGTGTTTTCTGTCCCACAAAAAAGGGGTCAGATATGAGCAAAGGTCGGTGCTACCGCCGAAAAGCGGTCGAAAAGGAAATGCACCAAAAAGCACGTAGTACCGCTTGTGGCTTGTGTGTCTGGCGCGGTTTATAAGATTCCCTTGTCGTGTGGCAATGTCTACGCGGGACAGACGGGCCGCTGTCTAAATGACAGACTTAGACTTAAAAAGAAATCTGAAAACCTTGGATTACACTAGAGTTGCTGGACAACATTCAAGCAAAATATGATTATATAAAATGTTCTTGAAAACGCGTGATCGTGACTTGCTTAAAAAGGTTCAAACAATACCGCAACAAACTAACGAAAGAAATTAGAATTGCAAAAGCAAACTATTTTTGTGAAATTTTTTTCCAAGTGCGCAAACAAGGCAGATGCTTCGTGGAGAAAATTGAACAGAGTATTGAATCGCTTTTGTAAACCAAAACCAATCGCGAAAATTCGTCTGAACAATAAAGAGTTGAGTGGAAGCTGCTTAGCTAATGAGTTAAACAACTTTTTTGTCAACCTCGACAGAGGCAATTTTAACAGTAATGCTTTAAATGATATGAAAGGAACATGACAAGTCTCTATTTCTAAGCTCGGTAATAGAAACTGAGGTGACATCTGTATTTCTAGGAATAAATAACAGTGAAAGCTGCGATGCAGATATTATCAAAATTAAGCCCGTAAGATATGTTTTAGGTTTGGTATCGCCATATCTAGCTTATATTTGTAACATTTGTCCACTAGGAGGCGTCCTTTCTAAACGAATAAAAATCGCAAAAGTCCCCGTCTTGAATAAAAGAAAGAAAAAAAAAACGATATGGGTAACTATCGGCCTGTATCAATATTGCATGTTTTTTTCGAAGGGACTGCAAAAGATTATTTTATCCAGAATGTCTAATTGCTGCGATAAGCATTCTATATCGAATAACGCGCAATTCGGTTTCAGGAAACATCGGTCAAGAGAACTCTCCCTTTTAGAACAGAAAGAATCTATCCTAAATTGTTTCAAAGACAAAAGATCATCGCTCGCCATTTTCGTCGATTTTACGAAAGCTTTTGATTATTTGCATTATGACTTGCTATTAAAAAAGCTGGAAATTTATGGTATCTACGTAATCGAAAGCAATTTGTACAAACCGATGGTCACTCCTCCGATATGAAACCAATTTTATCAGGTGTACCACGAGGGAGTATCCTGGGTTCATTTTTTATTTAACCTACAATCGAACGATATAGTAAACATTGATAACGTCGCAAAATTTGTTATTTTTGCAGATTATTGTTTTCCGAAAAAAAAAAAAAGTCCCTCTCAACTAATTTTCTGAGCGAATGCTACCCTTGAAAAATCGGATAAATGGACTTTGAGTAACCTGCTAAAAATAAATACAAGCAAAACTAAAGCCGTCCTATTTTGCCCCCCCCCCCCCCCCAAAAAAAAAAAATAAAAAAAATATATGCATTGATAAAGATATTATTTGTTCGATTCAAAAATAGCATAAGTCAGCGCCTTCAAAACGCTTGGCGTATTCTTCACAGAACGGATTACTTGGGAAGAACATACAAACTACGTCGTGTCGAAACTATCGAGTATCGTAGGTTACTAGCGTTAAACTCTCTCGTACACAAAAAATTATTCTATTCGCGTATAAATCTTTCATCTAGCATGGGGAAACACGACCCTCCAATATGTTCAGAAGATTTACTTACTGCGGAAGAAAATGTTTAGAAATATAGATAACGTTCGTGTGATCACCCTTCTGCACCACTTTGTTTTTTTAAAACATGGCATAATGAACAACATATCGTGTACACGGATATCGTTTAAGTATAATCTATAAGCAGGATGCAAAAAAAAACAAAAAACAAAAAAAAGACAGCCGGAATCTTCTCACTCAGTTGGCTTGTTTATAGAAAAGAACGATCACATATCCCACACGTAGCATTGACAATGGATCATTTATTCGTGTACAACGAGTTATGGGAAGCAAACGATGAAACGCAAACTTCCAGAATTGCTCGATTTCTGTAATAATTGCAATATACAACTAGAATCTACATCAAATAAAAATGTGATGTTTTTTTCTTTTCTAACACGTGTATGAAGTCATGAGTATCGAGGGGTTATGATTGTGGAATGTTTATAATCAATCTCATGAAAAAAAAAAATTGTTAATATGATTGATACAGTGTGTTTTTGCGCGATGTGCTGTACTGTCTGCCTTTTTGTTTTCTACATTGTATAATTTCTTGGGAGAAGGGAGCTCGTCAAGTTCAGTTCTTCAACTTTTTTTCCGAGCTCCCACATCGCTCGGATGAAAAATAAAGGCATTATTACAGACCATTCGGTATTCACTTAGGGCCACTGTTAAGGGGTTACTTACCTTTACACTGCAGGAACTGCAAGTGCCAGCCTAATCATAGTGAAGTCACTGTTTTGGATAAACATGCAAACAGAGTGACAAGGGAGATCATCGAGGCCTTTTTTTATGTCTGAACTTGGCGGGAGATGCGTCAGCGAGCGGACAGAGGCATGATCTGAAAAAGAAGTCGGGTACCTTCGATCAGCAATGAAGGGCATTACGTATCCACTGATATGGCCTATCTTGACAAAAACAATATGGCGCTTGGTTGGCGCGTGTGTGGTGTCGAATTTGTCTGATTTGAAATGTTTGGTTCAGTATCCCTTTAGAGAAAACAGTTGATAGTTTAACGTCGTCCTTTCGCGTGTGTTTCTTTACCCTTGTCCAAGCTTTTAGCCGCTGTTCTTTCCCGAGATGTTCCTTAAAAATGCCCCATCCTACAATATTTGATGCTGCTATTCTGTGTGGATACCTGCTCCTGCGTTCCGAAAGAGGAAGTGTGTTGCTTGCCGTCGGCGATACACCAGACACCGCCATCGCGCACCCCAATGACGTGTCCCTGGCGCACCCCAGATAATTGGAAACCATGATTTGAAGCCCCAAGATGGGAGAGTGTCGTTACTCTGAAGCGTAGCTTATTTAGTGGCCCTAGTTTTGCTTTTGGATGTTTCGCTTTGGTTGTCGTGATTACCTGCTCTATTCTCACTGTTTTCTGATCCGATTGCCATTCCGATTCAAGTCCGAAGTTATTGAAAACTAGGTAAATGAAACAACTTAATTAAACCGCGAAATAAAGGTTTATTTATTTCATCCGAGTTTTACTACTGTCGCAGACGTCATCAATCGTAATAGTTGTGTTGAGAACATGCTGTGGGCAGTTTTCCATTTTTTCGATGACGTCTGCAGTCTATACTCGGAGCTGAACCGGCGCCTGAGCAGTAAACTTTATAGAAATCATTGCTCACGTACCATATAAAAAAATTGAACCCTGTGCGTGATTTATTCCTGTTTCAGGTACGATGTCTGCTTGAGTTAAACCGATATTATATTTTTTGCTTCCGTTCAGTGCGGTGTACACATGAACTCTTAGATTTTGCATAATTAAACCAAAAACACCGAATTGATATAGCATTTCAAAAAAAGTTGATCGGTGCCTATAGGTTTAATATGCTGCATACTCTTCCGTAGAACTAGGAGGATCGGTGGCCGTGTGGGTTAGCGCCAGACTTGTGCCTATCTCAAATACTCTACTCAAGATACTGTATTTCAAATACTTTTTCAAGCATCTTGGTATCTTGCAAATATTGTTGATCGAGAGTATTTGATGCTCTATTTTAACTACATTTCTGAGTATCTTGTACTCGTTATCTAAAATACATTTTTAACATTCCGCCATTTTTCGAGTTTTTCGGTATGAAGTAGTGTGGCGTAGCACCAGCAAACGGGAACATTTTTTTTCGAGCAACCAAATCCTCTTGTTAGCTCCGATAAGCTGCGGTGACTTAGATTGAGCTCGTGAAAACATCGCTTTTGTGCCGATTGTGACTCATGTTTCACCCCAAAGTTTGTACAATGAAGCTTTCCCCTCGCCTTCCCAAAGGCGCCTTTTGTTTCCTAGAGTTTCCCCCAATTAATCCTCGAACAAAAGGGTGATTTTACGGAAGTACAGATTGCCACACTGAAGCGCAACGCAGAAAAAGAAACGACCCACGACAATAATGCAGACTTCAGTGTCAAGAAAATAAGAAATAGGGAAAATGAGAAGTGGACACAAAAAGAAGACACGTTTTTTGCTTATTGTATATTTGACCCCGCTACAACATAACGTCGTTTTTTTTTTTTTTTTCTTTTTGTCGTCAGTCCGGCGCTTATTGCTCTCGCGAACACTGTCGATAAGCGAACACTGATAAGCTGAGAACAGGACAGGAATCGAACTACGAGCAGGATAACTTCTCAAAATGCCAACAAAGCGTCCCCCAACGCTGAGTGCCTTTCTGAACGCAACCTACTTGAAGAAGGTGTGACCAGTGCCGTGGCTCTTATGTGGGCTCTCTTTGTTATTCATTCACTCATTTCCGTATCCCAAGTTCGTTTATAGTGAATTCCCCATAGAGGAAAAATGTATTGGTGCTATTGATCTAAGGTGCGCTGCAGGACGTGATATTTTGCGACTTCTCTATAGCTGAAGCGATCTTTTTTTTTTTGTCTCAGAAATGTTTTGTACCAGGTATCTGTGATATCCTGCTCCTTATAGTTGGACTGTATAAAATAACCCTACGATGTTTTTTTCGTTTTTTATTGTTCTGTGCTGTTTTTTTTTTGCTAATAAACAATTCTGGTAAACCAGATTTGCGGAACTGTATAATTGTGCCTGTCACTGACGTCAATACAAATTACGTGATGCGGAAGCATCTTTAAAAGTTATTGAATTACATTTATATGTAATTTCACTCTACTCAAGATACTTCATAGTGAAAGTAACTTGAGTAGTATTTTGAATCCTTTATGATGTACGTATTTAGTAACTTAACTTAAATGCTTTTATCGAGTATTTTGTCCAACACCGGCTAGCGCACACCAGCTCGGAGCACGTGGAGCGAAAGCTCGCGCTACAGGACACGGGAATCCTGAGCTCAATCTCTAGCCCCTGCCCGTTTTGATCTGGCTGAGCATCGTACCAGCCTGCGGACGTGTATCACTACCGCGTTGTGCACGTTAAAGACCCCAAGCTATAGCAGTTGTACTGCACTGGCTAAATTGCTCATCTACAGCCGAGACACAAGTCGCTCGTTGAAGGCAGACTAACTTCAAGGCAGTATAAACATACCCACAACCAATTAAAGAAGAAAAAAGATATTGTGGAATCACGGCTACCGGATCGGCGTCTATCGCCGTTTCGACAAGACAGGAGCGCGTCGCGTTCAAGCGAGCAAACGAGCAAGCCATCAGATAAAAAAAGGCGCGCGTGCGCATTGCAGCGGTTTTCGGCAAAGGGCGCAGCGCCGGTGTTTCCTGTGTGAGGTCATTTCCCTGACCAAGGTTTCGTAACATCGACCTCCCAACTTTTCATCCCCTTCTAAACGCGGAGAAAGACATAGTTCTATGTCAAAACAATTTCATTACACCGTAGGCAAAAGGTGCGTTTTCATCGACATGAACCGCACTTAGAGTCGAATCCATTGACATAAGATTCCTGACGGCGATCCTATAATCTCGAAGTGCGACGATGAAACAAAGAAAAAAAAAAAACCGGTCAGCACAGTGGCTCAGATTAGGGTACGATCCGTCCGGATGATCGTAGCTGCGTTCGTCCCCAAGTTCCAACTAACGGGAGTCATACCTTATGCTTATAAATTTCGGGGATAGGCGACCATGTCGTCGCCGGTGGTGCTAAGTACTTTTCCCTCCACGGAACCGACCACGTATCATAAACATCCCTCATACTCGTCGGGAGGAATAGCCGCATCACTAGCCAACCACCCCTGGTATCGAGAGTTCTACGACTTTCGCAGGAAGGGTACCACTTGGTTACATAAGAAGTGTGCATAGAAGCACTACGAAAACACACTAGCTTTAAAGCTCACGCGAGGTTCGTTGACATCTCAAGGAGTTTTTATAATCGGAGACAACTGTCTGTGGGCAGTGGCAGTGCAGTCAAAGGTGCGGGAGGGCCTACTGTAGCGCCAACTGAGCACGCGCAGTTCTCTCTCCAGAAATGACACAGAAATTTGTCTCTAGCATAGAAGTTTGGAAATACTCTTTTGCAGCTGCAATTGTTATATTATGAATACTATTATTATTACTTAGAGACACCAACAGCACAAGCAGTAAATGATGGTCAGTAACATGTTGGTTCACGAACTACACAACACTTGTTATTCCTGAAAAAAAAGAAAAAAGAATCCCTTTTGCTTACAGGCGACGTCGCCAGCCAGGAACTTTGCGACATTACCCAGGAATGCAATTCCAGCATGTCGTCAGGAGTCTTAACTTCCCCAAGCCAGCCCGTTTCTGAGGTAAGAATTGCGCATTTATATACCACTATTCCGGATATATGCAGGCTGCTTGCTTCTAATTCAAACATGTATTTTTTAAAAAAAATAGGGCGAGGGTTAGAAGAGTGCTTTCTTCACCATGTATTTAGGAGACTCGGAGGATGTTTGGTGAGGGGATAATCGTCATGGTAAGTTGACTAATTAATTAAATTTGTTAATTACCTTTTTAATATTGGTTTTAGGGGTCATGTGGAATTGCAAGCATTGACGGGAATCACTATTGGAGCCCAGATCAATTTAAAGAATTTGCGAAAAGGTAATGGTTTTTAGATAGTAATCGATCAATTTTCGCGTTTTTTTTTTGGCACGTTTTAAAAATTTCGCACAAAAAAAAAAGCGCATCAAGCCCTGCCCACAATGATACTTCGAAGAGTCGCGTCGTCATTTCTGTGTCGGTGCACCCACAAAAAAGACGCTGACGAGATAGGGATTGAAACGACAACATCACTCTTTCAAGCGCCATTGTGCATTGCGACGCTTTTTGAGAGTGCAGTTTTTAACTCGGGCCAAAAAACCCGAAAATTGATATATTAACAACTCTACAACCTTTTCGAAAATGTTTTAAATTGGTCTTGCCTCTAATAGTAAATGCCGTCAAGGTGGCATGCAACACGACCCTTAGAAACAATAATTAAAAAGTTAATGAAGAAATTTTGGTTAATTAGTCAGCTTACAGTGACGATTTTCCTCTCATCTAATGTCCGCTGAGCCTCATAAATACACGATGAAGACAGAAATCCTCTAATTCTAACACCCTATTTAAAAAAAAAAAAAAGTCTGTTAGGATTAAAATTAAACACTTTGTCTCTCTGGCAGCAAGGTGTCCACTCATTTTTCTTCTCAGGTTTGGCGCACTATGGCCACGTGGCTGCTCCACCATAGACCTCCAAATTCGTCTCAGATGGGACGAGTGATTGATTGATGTCGGTGCCTTGACTGCATCTCGAGGCAGTATGAAGCCAGGCACTTGTGAGAACACGAAAACGATAATTAATGCAAAATATATTTCTGGAACTTTGGGAGTGTCCGGAGACAATTCTGGCACGGTTTAATAATTTAACGGGACTTCATACGTCGGAAAGTAGAATGTATGCCAGGTCGGTTGGTGTACACATCGCGACACTGTTAGCGCGAACACGACATTGGCGTATTTTCGCATTTTACTTCTAAATAGTATTAGCGAGCACGAAGTTTTATTGCTTACAATACAGAGCCAAATGACCTCTTTTCGTAGCAATAATAACTTGGATGACATCCCTTGGTTTCAAAGAGAAAAACTGGAAAAACCGGCGATCGCTTGTTCGCGCTAACAGTGTCGCGCTCTGTACCTTACACAACATACACGATGAAGAGCACTAGGGTTGGGAACTAAACATAGAGTAGTTAAACGGCAGTGGGAACAAGATATACAAGGGTCTAGGATTGAAACATTTACATACAACTGTCAAACAGTACGCGGAAAACGTTATTGACAGTTAAAAAAAAAAAGAGAGAAGAGCCGTCAACAATTGATGCAGAAGGTGCAGGTATTCCGATCATTTGAATCTCGGAAAATAACCTAGGAATAAAATGTGCAACAGGGACAAAGTATTCTTTAAGACGTATGAAGCAAACGATGGTGGAGTCAACAGCTGATTTCTTGGTACAGATTCGTAGAGAAATATTCCGTAAAATATTGGCAGCGACCATTATCTCTACAGTCCTATAATGCGTGAAAATGAGTCTTTAAGGATCGATCGTTTAAAAGTATTTAGAATAGATTAAACCGTCGTTGCAGGTAGCGAAGAGCCTTTATCTTTATAAATTTTCCCGCAACATTGAGCGGGAAAACTGGACTAAGTGGCGTCAATTTTCTTGCTAGATTTAGAGGGGAAATTGTATTGACGCATGTGTTAGTGTAGACAGGTTACGTGACATCAATTTCCCCGCTAAATTTAGCGGGAAAACTGAATTAGTGTATAGGTCACGCGACGTCAACATGGCCGCTTGTTTTACCGGTGAAACTAAAGTGGTGTATGGGTCTCGTTATGTCAGGTCACGTGAAATCAAAATTTCCGCTAAATTTAGCGGGGAAAGTAGGGAGTTTTCGTAGACCGCGTTTCCCCCTCCGCTAAGCCCTCCGCAACGAAGAAGTCGCTACTGCGCCTGCGCGCTGTTGGCCTTGGCGGTAGAGTTCCGGGTATCGTAGCGGGTTGCGGAGAGCGTTGCGGGACGGCCAAAACCATCTACGAAAACTTCCTATTGAATCTGCATAGGTCACGTGAAGTTAGGACACATTTTGTCAATTTTTCCGCTGAATTGAGCAGCGAAACAGTATTGGTGTACGTGATCTCAATTTTACCGCCGATTTTGGTGGGGAAACTTGATTGGTGTATAGATCACGTGACATAAATTGACGTCACGTGACCCGAACACCAATTTAGTTCCCCGCTAAACTTAGCGGGAAAGGCACGGACGGACGAAAATGATTTGTGATAAGGTTTTTAAAGCATTTCGTGCTTTAAAAAGACAAAAACTGAAATCATACAATGGTGATTCGGGTCATATTTTTTTACATTTATATAAACAAATAATAGTGAAAGGCTAAGTTCGCGGGACGAGCATTCACCTATATGTGAACGTTGTAGCTAATTGTCTTTAGCAAATAAAACATTTCGAAGCTTAAAGTGTCGGATTGATAAGAATTCACAATAGTACTTTGCACAACCGTCAATTTCACACAGAGGCATGCACGTATTAATAACATATTTATTTATTTTATGAAATGTTTGCAACATGTACAAAAAAACATCAAAAATTAAAATAGAAATTTCTTTGCAAAAAAAAAAAAAAAAAACACAAAAAGCTGCGACACACGTCAAGTAAACATGTTTTGGAGACTCATTCACAAATTATTTTCAAAGAAATTATTTATTATAAAATGCCGCGCAATATGTCAAAAGGGACATCTTTAGGTACAGTTTACGAATATAAAAAAATATGTTTAACCAATATTATTGTTGTGCTCTTAATGCAGAAACGCAGCTGATCTCACAAACATTTAAGTGGCAAAATTGCACGTGAATATTTGCAAAAAATAAAAAAGCTCATTTTCAATTTTTTTTATACTTTCCTTAACAGTTTTCAGTGTCTTGAACTAACTTGTGATGGCAACACATCGAGTAACATATTGTCACGAAGTAAGGCGAAGAGACGATAAATTATGAACTGAAAAGAAAGGTATAATCGGCAAACAATTGTGCCAAACAAAATAAGAACGAGGTTCGAGACAGCATGAAATGCGGGCCGCGATTTGGCGTCGTAACAGGAAGCGAGAGCGAGACTGACTCGACAAGGTCGCGGGCAGCTCCTTATCTAGTGTGCGTCGGCATCGCGAAAATTGGGCCCAGAAGGGTCGAGCATCGAGCGTTCGGGGTGAGAATGATCAGGCACTTTCCCAGAACGAGAAACTAGGGCGAAATGATAAAGTTACGCCCCGAGTAAGAATGAACGCGAATCTTCTAGAATACCGTGGCCGGGTGCTGCTTGCTCGGTCTTTGTGCTTTGCCACACGACATCAGTTTCAAAGAGTAATTTTCTAGAACCGACAAATGCTGTACAGTGGTGCTGCTCTATCCTAGAGCGTAAAAAGTCGGGCTGTGCCTAGCTTAGCTTTATATATGTGAATTCGTAACGTAACGTAACGTAAGAAAACGCAAGAAAGTGTCCAGTGGGAACGGGCCTTTAGACCCCCCTCCCCCGTTCCCCTGCCTTTTGCTCACGAAGGGCCGTCGGCGGACGCCGTAGCTGCCGACAGTTGACAACTCTATGCACAGCACATCACCGTGAAACCCGAAGCCCGCACACGAGAAAGGTCTGTCAGCGCAAAATGAAGGCGAAGAAAGTAGTATCTGGAAAGTCGGTATTTTGATATTCTACTTTGTGTGATGGCAAAGAAACCGGCTTACTATTTCTATGCATTGATCCGTGCTATACACTGGAATACACACAGAAGTTGATAACTACAAGGGTTTTGTTGTTGGGTGTTTCCATCTCAATTTATACAATGATGGCGTGAGTCATTTTGTTTCCTTTTTTTTTAAATATACGTATGCTACATGAAAGTTATGTTCTTGGGAGAAACCTCAGATATTCACGATTTCAACTGCCTATTAGCGGCGAGACGTTTTGGTGGCGTCCTCCTTTGGTTCCCCCTTGTGACGTCATTACCTTGCAAAACAAACAAATTCGATGGTGTTTGTTATTAGCATGGTGGAAGCTTGAAATCATTGCGCTCTCAAAGGAACACTGCCAACACCGTCAAAATTAAAGTTCTTTCATTCCTCTTATTTCCGTCGATGATAAATCCCCTTTCGGACGTCATAGTCAGCGTTCGGCCAATCGTGGAAGGCCGACCACAGCGACGCTTTCGGTCGCGCACGGGGCTAATACTTGGTGCCACTAGATTTTAGAAATGGCGGATAAAGTGAGCAGGGTTGAAAGCTCGCCTAGTTTGTAGTGGCTCATATTGAAAGAAAAAGCACACAAAAACCAGGACAAGAAAGAGGACACTTACGAGAGACTGAAAGTTCGATTTGACTTTAGAAAAGATAAAAAATAAAATGAAACATAGCTTCTTTCCCGGCTGCACGTGCACCATTCAATAAATGCCCCCCCCCCCCCCCCCCCCCACCAAAAAAATTGTTACACCCCTCCCAACCCCAAAAAAAAAAGAAAAAAAAAGAAACTGGTTATAAATTTTAAAAAAAAAATCTTCACGTGCGCGTCCGATAAGAATGCTCCACAGCCTTCATGCTCCACGCTATGGACCTTTCCAAAAAACCGCGTGTGGCCAGGGCCATCTTGAGTGTTCGTGCGTATGGCGCGTGCTTTGCTCGCTTTCCGAAGCGATGAACACGCACGTGCTGGGCTGTGAAGATCGTACGCTGGACTGTGATTTAGTAAACATTGGAAAGGTTTATACTCTGGGACAACTTTTCTTGGCAATGCAGTCAAAGGTGCGGGCACGCGTGTCCTCTCACATTTGAGCGCGGTTAAAAGCAGTGCGCGCGCTCTCATCCTCACCACAATAATGGCAAGAAACGTTGCCCCCCAGTATATCTGTCAAAGTAAGTGACATGTGGCTTGTGCAGTCATCACCCAAAGTTTTGAATTTAGAAGCCTCCAAGAGCTCTCGCTGACACTGACAGGGTATTTATGCTCGCCGAGGTTTTTAGTTGTTACGTGACATGTGAGAGTCCAACGACTCGGAACAGAATTTTCGGCTCGAAATTCGGTTTCTTTCCGCCCAAAAACTGCCGATCGAGAACTGGCCGGTTTGAGTCACGCTCACTCTCTTTCCGTGGTCACGGGTCGTTTTCTAAGGTTTAGACACAAGCACCAAATTTAATCAAAGTCGTGGGTCAATAAAGGCACGCACTCGATATTAAAAAAAAAAAAAATGAAACCGATTTTTTGTGGCTTCTAAAAAACTGCAAATACGTTGATTAAAAAAAAAAAAAAAAGAAACGCGTCACAGAGAACCGGAGGTAATCTGTGCGTTCACTGCGTAATTCTCAACATGGCGTCGTATCGCTTATCCTGGGACTCACGGGCTGGACGGCATGGCGGCGTACGACGGGCGTGAGACCTCTACTTCAGAACTGTCGTTCGCGGTACCGGTGAATCTGTTTTCCTTCGAAAGATAAATTTTGGACCGATAAAAAGAATTGATATTCATCGCGTACCACACGCCCGACCACCAATCTAATTTGCACGAAGACGTCGCCGAGCCGTCGCCCCTTCTCGTCGCTGAAGACATCGCTCGCGCAAACGTCAAGCACGAAGTGTGTACTTCGAGTTGAATATGTACGCGTACGATTTCTTTACTGGGTGCGAATGTGGCCAATGCGTGGTTCTGCTTGACATCGAGCCGGGAGTGCTTTCGTTGGAGGGAAATTGACAGCAAACGCTCTGACCTACAGTCGACCGGCTGCATTAATACCAGGGGTTTCCCCAGGAATTGAAATCAGGGGGGGGTGTCTAAATTTTTTTGGGAGGTTAAAGGGGGGGGGGGGGGCATTGCGAATATAGGAGTCGTTGTGAATTAAGGGGGTGCCTTCGGAAAAACGAGGGGGGGGTGGGGAAATCTCTGATTAATACGAACAGAAGAGGTCCCCTGTAGCTCAGTGGAAAGATGTCCGCTTCACACGCAGCGGACCCAGGTTCAATCCGAAGTGTGGGCGCGCCGTTTTTCTTCATTACAGCGGAGCTGTTAAGGGCTAGGTTCCCGAGGATCGTGTCCGGAACCAAACAAATGTCGACACAAAACTCTGGGCAACTACCGCCATCTATGAGCGACGGCGGCAACCAGACAACCGGCTTGCCGGCCTCACTCATAGATGGCGGCAACCTTTCCAGCCTTTCACTCTGGTTTTCACCAGAGTGGCAAGGCTGAATTTCTCTAGGCGTCGCCCTAGATGTCGTCCTCGAGGTCGTCCTAGAAGTCGTTCTTGACGTCGTCCATGAGGTTGTCCTAGACGTCGTCTTTCAGGTCGTCCTAGACGTTGTCCCTGAGGTCGTTCTAGACGTCGTTCCTGAGCTCGTTTTAGGCGTCGTCCTTGAAATCATCCTAGACGTCGTCCCTGAGGTCGTCCTAGAAGTGCTCCTTGAGGTCGTCCTAGACGTCGTCCTCCGGACGTCGTCCTTGAGGTCGTCCAAGAAATCGTCCTTGAGGTCGTTCCATCATAGTACAGCTTCACTAGTCTTTCTTCTTCACCAAAGTGGAAAGGCTGAAAGCTTTTTTTTATATATATTTTGCGATATTTAGAATTCTTTTTTTACTATTGTCACGTAAAAAATGTTGTGGACGAAACGTCACTGAACTACATGGTATGGGACTGCCTTTTTGACACGTGCAAACTCAATGTAGTCACTCTCCACAAAATGCAAGGAGCATATGAATCGGGTAGCGTCCGCTTTCCGAGGTGCCCGTAACTGTTCTGCCGGAATTGCAGTCAGTCATTAGCCCCGATACCGTTGTTCTTTCGGAAACGTGCGCAGGCTCTGCCGCACAATGCCGCTTTTGGATGCAGAACCTGTGAGGCAGCTCTTCACGCAACATCTTGGGGCATTCTTTTCGGAGCCGATCACGGGCACTCACTACTCATTTCCAACTCTTCAGTGTAGAAAAAAAACTCATCTTGAAGTGCGGAACAGCGAGTGGAAACATAACTGCGAAGCAATCGCACGGCAAGCGGTACACGCAACGCTGTAATGTCATTTGCTGGTCTAATGCGAGTGGCAAAAAAAAAAAAAAAAGCGCGGTCAGATGTAGTTACGTGACTTCCGGCACTCTCTCCTCCTCTATACTTTTCCGACCTCCGTGCGCAGGTTTCGGTTTCGGTTTCGAGCAGTTGAGTTTCTTGGCCTTGTTAAAAATATGCGTGACTCTGTGGCAAAATATTAATTGGGTAATCTTCTGACACGATATTGAATCGCCTGGAAAAAAAAATTGAAAACAAAAATTCTGGGGGGTGTCAGTGACGCTTTAACTCGTCCTAAAGTATTGGTATTTTCAAACACGGGTGCGGCACACAAACCTACTGCAGTAGACTGTTAAATAGCCAGTAAGAGTCGTACAAAAAGAGTTGCAGTGTCCCCTCAGTCTGTCATTAATGCAACGACCCGTTTGGCCCAGATAAGCCTTACCACAAGACAGAGGAATGCAGTACACAACGGCCACACGGCAGTGAACAAAATGATTTACATGCTTCTTCCCACATAAAAAAAACGCCCGTTTTCTTTCGTGACAAGCGGACCTTCTTGCACAACTGTAGCAATATTCTAGGAGCGCTGAAAACAACTGGCTTGCATCATACAGCATAGCGACGTTTTTAACATTGTGGACCTTTAACATACCGTTACCGTGTTCCGCGTACCGCACTAGCGGAACCTTTGAAGTACTATGCCTTTAAAGGCCGACTTACACTTCGCACTTTCCACTTGTTAAAGCCTCCTCCTTTCCGATATCCTCTCCAGTGTTTACTTTGCCCCAACTTGGCTCCCCTCACAGCTTAGGAGAGGGGAGAGCTAAGAGGCTTATCTTCCTTACAGAAAACCGAGGTTGTACGTCGGCCTTTAAGCGCTCTCCCTAACGTCACGGTATCACTCGGGCGCGCACTTAAAAGGATGCTACAACGGCTCCGGTAGTGAGTACGCGGAACACGGTGACAGTTTGCTAACAGTCTTTATTGTGGGAAACGCCGTGGAGGTAGATGTACACTACCGATCTTACACATTCCTTCCGTGGCACCCGATTAATTGGCCCCTTCAGACTTCATATCAAAACACCCGACACCTCTTCCAGCACCCTTGGAAGAAATCCTGCCTCTTCTAACTTTTTTTAGGGCCGAAGCTCCTTAGGGTCTAGCCTTGTCCGTCCGTCCGTCCGTCCGTCCGTCCGTGCTCACATCGATTGCCATCCCATCTGTCTTCTTGAAAAAAGAAAAAAATGTTTGCGAAGTTGACAGGATTGGAACCTGTGCGGGGAGACCTCAATGAATTTCTAGTCCATCGCCTTAACCACTCGGCCACGTCTGCGGGACGAGTGGGGGGCTCCGAGATGTGGTATTAACTCAAGAGCTGGGGATGTCATGGATGAAACGTTGCATGTAGCCGCTCAACGTCTATACAGGAGAAGGGCGCTGCGGTCAAATGCGTATATAATCGCGTTAAACTTTGCATGCATTGGCTCAACATTTATAGACGAGAGGGTGCTGCGGTCAAATGTTCAAATGCGTATATAACCACGTTCCATACCACACATTCTCTTTCTGACATGGACCGTTGACTTTAAGCGGTGGAGATGCGTTCCCACGTCTTCTAGCGGATCCAAGCTGATCCGCTAGAAGAACCACTGGCTCTGCATTTCACCGACCATAAAGCAGTAATAATGAAGTCGAAACGCAACCCGGAACTCAGCACTACCTACGAGCAATAAAAAAAAATCAGCACCATCAGCACTACGTATGAACAATAAAATCAGTATCATCAGCACCACCAGAGCTTCGCCCCAATCAACATCATTCACCACGTGGAGATGCGGTCATTTTTTTCACGTGGTCATTAAAACATTTTCCCACACCATTATGGCACGACTTGTTCAATGCCAATCCTAAGCAAGACACCGCAGTGGCTCTTTTTACGGGTGTTGAGTGGTTAAACTAAAAAAGTAGAAGGGGGATTTTTAGATGCGGAGCATCTCTTGCTCGGGTCTATGTCCCGCGGCGTCGGCGTTGTAGTCGGCACTCGAACTACGCACGCGCAACTCTCCTCCTTCCCTCTCTCCAACAGCTGCGCGTTACTCTCTCCGCTCTCTCTCTCTACCAGCTGCGTGCACTGCGCGTGCGTTCGCTTCTCCTCACACCGCGCGCGCACGCGCAACTCTCCTCCTCTAGTCTCCTCTCCTTCAAGTGTGAAAAAAAAAATAAACGGCGAGCGGCGAGCGTTCCAAGTTTCTCTGCCGCGAGCCGCGACGAAGGCTCGCGTAGGGGGTAACGCTAGGGCAGTCGGTGGCGCCATCTCTCGACGTCAGCACGCAACTGACTCTTTCCTCGGAACCAACACGATGCTCCGCATCACCCCATGGTTCCCCTCGGGAAGATGGTGTAATTTTTTTTGTCTCTTCGGAAGACCACAAGAAAAAGAAAGAAAAGATAGCGGTGGTGATGCCCTTTTCTCACTATCTCGAGCTTATCGAGCTGAATTTGTTTTTTTTTTTTTTTTTGCGCCGGGAATGTATGATTACCACAGATGGTTTTGCATCAAACAAAGTGACAGATCTAAAAATTTCGCACGACCGTCAGAAGGTGCCACAAAAGTATTTTGAGCCCCTTTCCCATGTTTCGAAAAATGGGCAGCACACGTTCAATGGCATCCATTCTATCATCAACTTAAACAAAAATCAAGAAGTCGTGCACATACCAAAACACTATTTTGCCAGCCTCAATTTCAAGGGGTCCTTCCAGAGAAATGTCAAGCTGGCCAAGAAATATGGCACTCAAGACCTGAGCTACATACGAACCAACTCAAATGCCATTCCGCCAGTCGTAACTACTTTCCTGAGTAGTTTAGTAACTTTCAATTACATTTTTATTCCGGTAATTAGTAGTTTACTTTAATACTTTTCCTGAGTAACGTCTCAAATTACAAATTACTTTAGAATTTTAGTGATAGTTAAAAACCCTGAGAAAAGGGGAAATAAAAAAAAATGTACAAGACAACAGACGCGCTAGGTTTGTTGGTCAACAAATATTCCTGCACAAAAATACGTAAGATATTGGAAGATCAGCTGATATTTGCAAAGAGGGGGAAGCATGTGGTGTGGGCATTAGGGGGGGGGGGGGGGCAGATAGGGGAGTGGTTTGGAGGGTCCGAAACCCTCTAATATTTTTACGATCCTTCCACTTCAACAACCCTGCTACGAGGCGTGGGGAGTAGACGGACACGTCACAAGTGAGGCCCAGTAAAGCGCGAGACACATGGACTGGCAGAATCGTCCGATCCGACGTCCGATCCGACAGTCCGAACGCCGCTCCGAATTGGCCGCACTCGACAGTTTGAGACACACGCTTCCGACTTTGCATGCGTCACGACGATCCGTTCGGCTCCGCCCAGGAGATCCAAGTAAGGCCTTAGATCCAAGCACTCCAGCGGAGGTCCGCGTTTCTATACAGGGTACGATCTCTGGTCCCAGATTGACGGTTTAGCTCGCACGAGCGAAATTAGGAGCTCGTTCTCGCTAGCGCGTGCATTCTTTGCCGGGGCCATCTTTCTCGAATGGGTCAGCGGGATTCACGCGTCCGGCTTCCCGTCGCAGGTCAGTCCCGTTTTCTTGTTCGTCCCGCCATACCCAGTACGTCATTATGACGTTCGCGCTAGCTGTACTGTCATTGGCTGGACGCTTCCGACAGTCCGTTTCGTCGTGCGAAACTATCTGGCACGTCGGACACACGCCGGATTGCCGATCCGACGTCTGAAGCGACCAAACTTTTCGGATCAGGCAGTCGTACTGCCGGATCGGACGTCGGATCGGATGGATTTTTCGCGCTTGTGTCTCGCGTTTAAGTGCGGGATTAGCGCCGAAGACTGGCATTTCTTTGTGTCCCGAAGCTCAAGGAGACTTCACGTATTTAAAGAAAGGGTTTGTCCCCGCTTCTCCCCAACGTAGGATATCTCGCTCTTTACAGGAGGTGTACGCACTGCAGCTTTACTCAAAGGAATCAATAGAATGCAGCACCCGTTCTGAAGCCCAACTGGTGCTCCCGTAGTTTGTGCTGTACTTGAAGGACCGCGTGCTAAAGGGAAACGCAAAGATGCCCCTTTTGGGGCGGGGGGGGGGGGGGAGGGGGAGGGGGCCAGGGCCCTTCCCGAAATCTTCTATTTAGCTGGGACCTCCTCTCCCCCCTCCCCCTCATACAGCATTTTGTCATGGGCGCTCCCCCCCCCCCCCGCCCCCCAAAAACAAAATCCTGGCTATGTGCCTGACCTTTGCGTAGCATTTCCTCCAGAAACTCGGCATATGCAGGCATTCCAAGATTGGAAGATCGCTTGAGAAGCTTAATAATTCCCCCAATGTTTTTACACACACAAAAAAAAAAAACGTGCCATGCTAATGCGAATTTCATGCTCGTAAATAACATCACAAACGTAGCCTGTATTTACTATATCACTTTCTTTTTTAATGCGAAAGCATTAACTGTCCCATGGAGCGAGCCGACGTCATCAGCTTTGAAACCGCACCAAACGGCACCTTAAATCCTTTCTCCAAGTGAAGCCAGCTCCCAGCTATGAAACCATGTGAAACGCGTAGTCAAACGGCACCTAGTTCCCCCGATCCCAAAGGAGCGGAATAAAGCTGATGGATTTCGGCTTCGGTCCCATTGGCTGGCGCGCGTCGACGAGGCTCCCATTGGCCGCTGCGCGTCAGTTTAAACGACAGCCACCCCATGGCGCTGCCTGTCCGCGAGGCAGCGGCTCTACCGCTCCACGCCCAAGGTCAGTGAGCACGCTCAACCGTCAACGCAAGTAAAAAAAAAAAAAAAGAGAGAAGAGAGCGGAAGAGCGGCGTGAATGCTTTCGTATTCGCAACTCATAAAAAGTGCTTAAAGGAGCTGTGCAACAATTTCAGGGCTTTGCTTAAATAATTGTGGAAGTCGATGCCTGACACTTCTGAAATGAACTACAGAAAACAGATTTTGCCTGGATACCCTAGCTTTTATTTAAAAAAAAAATAAAAGAGATCCAGGTTTTTGCCACCTCGCAACTCGTAAATCGTCTTCCGGGTCACGTGCGCAGTGACGTCGATGGGGTAGGCGCAGGGTTCCGGTAAAGTTCTCTCTCTAGAGCCATCAGTGGGCAGCGAGAACTCATCCGCTTGCGACCGCGTGACCACGTGCTGGGGGGCGCAGTGCGAACAGTAGGGTGAAAGGAGGAAAGTCTCATCCGGGTCCGGCCATACCCGTCCGGCCTAGTCCGGCCCTGTCTCCCTCCCCGCCGGATTCTGGCGGCTGTTCGCGGTAGCAAAGAGAGCTGACGGTTTTGTGGACCTAGAATAGATGGCGCCACTAAAACTCCGTATAATAAAAGTTTTGTCGATGATACCAGGTTTTTGACGCATTTATATTTATGTTGGAACGACAAGATTTATAGAAAAGTTACCTTTTATCAAGCAGGTATTCGCACAACTTGCCATCATTCTACAAGGCCCCCATTGACGTCATGCCGCGTGTTTCTCATGGCCGCCGCTCGCGGCTGCAGGTCGGGGAATATTCTAATTTTTGCCTCGCTATTGCGCGGCGGAATCGCAACATTTCGATGAAAGGAGGTGTGTTTTTTTTTTCTGCCATTTGTGACAAGGTGAACAATGTCAAAAGTAGAAGATGCCAATTCTTTCAACGTTCAAATCGTTGCACAGCTCCTTTAAGTTTACCTCGAGTCTTTTCTTTTTTTTTTCTTTTTTTTTCCCTTCTGGGCAAGGGTGGGCTCAAAAATACTCCGCTAGGAGATTCACTGTATCTCTGTTGTTGAGAGTTGAAAGAAGTGTCCACTTTCTGTCGTCTTTGTCTTAATCTACATTTGTCAGGACTCGAGACTTCCGCAGAGAGCTCTGCACGTTCCCGGGCCAGCCCGAAGACCCGAGACCGGCCCGGCCCGCGGGCCGGGCTCGGGCCGGGTAGCACGCATTTTCTCGGGCCCGGGCCGGGCCCGGTCTTGAACAAAAACTTTTTCGGGCCGTGGCTGGGCAGTCGTGTACCGCAAATTCTAAATTGTTGATAACAGAAACTGTGCTCATTGATCGTTTAAGGTTGAATGAAAACAAACAAGCGAAATACAAAATCACCACGGCGCAGTTAAAAAAAAAAAAGACGTCTTGCATTTGGAAAGCCTTTACGCGGATAAAAGGAGACGTATATGATTTCACCAGCATAATGGGAAAGTGCGGTCAAGAAAACGAGGGCACTCCAGTCGCAAAGTAGAACATGAGTGTCTTTTTCCTCTGCTTTTCAAACTTTTACAAAAAATACGTGAGCTTGTTTTTGCACTTCGTGCAGGGGGCCTTGCTTTGCCCCCAAAGATCAGCTAACTACCATAGATAATTTTATGCTCCTACAGTCTTTTGAAGATGCACTAGCGTGATTGTGATTGTTTCTTCACAAAAACACGTAGCGAGGAAAGTTGACTGTGAAACAAATTGAACAACGAAAAGTTCAATATATCTACAAGAAATGCATACAGTAAATAAAATATTGCCCTCTTTTTTTTTTCTCAAAATCATTTATGAAGTGTATATTTCGCCCATATTCTCGAAAAATACATCGTCTAGTTTATCGTGTCGGTTTATTTATCGCGTCAAAGAAACTCGGTCCAAGTTTAAAAGAAATTTAAATAAAATATGCTCGCTTTATGCTTAGAAAGTTTTCAAGTTAAAGCTTGCAAACTTTTTCGGGCTCATTTATATAACCTGTCGGGCTCGGGCCGGGCTCAGGCTTATATTTAAAAACTTTTTGTCGGGCTCAAGCTTCAGTCTAAAAATTCTGCCGGGCCCGGGCCGGGCCCGGGTAGTTTCTCTTCCGGGCGATGTCGGGCCGGGCCTAGAAATTTCGGCCCGTGCACTGCTCTACTTTCGCAACCAACGTATCCTTCATTTTGCATTTGGACCAGACCATCACAAGGACACACGGCATGATAGGCACATCCTTCCTAAACTTGGGAGGAACATATAGCAGGGGTGGCCAAGCTGCGGCTCGCGGCTCCCTCCCCAAACCCCCCCCCCCCCCTCTCCTACACACACACACACACACACACACACACACTCCCCCGCTTCCGTCCCGGTCACACGAGCACTTCCCCAAAAAGATAAATAAAACGCGTTTTAAATTGAAAGATAGGTTGCGGTTTGGTAGTCGTGTGCTACTGCTACCATTACGTACAGTGGGACTGCTTTTGACTCTGATATATTCAAAGTAGCTCGAGTTTTGTTTATTGCTCAGAAGAAAAGTTTGCCCCCCCCCGCGGCTCTTCGAAGTTTCGCGGTTTTGTCTACGGCTCTTAAGCCGGGTCAGCCTGGCCACCCCTGACATATAGCAACATAAACACTGGCGTATCAAATCCCGACCTATTTAAACACGTGTAGTGACATTCAAAAACTTATCACACCTAGTACTTCAATCGATGAATTTAAATGCGTATTAAAAGAAACCTTGATAAGAATTGAATCATAAAGAGAAACTCAAATTGAAACTGAAGTGACTGTTTGGTATAAATTGTTTTAAATTTTTTTAATTTTATATTTTATTTGTTTTTGTAATACTATTGTTAATGCAGAAAAATGTTATTTTATCAAAACGTTTTTGATATCTTGTTTTGTCGTCGACAGTAACTATTCTTGTATTTCTACTATAAAGCGGCATCGAGGCCTCGTCAGACCATCTGGTGTGTTGCCTTGACGCTGCAGACAATCGGTATTGTCTAAAAGAACTGAAAAGAAAGGTGCAGCCAACAGAAGTTTTACGACATCTGAAGAGCGGATAATTTTGAATGAACCTCGTACTATATCAGGAATGAATGAGGGGCTACAACTGATTCTTGAGGGTCGTCAAACATCACTGGAGAGGAGTGCTACGTTCTGCCGTTCCACCTGAACTAAATGGGACCAGAAAGAGTTGATCCATGCCAAACCACGAGCTATAACCTTGTGTACTTACCTTCTAGAGTATCGTGGGCTCGTCGGCAAAAATAAATATATAAGCTGATTGCTTGTATATAGCGCTTGGTGTGAAGTTAGTGTCGGCGCATCACACAAAGTTGATTCTCGCGGAAGAAGAAAGCGAACATTTCTGCGCTTACACGCACGGTGGGAGTCGTGGACGCATCTCACGTCTCTTTTTCTACCCGATGTCCCGCATGTGACACCACCAGCCATCCAGCCACTGCGTGACCGCACGGCCCGATGAAAGCGTGCAGTTCGAACTGAGACCCGACGCAGTGGCCCTCTTGGCGAACGACACCCTGGTCGTACGGGTAGGAGGCAGGACGCTGCGCGGGCTCTCTTCGGAAGAAGCTCTGCAGCGGCCGGAGCTGCTCTCGGGCGACCCAGGAGAGCGGCTTTGCCTGGAGTACACAGGGAGCGACCCCAAGTCCTTCTTCCACGTCCCCTTCAGAAAGATAGCTCGAAGTAAGATGGCCCACTCCGCATAAGCGACCTTTTTGCTTTCCTCATCTAACGACGCTGCGGGTGGAAGTTGTAGGAGACTTTTAGTAATATGAACGAGTAATTTTATTACCTGCAGTGCGGGTTAAGCGTAATACAATTTGAGACAGCTGTGACTGGAGGCAACCTTGGGTGCTTCGAGGCCTTTTCGTGTTCGTTGTTGCTGGCCCACCTTGTACTGAGGCCGACAGAACACGACCCTAAGAAAAGTGCGAAGAACTACCTCCTCAAAGAAAGAATGACTACACGGGGAAATCAAACTAGGGGTTTGGAGGCTTTGACTACCCCATGGCCAGCCGTGACGTCCCCCAACCATTGTAAATTGACGGGGGAATGGTCACTTCTGAATGGGATATTCAATTGCAGGCAGTCGTACACAGAAACTTGGGTAACCCCCGTCAGGTTCTTTAAAGGGGGACCAGCAGTCAGGAGCACGGGCACCCGACGGCGGACGGACATACGGATATGGCTAGTCCCTAAGGAGCTTCGCCCCTAAAAAAGAGGGCGAGGAGGACTTTCCGCCAGGCTGAAGAATATTTCTGCTGGTCCCCCTTCAAGCGTTGAATTCAGTTGTCGATAAGATACCGAATTATACGAAGGCTGATTGTTGGGGTTAAAGTGAATACGTAGGTGTATTCAACTTGGTTACAAGATATTCAGCTAAATTAGGTATCCAGTTCGGGAGAACGGGCACCCCCGTCCGCATCGTGCGCTGTCTCGGGGTCGTCTCTCGGGAGAAGGGGCTTCTCCTTGGCGAGCCGCATGCCCCGACGCCTTGCTCCTCTCGCCTCGGAATTCGCCGGGTTCACGTAAACCGGGGAAGGGCGGAGAGTTCGCGCCGCTGAAAACCCCCTAAAACTGTAATGTGTGTTTTCCCTACGCTGGCTGTTGCGGGCTCGTCCCCCCGGTTTCGCGACGGCGTGAGTGGACACGAATTCAGTTTTCCCGCTACATCTAGCGGAAAAATTGACGTCACGTGACCTATGCACCAATTTAGTTTCCAAGCAAAATTTCGTGGGAAAATGGATGTCACGTGACCTGAAATCACGAGACTTACAGACAAATTCAAGTTCCCCCCTAAATTTGGCGGAACATTTTTCCGACGTTATAATGATCTTCCTCGTCATATCGCCGAATAAGCAGCACAGCTCCCGCTGCCCCATGATCGTCTCGCAATTTTTTCCGAACTGGTTGTTGCGCTGTCACGCATCAGCGCACGGAGGCCCGCATCTGATCATCGCCGCCGCGCCTGAAAGAGATGTCTTGGGCACTGCAGTCTTGTTTTTCTTGTTTCTTGGCCGCAGCCTTTATAGACCGACACGCTGTTTACAAACAAGCCCGCGTTTGTCCACACAAGGTGTGGGCACTGCGCGTGCGCAGAAACCGAATTCGCGTCAAGTGAGGCGTCTACGCATGCGCAGTGCCGTCGACAGCGCCACCGCAGTGCCACCGCACCGCACCGCCCCCGAGTTTCCCACGAGCTTCAAGTCGTTCTAAAAAGCGTTGCTTTGGTGGTTTTCGATGACGTTCCGATGACTCCGACACTACGTAGATCGTTCCGATGACTCCGATAATGATAGCCGATACTCCGTCGCCGTCTTTAAGCATGCGTCATATCGTTATCGGGAATAATGGAGGTATCGGAACGATCTACTAAAACTCTCGAATATCAGGCAACGGCTGCAACGACGAAGCTTTGCTTTACCTTCGAGGTTAATAGTACTTCCATTGCTTCGCTGAAGAAGCTCAATGCAGAGCACAAAGCATTATTAGGCAGTTTTAGCAGGTCATTCCCACACGAACGGTTCGCCCTCCAACGCATCGGCGACGCCACTGCGCATGCGCGCGCGAGTCGTTCGGGACGTCGGGAGTCTCTTCTCGTTCGTTTCTCCCATTCCGGTCGCTGGAGTCGTCACCGCAACGCAGCCAGCACCGTTCGCGACTCGGGTAAAAAAAAGATGGCGGTCGGTTCGGCGACTGCCTTTGCCGACCCAGCCGAGCGTTAGGCTTAGGACAGCGGCAGGAGATTTGCCGTCCTGTTAGTCTGCTTCATTTGAGAGGTTGAACCAAATCATTTCGTGGACTGCTGACATTGGTAAGCGATCGTGAATGCTGTAAACTACGCATGTTAGTAAAGTTTTGCGATCTGTGGGCAGACTAGCTGCCGTGGCGACCGCGAGCAGACGAAATGATTTGGTTTGACGGCACACAACGTGAACGATCGTTCAAGTTCAGGATGACGGAGACACACCACATACCTTTACGGTCGTTTAGATACTTTTTATTCAATCTAGCTTCGCAGTTCTTGAAATACCAACCGGCAAATGTTACATCGGCCGTCTTGTTTACATCAGTCGTACGCCGGAAACACGAGCCGCCACCACGGTGTCCGCCACGGATTTACACGTTGCAGAATGTTTCACATGTTCACTAGAAGATGGCGCCACCGTTAAGCACTATCATCATCATCGTTTACACGGTCGCGCAACTTTCACGATTCGCTAAAGTATGTCAAATTTCACGTACGGTTTCACGGAACGGACCAGCTGTACCGTTCGTGATTTCGGAACCGTGTGCTTGAAAAACGACTCGCTAAAACTCTTTATTGAGGCACAATATGGCACTCCCATCCAGTGCCTCAGTTCTAAGGCTGTTCAGCGTAGCATTAGACATCTTCAGTAAGAAATGACGCAAAATGTCTGACGAAATTATCGAGAGCCAGCTGTTGCTCAAAATACTCAAGGTCAATAAATGGAGCAGGTGGCAACAATAAGAACTTGAATTGCCCTCTAATCTTTGTTTCTTACTTGAGAGCAACGTCAATGTTGAAAGTAACGCCACGAAAGTAACGGATTACGTTTTGTGATAATGTCGCTTTGTGGACATAGCCCGTGATACGCTTTCCGCGCCCGCGCGTCGCTCTGCCCCCTCTCCAAGGTCACGTGATACTCAAACGGCCTTGGATAGTCCCCGATGGCTCGTAGCATCCGCTGAAAGCAGCCGACGCACACCAGCGATCGGGCCACCGCAGGTAACCCCAAAGCTGTCTTTGTACGAATTTTGAGTGACGGGCTAATGTTCTCTTAATAGCCTCGTCCCACTAGAGCGACAAACACTGATTTTTGACCGACGACACCACAAAGTTCCGTGTCGCTGATGCTGTCCCACTGCAACGACCAACGCCCGCGACAATCGCCGACAAGCGCCGACAAACGATCGACGACGAACGAGTTCTTGTCTGTCGTTGGACTTGAAGCGCAGCAAGCAGTCCCACTGAGGAACATGTCTCGGAGACAAACCCCTCGTAAAGTATTTGGACAAACTATCCTCCTCGCCCGCTTGTGCATTCTGTTGCCTCCCTTCCCACCCTTCTACCCTTCCTCCCGTTCCCCCCGTGGCTCGCTCCGCCGCTCGACCTTCAAGAAGCCCTTGGCGGCCACTCCTCGTTCCCGCAGTTCCGGTCCCTCGATTGCTCGTAGTGGTCGCGGGCGCGGCTTGCTTGCTGGCGCCGGGCGGTCATGTAGCGAAAGGGAATTTGCTGTGGCTGGTTTTGCTTGCAAAACTTGGTGCGCGAGGTGGTGCTTCAAGACGCCGAGGTCTACGTACGTCCCTGCATCAGGATGGATACACTCATGTTCGAGGACTGACCAAAGTAAGACCGCTCACCACGAAGTAGGACACAACGTTCCGCGGCAAGCCATTCCGGCAGACAAGAGACTTGTCATCACGCTCTGTGATATCAGTATGCCGTATTGTCCTCCGAAAAACGCCTGCCCTCGATCATTCGGATACGAAGTTTTAAACATCCTCAAAATCGGCGTGAAATTCCGTGCCGCTCACCTAGAATTCCTCGAACGACCCAAAAAAGGAACGATTCGGGTATTCTAGTTCGGAAAAAGTTTGGTGTCGATTGTCACGACTGTTTGTGGAAAGTCGCCAACGGCAAATGAAGACAAGCGGAAGCTTTAATCAAGAAATAAAGTAATCGTCTCCACTTTCACCGTGTTTGTCAGCGCGTTTTATGCCCAAAGAGCAAAACACGAAAACCGCGTCGCCAGACTCCGTTTGTCTGTGTATTTTGAAGTGTTTTGTCGAAAACTCCAGTCCCACTAAAAAACAAGTGTCCTTGTCCCCGTGTTCTGCGTCGTGTCCGCCAAGTGGGACGGCGGTCTCCGACAAACAGGCTGTCTGTCGGTGTCTTCTGTCGCTCGTTGTCGTGTGTCGCTGTCGTTTGTTGCTGTCTGTCGCTCTAGTGGGAAGCGGCTATAAGTCTGGGACACACAAAAAAAGGAAGTCTCGGGGAGAGGGGAGTTCGTCCTTCAGCTCTTCTCTCGTCGTGGCCGGAGGCGAGACAGTTACCACGGAGACAGTTACCGTCACTACCTGTCATAGCCTCGTCCCACTAGAGCGACAAACACTGATTTTTGTCCGACGACACCACAAAGTTCCGTGTCGCCGATGCTGTCCCACTGCAACGACCAACGCCCGCGACAATCGCCGACAAGCGCCGACAAACGATCGACGACGGACGAGTTCTTGTCTGTCGTTGGACTTGAAGCGCAGCAAGCCGTCCCACTGAGGAACATGTCTCGGAGACAAACTTAACCTCCTCGCCCGCTTGTGCATTCTGGTGCCTCCCTTCCCTCCCTTCTACCCTTCCTCCCGTTCCCCCCGTGGCTCGCTCCGCCGCTCGACCTTCAGAGAAGCCCTTGGCGGCCACTCCTCGTTCCCGCAGTTCCGGTCCCTCGATTCCTCGTAGTGGTCGCGGGCGCGGCTTGCTTGTTGGCGCCGGGCGGTCGTGTAGCGAAAAGGAATTTGCTGTGGCTGGTTTTGCTCGCAAAACTTGGTGCGCGAGGTGGTGCTTCAAGACGCCTAGGTCTACGTGCGCCCCTGCATCAGGATGGATACACTCATGTTCGAGGACTGACCAAAGTAAGACCGCTCACCACGAAGTAGGACACGACGTTCCGCGGCAAGCCATTCCGGCAGACGAGAGACTTGTCATCACGCTCTGTGATATCAGTATGCCGTATTGTCCTCCGAAAAACGCCTGCCCTCGATCATTCGGATATGAAGTTTTAAACATCCTCAAAATCGGCGTGAAATTTCGTGGCGCTCAGCTAGAATTACTCGAACGACCTAAAAAAGGAACGATTCGGGTATTCTAGTTCGGAAAAAGTTTGGTGTCGATTGTCACGACTGTTTGTGGAAAGTCGCCAACGGCAAATGAAGACAAGCGGAAGCTTTAATCAAGAAATAAAGTAATCGTCTCCACTTTCACCGTGTTTGTCGGCGCGTTTTATGCCCAAAGAGCAAAACACGAAAACCGCGTCGCCAGACTCCGTTTGTCTGTGTATTTTGAAGTGTTTTGTTGACAACTCCAGTCCCACTAAAAGACAAGTGTCCTTGTCCCCGTGTTCTGCGTCGTGTCCGCCAAGTGGGACGGCGGACTCCGACAAACAGGCTGTCTGTCGGTGTCGTCTGTCGCTCGTTGTCGTGTGTCGCTGTCGTTTGTTGCTGTCTGTCGTTCTAGTGGGACGCGGCTATCAAGGTTCCTAGACGGGCAGTACAAACGAGGCGTTAGCGACATCCACCAGGTGCTCTTTGCTAATCGTTCAATTCGTCTTAAAATCTCTTTTCGTGTCGTTTTCAACAAGAGATTGGTGTGTCTGATGTGATAACGCTCCATTGAACACGAACAGACCAAGAAATAGCGCCGAAGTTATGTTGTAGTATCCCTTTAAAGTGACACTACAACGAAATTTCGGCGCTTATTTTTTGGTCTATGCGTGTTCAAAGAAGCAGTATTACATCGGACTCACAAGTATCTTGTTAAAAAGTCGCGAAAAGTAATTTTAGAACGAATTAAACAATTCGTAAACAACACCTGGTGGATGTCGCTAAAGCCTCGTTTGCAACGCCCGTCTAGGAAACTTGACAGGTAGTGACGATAACTGTCCCGCCTAGAACTATGCATGCTTTAAACCTGACGTCATCCCGACAACTCTACGGCCAGCACAAGAGAAGAGGGGAGGGAGGAACTCCCCACTCAACAGTCTTTTGTGTGTCCCTGAAGTTGCCATTCTGCCTCTACAAGATTATAGATTAACCCGTCACTCAAAATTCACTATAGAAGATTAACCCGTCAGTCAAAATTCACACAAAAGCAGCTTTGCGGTTAATTGCCGTGGCCCGAGCGCTGGCGTGCTTCGATCGCTTCGGTAGCTGGAACGGCTAGGGCATCCTGACGACGTCAGCCTCGCCGCAGCTTTGCTCATCCCGAGACAAACTACGTCACGATTGCGGCGGATGTGACGTGCTCTCCGCTGGCTGCTCTCCAAGTGTTTGCCAGAGTGGGCCCTTTATAACGAAAAATACAGCCATCAGGCTCAAAATACAAACGTGCGATTGTCATTTACGGATATTGTGGATCATATTCAGCCTATTTCTGAACACGACGGGTATATTTCAAATTTAGTTGAAGTATCCCTTTAAAGCCACCGTAGATAGGATCGAATTGTTCATGCAGACGATGTCTGCAAGTTATGACGAAGTATTAAACAAGTCTAAAGGAAACACAAAACAAATTGAGGACGTGACAAGACGAGTTGAAAGTACAAGTGAGCTGAAAAATGTAGTCAAGCTAGCTACTGAAACAAGAAGTTAACAATTTGGAATTGCAAAACACGAAACTAAATCTGGAGCTTCATGGTATAAAGCAAACGGAAAATGAGGATCTGCCGACCAAAGTGAATGAAGTGGCCAGGAAGTTGGGGCTATCAGAATTAACTAGGCAAGACACTACTGCATTGCATAGACTTCCCTCTCGACCTGATAAAACCGGAGGCATCATCATTCGCTTTTCGAATGCAGTAGTCGGGAATTGATGGCTGGATAACATAGGGAAACTAAAGAGAGGGCGTAACAAAATATGTATCATTGAGAATATGACGTGACAGGCAGAAACACTACTCTGGACGGCGAAAGATTGGGGGAACAAACAATAACAACTACCATTATGCATGTCACAGAAACGGGAAGGTTTTTTTTTTTTTTCACGAATGGAGCAAGGCGCGAGCGCTGTTCTCGTGAACACTAAGGATGACCTCCAGAGGCTTCAGTAATGTATTATGCAGTTCCATTTGATTAGCAGAACACATTTTTAGTTCTGATACAGTTCTACTGTGGGAGATATAAGCAAATATCTAATCAACGACAAAGATGAAAATACAAACTATTTTATTTAAACATACGTTGAGCAAAAAATAAATTTCCGGAGCTAGACTTGCTATTTAGCCAGTTTTTTATGTCGTTATGCTTTCTGAGACATGGTATACCAACGAAATTGATGTTTTTAAACTACCAGTGTATAGTAGTCACGTTTTAAACCACAACACCCGTGGGGGCGGAGGGGTCTCGCTCCTAATAAACATTAGCCCGAGTTTTCAACCATTGTCTGAATACTATGCTATTAATAAGGATTATGAAGTGGTATCTTTTATTGCAAGCAACAGTATTATGGCTGTATTCTACCGCCCTCCTGAAAAAATATTCGAACTTTCTGAAATGTTTGAATGTATTTCTGGAATTTGCCTTTAGGAATAGATATGACATTGTCACGAATGAAGGTGACGAGAGAATGAACAGTGAACTGAAAAGAAAGGTTTAATAGACGAACTGTGCCAAACAAAATAAAAAAACGAGGGTCGAGGCAGCAAAAAAGCGGGCGGCGATTTGGCGGCGTAACAGCAAGCGAGAGTGAGACTGACTCGACAATGTCGCGGGCAGCTCCTTATCCAGTGCGCGTCGGCATCGAAAAAATTCGGCCCAGAAGGTTCGAGCATCGAGCGTTCGGGGTGAGAATGATCAGATATTTTTAATAACAAGAAACTAGAGCAAAATGATAAAAGTTACGCCCTGAGTAAGCATAAATGCGAATATTCTAGAATATCGTAACCGGGCGCTGCTTGCTCGCCCTGCGCGCGGCAATATCCTGTGGGGAGGTGGTTTTAACATAAGCCTGCTTAAAGATTCAGTGCACAAGGGTGTACTAGAATGTTTGTTAGTGGTCCATGGCTGTACGAGTCAAATAAAAACACCTACGAGAATAACAAATTTCGCCAACTTTTCTAGATACTTTTATAACAATTTCGAATAGGTATCAACTCAAGCAGGTGTGTTGAGTGGTGCAACAAGTGATCACCTGCCAATATACTTGTCTACTTCTAAAACATACAACGTCCGAAAAAAACAACCATCTGAACCCGCGTAGAGTGGAGCAAAATTTACGCAAAGACATGCTCAAATGAAGCGTACGAGTTGTTCCTAGGCCTATTTCTGCCCGTCTATAATGACAGCTTTCCACCACAAAAATGGATAACTTCTAAAAAAAAAGCCAAAAAACCGTGGATTACCAAGTACTTGATTCGGAAATTGCGAATAAAAAGCGACATGAATAGAGCCTTTTAAAAAAAAAACTCGTGATTCAAATTGTTTGCAAGAGTTTAAGAAATACAGGAACCGACCTACGAAATCGGTACGTAAAGCAAAAGAAAAATATTACAGCGAATCATTCTCGTTATCATTTGGGCGAACTGATGTCACGGGGAAGAAATTAAACTCAGTCCTAAGCCGCTCGGATGCAACGACTTCTATTGACAGTATTATTAACGCGGGTGTACAGTTGGATGGTATCCCCCTCGCCAATGCGTTTAACGACTATTTTGCAAACGTCACAAAACGTGCGTCTTCTACTAACCATGATTATAACGAAATTTTATAGACAATAACAACAACAACAAGAACAACAACAACAACACGCGGCCCTGACGTCACGCAGCTGCGGTGGCGCTGTCGACGGCACTGCGCATGCGCAGACGCTTCACCTCATGCGAATTCGGTTTCTGCGCATGCGCAGTGCCCACACCAGGTGTGGGCAAACGCGGGCTTGTTTGTAAACAGCCTGTGGGTTTATACCCTGTCACTGAGTGTTCATGGAAATAAAAAAAAAATAGCAAATGTTGTGGCGTAGGCAACGTTCAAGTAAAACCAGTTAAATATGTGATAGACTTGCTGTCGCATTTGGCTCATATCTATGCATGAGCAATGCATTATTTTCTGAAAAAAAAAAAATGCAGATTGCAAAAGTGTCAGTTACAAGAAAGGAGACAAAAATACTATGGGCAACTTTAGGCCGGTTTTAGTTGTTCCAGTATTTTTTAAAGGTGCTGGAAAAAAATAATCTGCACTCGTTTTACGAAATTTTATGACAAGCATAATGTACTTACTCAGGCGCAGTACGAATTTCGGAAAAATCGCTCCACCGAATCAGCTTTACTTGTGGTCAAAGAGTTTATTTTAAAAGCTTCTGGACAAAAATTTGGTGTTGGGAGTTTTTATCAATTTTACAAAAGCCTTCCTGGCCGAGCATCATTGCTCGTGAAGTCATACTTAGCTTACCGTAGGCAGTATGTAAATATTCATAGCTCATGCTCAACTATAAAACCAATATGTACCGGAGTACCACAGGGTAGTATTCTGGGGCCGTTTTTATTCAATCTACATATATGTTGATGGCATACTAGTTAACATTGACCTGGTGGCTAAATTCGTAATATACGCTGATGACACCACATATTTTATTTTCAGGAGATGATCTCAAGAGTATTACTACTACGGGTAATATTATCCTAAATAGCTCGTATGATTGGACAGTAAATAACTATCTAAAAATTAACACAAATAAAACGAAATCAATATTGTTCCTCCCTAGTTCCTCCCTAGAAATAAAAATGTTAACTTATGCACTGAGCTTTTGATAAATAACTCGCCGATTGCGATTATTCAGGAATTTAAAACCTTAGGCGTGATCTTTAATGAACATATGTCTTGGGATTTCCAGATCAGAAATATAATTCTAAAATTAACTGGAGTCATTGGACTAACTTTACAGAAATCGCTTTGTGCTTCCGCCGTTTGCCAAAAAGGTTGAGTATAGATCGTTATTTTGTCATATTTCAACTACTGCCATTTCATCTGGGGCACGACAACAGCTACCAACTTAAACAAAATTCATTTACTTAAGAAAAGAATGATGCGTGTTATTTACAAGGCCCCGTACGACTCGCATACGGAGGAACTCTTTAGACGGCTAGACTTACTAACAGTTCATAACTTGTACAATTACAGACTCGTTTCTACCTACAAAGAGATATATATAGCCACAATGAAACCATTTCGGAGTTATCAATGTTGACAAAAATTAACCCCGGGTACAAAACTCCAAGATTGGAATGCTGGCAGATAAATACTAACAAAACTGTATACGGAGACCAAATGGAAAGACGCACTTCGACAAAACTACTAAACCATCTGGCAACTAACTCCAAAGATGTACATGGCACATCTCTTAAACAATTAAATCGATACATTTTTCCTCGGCCTCTTGCCTTTACATGTTGAATGGGAAATAAAAATTGATTTTATTTGATTTGATATCGATTAAGCGAGATATAGCGAGATCTTAGACTTAGATCGGTTGTGAGTTCAGCGCTTGTCCTGTATACTTCTTTGACTTGTCTTACGCCTTTGTGCTGCAGTGTGCATTATGTATTAGATCGGCCCTCAGTAAGTCTTGCTTTCGCGCTGTAAAGGAAAGTTCCAGTGAGCAAGTAAAACATTAATGGCGGCAGGGTTTTCTTCACGAGGCGTCGACGAAGAGTCAGTGTGTTTGTTGTCAAGGTTAGAAGGCTCAGTAGGTGGAAACCTACGAAGTTGCAGCTTTGTGTAAGGCGTAGCTTATTTATAGGGTCGAAAAACCGGGTTTCATTTTCTTGATCGAACCCGGTAGTTTTTATTGATGCTCGAGTCTAGTGCATCTACAAGCACACCAACGGAAGCGTTTATGAGATATGAAGGTTTCCAGAACGCTATTTATTCTTTGTTGCTGTTGCTTCTCGCTCTGACTGAACCCGTTGTCGCTTTCGCAGAAACGATCCGTGTTCAGGACCCGAAACAAGACATCCAACAAGATTACGAGCCCAACACTCTGGTGACTTGGTTGTTCGAGAACACCGCGAACAACTCGCTGCTCCACTTGGTCGTGCGGGGAGCAAGGCTGGAAGCCCTCCAAGGAGAGTTTCTCATCATCGGCTCCGGTATGATGGAAGCGGCAGGACCGCTAGCTTTGCTCGCTTTGTTTTAAAGCAATCAATGCCTTTTAACAGACCCTCCGAAGCCCATGGGGCCGCTCTCTAGAGAGAACGCTGAGCAGTCGGCGCAGTCTTATCCTAGTCAGAACTTGAGCTTGGTACTACAACGGCCCAAGAGCTCCTTTCTGCTACGTAATTGTTAATTCTACGTCTCTTTAGCAGTTAGTAACCTCAGCGGAACGGACAAGGCTTTTGACGCTGCAAACGTGTGCGTGAATAATGTGAAGTACGGCGATCCATTCCGCGTGGACGCCGCGGAATAAACGCTAAAGCCTAATTCGCGTAATAAGATTCTGCTCGCGATTTTTAATTGCAACGCCGCTCGGGCTACAAAAAGGCGCAGACGGAGGCTGTGGTACTCCACGTTTAACTTCCAAATCAGAAGCAAAATGAAGCCATGCGAATCAGAAATAACAAGTCGGCGATTGCCACCATTTGCAAAATATCAATATCTCAGTGGATCCACTGTTTACTACGAGCCAATGTATCCGAGACACCCATCAAACTTACATGCCTAGAATTACCTATCACCGTACTTGTCGTGTCCACGGTGCGTAAACACGAATACTTGAAAGGATAAAACATCGAGGGCGGGGACGGAAACAGGACTTCTTTCATGTTTTCGTCCCCGTCTTTGATGATTTATCCTTTCAAGTATTCAGTATGTATTTATCAACACGCTCGTTTTTAATGATTACTGCATATATAGTTAGCGTGGTCTACGAGCCGTTATCGTTTGAACGTAGGGATGGTCGTTTGAGCATGCAGACGGAAGGTTGAATGTGAAGATGCAATTAAAATGAGCCGTTGGGCTAGTTGGTTTTGCATAATTACAATGTAGCACAAAGACAACACAGGAAGGAGACAGAGATAGGAAAGAACGCTAACTCACAACTAGGTGTTTACTGTATGTATCGTGACAAATGCGATGAAATTCTACACTAATGGTCGTGAAAGAGGCGAACGGAGTGACAAATGTGATGAAGCTCGGAAAAAAGGAAGAAGAAGACACTTCGATCTACACTGATGATCGACTTAAATTACCCCTCTAAAAAAGAAGAAAAAAGTGATTGAAAAATATTTCCGGTTACCCGCTAGATTTACGAAAAATTGTCTAGATATTGCTGCTCTTTTTGAGACAGTGCGACACAGGGCGCACTTAGCACTTGGTCCCGTGAGTCATGATAGTTTTAGCCTCTCTTGCCCTCTTGTTGTGATTGCGCTTGAGGACTCTAGTTTGATTGAACACAGGGGTACAGGCACAGTCTCTGACATGGATGGCGAGATGTCCTGATGGAGATGATTGAAGAGCGAAGGCATGCTCTCGTAATCGCACGTTGAAACAGCGGCCTGTTTGTCCGACGTACACACTCCCACAGGAGCACGGAATTTCGTGGACCACATTGACGTCGCAATTCACGTACTTATGTTTATGATGGACTGTGCATGGACTATGAGTTTGTGGAGGTCAGTTGATATTTGGACAAAGCCTCTTAAGTTTATCCGGGGCTGAGAGTACCACTTGTATGTCATATCTTGAAGCTATTCGTTTCAAGTTATCCGATATTTTGCGGATGTAAGGTACCACTGCTGGCCGTGTTCTTCTCTCAGCACTTCTTCTTCTTCTTTCATTGGGAGTTGCCAAGCTCTCTGAAACATCAAACAACAAAGAATTCGGATACCCTGACTCTTGTAGTCTTAGAACTTGTAAATCAAAGCTCTTCTTGGCTGCATGCTTGCAGGACCTTTGCAAGGCGGCTTTTAGACAGCTCTGCACAATTCCTCGTTTTATGATTTTTGAATGGGCCGAATCAAACTGAAGAAGTCGTTTCTTAGACCGTGGTGAGTAAGTCCAACACGTATGGTTCTCTCCAAAAAGGCGCTGGAGGTCCAGGAATTGAAGCTTACTGTCGGTTGGTAGTTCATATGATGTAAATTTCAATCCCTTGGCCTGTTTACAGAAATTAGACTGGATGGTGTTGACTGTGACTGACTGGAGTTGGGCAGGTCTTTCATGCAGGAGTACGAGGTAATCATCCACATATCTAAAAACACGTGCCATCAGGTTGTTGGGAAAGTTCTGGTATATCTCACGGTCACACTGGGAAAGGAAAATGTCACATAGTACTGGGGCAACACAGGATCCTATGCAAATGCCTTGTTTTTGTATATAGGAAAGGTTGTTGAACATACAACGGTGGATGTAAGGTAAAATTTCAGGAGTTCCAGGAAGGACTCTACTGGTAACGCACATTGGTTTTGAAAGGCCATGTTGCCATTAACCTCGATGCAAGCACCTACCGCCTCAAACATACCCTTATGTGGTACAGAGAAGAATAGGTCTTCCACATCTAGAGAAAGCCCGAACTTTACTTTCATTGCATCTTGTGTTAGATATTGAATTACTGCCTCTGAATTGGTAATTAAGAAATGGTCTTTCAATTTAAGGGGCTCAGGTTACGTAACAAAAAAACGAGACAAAACAAAAAATGAAAACCCTTTTCAGTAACTATTTCGCGAAAAGGGCAACCCTCCTTGTGAGTTTTAGCAGCGAAAAACATTTGCAATTGGTCATTTTTGGCAGCTGCGATCTGCTTCCTCAACTTTTTTCGACAAAATGATTTATATCTACTCATTTCCGACAAGGAAGGAGGATTGGTCGCGTCATCAAAAGATGTGTACCTTGAAAAAGCTCATGAGGCTATTGATAAGAATTTCAACTGCTTGAAGGGATATAAGCCCAAAACGGTGAAGGCAAAGGCACTCCAGTTATGCCATAGGATGGACTTAGATCAGTTGAGGAAGCAGATCAGAGCTCCAAAAAATGACCAATTGCAAATGTTTTTCATTGCTAAAACACACAAGGAGGGTTGCCCTTTTCACGTAATAGTTACTGAAAAGGGTTCGTGGCAGGGATCTATGTCTCGTTTGTTGTTACGTAACCTGAGCCCCCTTAAATTGAAAGACCCTTTCTTAATTACCAATTCAGAGGCAGTAATTCAATATCTAACACAAGATGCAATGAAAGTAAAGTTCGGGCTTTCTCTAGATGTGGAAGACCTATTCTACCCTGTACCAGATAAGGGTATGTTAGAGGCGGTAGGCGCTTGCATCGAGGTTAATGTCAACGTGGCCTTTCAAAACCAATGTGGGTTACCAGTAGAGTCCTTCCTGGAACTCCTGAAATTTTACCTTACATCCACCGTTGTCATGTTCAACAACCTTTCCTATATACAAAAGCAAGGCATTTGCATAGGATCCTGTGTTGCCCCAGTACTATGTGACATTTTCCTTTCCCAGTGTGACCGTGACATATCCCAGAACCTTCCCAACAATCTGGTGGCACGTGTCTTTAGATATGTGAATGATTACCTCGTACTCCTGCATGAAAGACCTGCCCAACTTCAGTCAGTGACAGTGAACACCATCCAGTCTAATTTCTGTAAACAGTCCAAGGGATTGAAATTTACATATGAACTACCAACCGACAGTAAGCTTCAATTCCTGGACCTCCAACTTCCTTTTGGAGAGAACCATACGTGTTGGACTTACTCACCATGGTATAAGAAACGACTTCTTCAGTTGGATTCGGCCCATTCAAAAATCATAAAACGAGGAATTGTGCAGAGCTGTCTAAAAGCCGCCTTGCAAGAGTCCTGCAAACATGCAGCCAAGAGGAGCTTTGATTTACAAGTTCTAAGACTACAAGAGTCAGGGTATCCGAATTCTTTGTTGTTTGAGGTTGTAGAGAGCTTGACAACTCCCAACGAAAGAAGAACAAAAAGTGCTGAGAGAAGAACACGGCCAGCAGTGGTTCCTTACATCCGCAAAATATCGCATAACTTGAAACTGATAGCTTCGAGATATGACGTACAAGTGGTACTCTCAGCACCGGATAAACTTAAGAGGCTTTGTCCAAAAAATCAACAGACCTCAACAAACTCATAGTCTATGCACAGTCCATCATAAACATAAGTACTTGAATTGCGACGTCAATGTGGTCTACGAAATTCCGTGCTCCTGTGGGAGTGTGTACGTCGGACAAACAGGCCGCTGTGTCAACGTGCGATTACGAGAGCATGCCTTGGCTCTTCAATCATCTCCATCAGGACATCTCGCCATCCATGTCAGAGACTGTGCCTGCACCCCTGTGTTCAATCAAACTAGAGTCCTCAAGCGCAATCTCAGCAAGAGGGCAAGAGAGATATATGAGGCTAAAACTATCATGACTCAGGGGACCAAGTGCATAAGTGCGCCCTCTGTCGCACTGTCTCAAAAAGAGCAGCAATATCTAGACATTTTTTCTTAAATCTAGCGGGTAACTGGAAATATTTTTCAATCATTTTTTTTCTTCATTTTTAGAAGGGTAATTTAAGTCGATAATCAGTGTAGATCGAAGTGTCTTCTTCCTTTTTTCCAAGTTTCATCGCATTTGTCACTTTGTTCGCCTTTTTCACGACCATTAGTGTAGATTTTCATCGTACTTATCAGTTCGTTTACCTCTTTCACGATACATACAGTATATACCTAGTGAGTAGCGTTCTTACCTATCTCTGTCTACTTCCTGTGTTGTCTTTGCGCTACATTGTAATTATAGTGAAGTTGCAACGTGGTTCAGCTCGTCCGGACCACTGGACGATTCTCCCGCATTCGTGTTAAAGCAATATAAATCAACCTTATGCCTACAAGTGTCCCTGAATTCAAAGTTATTCCCTCACTGGCGATCGTGGTCGGACGGCGTCTATATTCCGTTTCAGCTTAAGTCCGGACGCAGCGGATATGTTACGAGCCATCGGAGAAAGACTGTGCGAGTTTCCCGTGACCTTTGAAAAGAAGCGCAGTCACGTGCTGTGCTCACAGAACTAAATTGGTTGGGTTGGCTCGTAGCTTCCTCTGCGGCCAGACGTAAGAAAGATAGGTTAATTGATTGATTAACTGATTGATTGATTGATTGATTTTTGAGAGCCTGCGAACAGCCTGGTGGCCTGGGCAGCAGTACACCGTCAAAAAGTCATAAATATATACAGTAACATCAAACAACACTATATTCGTTAACACAAAAGGCAATATATGTTTGTTGCACGGGTGTTATAGGGCAGATGGACTGCACATCGGGATAAAAAGTGTCTCGGCGCTTGGATGTCCGGAGAATAAACGGAGAATAGTTTTTCTTTTTTTCGTGGCACCTGTATCCACATTGTCCTTGGATGTCCGTTTCATGTCCGGAGATGGGAGTATACTTTTGCCTCTTTCGTGGCACCTATAACCACGTTCTCGGACGGATAGGACCGGCAGCAAACACGTGCAAACTGGTCTTGACAGCTTTCCCGGCTCTTCTGTTGCAACCCCACTTGCGGCGTTTTGACGAGAAGGCAGATTTCTACCAAAACAACGTAGCAATGCCCAGAGCGGATGTGCGCCTGAAGCACCACAGCCGCAACGTAACGTAATTGAGTTGAGGCGGTGTAAACTCACCAAGGATCGAGGCCGCAACATTTCGGTCTCCAGCCCGATGTTCTACCTCTATGTCAGCTGGATGGCTTTCTGTGTACACCGGCTAAGGTGTATGCCCTACGTCTCCTACATATTAAAGTTACCGCCAATACTCTTCTTACTACATGGTGACGTTGTAACGCTGGGTGAAGTCAATTAATCAACAATATGTTCTTCAATCACAGAAACAAGTAGAACGTCTTTTTGACACGTTAGAACAAGCACTAAAAAAATGCAGCAATTCATGCATCACATAACATTGAAGATAAGGGTCGCTGATATTGTTTCTACGTTTCCTCCTCGGTATGCTGATGCAGCAAAAAAATTGCGGTGGCTTAGCTCGGCTATGCCAGGATATACGTAGCGTCAGCTTATGCGCACAAAATGAGAGGCGCTATCAAGCAGCTCCGGTGCAGCGTCAGACTTGGCTACTGCGCAACGGAGGCACACAGCTGGGCACGCGGCGGTGCCATTGCGTCTGCCGCGGCTATGACGTCACTCCTCTGGAATGCGAAGACCGGCGAGGCGCGCGCGGTGGCGGCGGAGCCCGCGGCGACGGCAGCTCCGCCCCGCCAGCTGTGCGCCGTGTGACGTCACTGCTCCTCGCGCTTGCGCAGCACGGAGCACGGCTCATTATGCGAGCAACGCGAAACTGCTCAACCTTGGCCAGTGTAGCTCACGCTACAAAAATCGTTGTTTTCGGCGCCACGCTGCCGCACGATTTGACGCAATGGTCATGGCGTCTCGTGCTGCGCAGGCGACGCTTCGCAGCTCCTGAAGAGCTCTCGGGCAGCGGTGCTCACGAGAAGCGTTGATCCCGGAACGCAGCTCCGCTTCCAAGTGAATGGTCCCGACGCGTACGTCATCCTCTTCATGGGAGACCGCCTGGGCAAGGAGGACCCCGCTGCCACGGGAAACAAGTCCCTCTACCTGGAGTGGTCGCGGACCGGTACGGGTCAGACCCCCAACGGCAAATATGTTTTTGCATGCGGCTTATTATCAACGCCTTTTATGGATTGGGACGCTATTGCATTCGTGGACTGAATTTTATCCGAGAAGCGTTCGGCTCAAGCTCAACTAGAGCACGCCGGCCAAGGAAACAAAGAACGCATACAGCAGGCAATGCATAAACACACAAAGCACATAGAAGCATACTTAGTTTCGTGCAGACATGTAAAAGTTTTTAAAGAAGTCTTAATGTGCATCGGCGTTAAAGTAGTTTGAGTAGAGTAGAAATTACTAAATTCCAAAGTAATTGAGTAAATGAATAACTACTGCGAAAAACTAGCGAATCACTTTTGAAGTTCCTTTTTTATATAGTTTAGCATGAAATTACATGTTTTACCGTTAACGAAGTCTCGTTAGCCTAATAGAAAGGCAACCACTTTGCCTGAAGGTTCTGCTTCTTGCCTTTGTGTGTGTGTGTGTGTGTGTTTTTCGGTGTATGAAGAGTTTTTTCTTAAATTTTATATGTACATCGTGGATGTATGTCGCTTCTACTTTGAGGTTTAGGTTTGTATGCGCTTAGTTTTGCAGACTTTTTTTTTTAATTCGAAGCTTTAGAGACTTGCCCATCATGAGTTTGGCGAGGCAAGGTTAACCCGAAGAGATCACCTGACTCTCCCGCGAGGCAACCGGTTCGTTTCCTTCGGTTTCCCTCCTTTCCCCTCCTACGCCCAAGTCTTTCTCTAACACTGCTTTTCTAAAAGGAGCACCCAGTCCGTCCTTTCTCTTACGCGTTTTTCCCAGAGAAAAACAAAAACCTCAAATTAACTTAACAAAAATTTTAAAAAGGAAGATAGCACGCAATCCTGCAAAAACAGCATAAAACACTGGAGATGACGTTTATTGCATAGCGGAAATTTGAAAAGCACCGCTCCAAAAAGAGCGGACGCTGCCTTTCTTTATTTTTTTTTTTTTGCCTCCTTAGGGTGAGGAAGTATGTACGTAACGGGCTATACTCCGTTCAACCTCAAGCTGAGACTACGGTGGGAGCTACGTGTCCGCCGGATCAATCAGCCGCCTCCCTCTTAAAGGGGCCCTGCAATCATATTTAAGCGTCTGCCTTTTTCGCGGTTTCCACGTCTCTTGGGGTTCGGGAAAGTCAGCGGGCATGGAGAGAGTAACTAAATATCAGTGCGTCATATTTTAACCGGACGACGCGGAAACCTCCTCCGCCTACGAGGGCGACCCACGTTGCCGAAAGCGCGCGAAATGTGACGTCTTTGGTCCTGGGCTTACTACTGGTCAGAGCCGCTAAAAGCTTTTTTTTAGTCGAGATACAAAATATAAGTGTCGCGAACCGTTTCAATTATGTATGAAACTAGTTTTTGTTCAGTATTTTAGATCAGAAAAGAAACAAATGCAGTTTGTAAAGTACGGAAACAAGAAATGATCCGTCGACGTACCCGCCACCAAGCAGCGGAAAAAATGGCGCATACTAGAAAGGGCTAGTGGGATGAGGCCCCGAGTCCCGACGAACGGCGAGCGTAGAAAAATCCCGGGTGTACGCGGCGGCGCTGCGATCGTATACCGGCTCGAGCACCCGACCGCTTCCGAGCGTTCCGAAGGCCTTCGGCGCGGGCTTGGTTGGCGATTTGGCCATTTGGCGGTGGCAGCGCGAAGTGGCTCCCGTTCTGAACTGATCTTTACCCCGTGTTTGCTGTCGTTTGTGGCCAATGAAGTGTTATGCCGAATTAGTCTTTAATCGCGCAGCAAATGCAACGCGAGCCGCCCTGGCCGCCCGCTTCATACAGCCTATCCAAAACATCCTTTAGTGGCGCCCTCTCGAGCCGTCGACACGGAGTGCGGCAGCCGTGAACGCTCGATGAGCCCACTACCCCTCCTCTAGTTCACGGCCACTCAAGCCAGGACCTACGACGTCATGAAGGAGGTTATTTTTTGCTTGTTTTTGTAATTCTAATTTGCCTATAACTTTTAAAATAAAGCGAAATTTGAGAAAAGAAAAGTTTCATTAAGTTACTACGTTCAGTGCGCTCAGGTTCGGTGCAAATTAAAAACCAGTAAAAAAGTCATTGCAGGGCCCCAAAAGACCCCCAACAAGAAAAGAAAAACACGTTTTTTTAACAGTCTGGTTGGGACACGCGTCTTCAAACCCCGTTTCCATAGCAACCCGTGAAAGGATTAACGCCGCAAGCCGTTCCAGTGGCACTCGGTCGGTTCTACGCAAGTGTGGGAACTAACCTTTATCACCTGACCCGGCTGTCCGCGCGTATTTATGGCCGGGAGCGAGATGACCTGAGGAAAGAGAGGCGTAGCACTGGCCCAACGAGGACGTAGCTTCCACTGCAGTCTCAGCTTAGGGGAGGGGGAAGGGGGTGAGAAAGAAAGAAAAGGAGGGAGGGGCAGGAAAGGGAGAGGCGACGCAAGGCAATGCAAGAAAGTTAAAAATGGCAATTTTCGTCTTTTTTTTTTATGCGCGCACTTCTTGTGTTTGTGGGCTTAGAGACGCAGAAAACACCAGTTTCCAGCGCTAATCCTGCGATTACTCAGGCCCACTTGATAACACACTTCCAGAGCAACTTCGAGTTCCGCGCTTTCTCTCTGGATAGTCTTGACTCGAGGTCGACTCCTTCTATGAAAATACCAGCTGGCCTTCTGATCTTTTCCTTTTTCTTTCCGTGGTCCCGAAAATGTGTGTTGACAATGAAAAAAGAAATCCACTACATTTCGGAATTATTTGTAATTTAAGTAGAAATTACTCAGAAAAAAGTATTTAAAGTGTACTAATTACCGAAATAAAAATGTAATTGAATGTTGCTAAAAACTACGGTAACTTGAGTATGTACAAGTCTGGTTTTTGTGAGATTTCCCAAGCGGTAAAGAGAGAATCGAACCCGATTCCTTTGTTCGGCGCCACGAGGAGGAAGCGACCGGGAGCAGAGCCCGGGAGGACCCATGGGCGCCTGCGACAACAGGCAACAGTTGATGCGCGCAGCTCACTTCCGGATGACGATATCTCACAATGTTGCGTGTCCTCATAGATCATTCTGATAAACCTGGGAAGTAAATGAACTTGTCGAGTGTGCAAATCATTCGAAACAACCCAAAGCATTACGTAAGAAAGCATAACCGATTATAGCTCCCGTATCCCGTATAGTGGATGCAGTACACATACTGAGCTCCTCGGGTTTATCACAATCACCGAGGAACATTTTAATATTTTATTAACACCAATTGAGTGCATGAAAAGGAATCGGTGCCTTTATCTTATTTTCTAGAAATGTTTTCAGATATGTTCTATATTATACTGAGTAATTTTTTTCTTGTCCAGTTGACATTAAAATATCCCTCCAAGTCTTCGATGTTAGAACAACATCGCGACCCATAAAATTCGTATTCTAAGGAAATTTCGAGGTTCTACAACCAGTCGCAGATGTCTCCGGTCTGGTTTGAACTGCAAACACTATTTCGAGATCCGGACTTGTATCAGACTTGTCGAATGAATGCTTATGTTGAAAGTGTGTCTCGGTAATTTGATTGTTGGTCTTAATTGCTTTAGACATCGCAGGTGAGGAGAAGGAGTCACGGCCGTTAAACAACATGTCGGAGAAGAGTAAATCAGTGTGGAAGGAGGCAGTGCTCCTGTGTGTGGACGTGGTGAGTCCGCCTCGGGGTGGCGCCTTGAGAGGCGCATTCTTTATCCTGCTCTTTTCTGATCCCTGCTCGAAAGGTGTTGATGAGGACTCGACTCACGTTGCCGGGACGACCGACCACTTTGTTTGTTTGTGTCCGGACAACTGTGGTCTAGGAGGTCATCCCAGAGAAGGTAATCCCTTAGACAGTGAAAGGCGAAGAATGTGGTCCCGCCTCCAGCCCGCGCTTGTTGCCTCCTGCCGTGCTTTTGCTACACTGGCGACGGAGTGACGGAGTGTTGTTAAAGGCAGAAAGCTCGCGCTAGAGGCGGACCATCTGCCGCATTCTCTCACCGCCTATAGATAGCAAGGTTTTCTATCTGACCTACAAGCCTCCAGCATAGACACTGGTCAAAAGGTCAACTTTGAGGCTTTTCGCCATACGAGCCCAACGTTGGGTCCTGTACAACCTGGGCCCTGCTCTGGCCACGTGACCTACAAAATTCAGCCCTACTATCAGAAGTTGTAGCTGGGCTAGTCGGTATGATATATCATGATGTCATGTCATGACATTATGGCAGCGTTTGGTTTTCGTGCGTTCCTTTCCGCTGTCCTTACCCTTTGTGCGCTGTTATGTTCAACATGCTACCAGAAGTTGTTGGGCAACACCGCCTAGACAGAGGACCGCGCTGCTGCGCGTACAAAATCCAGCACTGCGGCCATGTTATCTTTTTTTCAACGCGATAGCGTGTAGGAACTCGTGTCGCAGTAATCCGGCGTCGGCGTCGGTGGGACCATAACATTACATATAGCAACGCACGCAAACACGTGTGACGTCTCGCGTGTGACGTCACACGTGGCTGTGATGCCATGACCCTATCGACCCGCTAAATTTGGCGGGAAAAGTTTCTGCTCAATTTAGCGGAAATTTGTTCAGCCTATTTTACCGAAAACGTTTCCCCCCAAACTTAGCGGCCAATTTTTCGCTAAATTTAGTTAGTCGATAGGGTCACGACGCACAGCCACGTGTGACTACACGCGTCACGTGACATGACGTCACGTGACACGTGACGCTACGAACTAGACCACGCACACACGCTTGCATGGCTTGGGAACGAACGGGGGTTTACATGACAAGGCTTTGCAAACGGGGCCCGATAACGATATCCCATTCCACTTTTAAAGGCGAAGCTTAAGTGTTTACGGAAACGAAATTCTGGAGCTTATTTCCTTGCTTCAACATGACGCACGTAGCAGCAGAACCTCAGAAACAATAATATTTCGTTGGAAAACGCGACGAAACATATTTTAAACTGGAATTAACGATAACCAAAAAGTCGTTGGTTATGAATAAGGTTCTGTGTTTTCGGATAAATCCGAAAAACTCCGAAAAACACCCGCCGGTAAAATTTTGGTCAATATTGTATTTATCCGATAAACTCCGAATTTCGATGTGCCCCCCCCCCCTAACACACAAACACGCTAATATTTTACAATTAATGGTTTGATCAGCGCGTAGAGTCAATGATCCTGGGTAAATGTCACCACACTTATCTTTTGAATTTCGGCCAGGACAACAGGTCATTGTACTTTCGGGTCACGACAAAAGTCACTGTTTATGTTTCCAGTTTGCTTCATACTATTTGTGATTTAGAGGAAGGAGAGGTTGTGTTTTTGTAACAGTAAAAGCTATGAACCATAGAGATAGCATAAAGTGGGACAGTTGAAACTTCTCTATTACATCCTTTACCACTCTACCTCGCGGTGCCGAGCGATGGGTTGATGGAATAGTGTGGAATGAATGCAAGCTTCCCAGCGACTACCTCCAGGGAGTTTATTGATCATAAGGTATTGATATTTATTGAAGCAACACTTGCGTGCAAATTTTGTCGGAGGAAAAATTAGCATTGCCAGTAGTGATGGCACCAACGCCAAATCGAACTGAAGAAAAAATTAATTGATGAATGGATGGATGGATGGCAACGGCTATACCCTTTGTAACAGGCGGCAGCTTGCGCCACCTAGCCTAACATTTCGTCATCCCTTCTTTTTTTTTTAAATTTGTATAAATTTTGTTCTAACACAATGCCCCCTCCCCCTTTAAAAGGTTTCCATTGTTTATTTTTATGTATACTTTACCCCTCCCTCGATCTTTTCCACCAATCTTTCAATCTCCTCTTGGTTACCGCAATTCTTTCCCTATTAATTCGTCCATCCATGTCTAAAAATCCCAGTGCCCCCCCAAATGGCCCCGTGCACCTTAACATTACATGTTCTATAGTTTCCCTTTCGCGGTTGCATATGCCGCATAGAGTGTCTATTTTCTGGAATTTAGCCCTATATGTTTTCGTTTTTAGCACCCCCGTTCTAGTTTCAAACAGCAATGAGCTCCCAAGTGAAATATCATACAACTGTTCCTTCTTATTTCTTGTTTTTGTGCCCTGTATATTGTTAAAGCTGATTTCCCCTGCATTCTGTCTTCCCACAATTTCCTCTCGGTTTCCTTTACTCCCTTTTCTACTGATATGCTCTGATCGGCCCCATCTCGTTGAATGTATTTAGATCTCAGCTTGCGGGCTCTGTTTGTCCACTTGGTGTTTAGCATTTTAATTTATAGATACTTGTACACTTTCGCTGCCCACCCTGTATCCTTAATTTCAGCTAGTCTTTGTTCAAATTTTACTGATCGCTGTTCTACTCTCGAAAGATGCCCAACCTCTACTCCCCTGTACTCCCTCATTTGGTGTATTCCCATGTGCCCCCAATGCCAACCTACCCACACCTCTTTGCTGTATCTCTAGACCCGTCTGGATTTCTGACCTCACACACAATACCCCATTCCCAAATGACAGTCCTGGTACCATGACTCTCTTCCATACACCCCTAATGACTTCATATCTATTATAGTTCCCGACTGCCCTGTGTTTCATAATAGCTGAATCTCGTTTCCCCTTCTTTATTACAACATCTTCATGTACTTTCAGATAATTTCTTCCCTCACTTAACCATACTCCCAGATATTTGTATGTTTCCACGTGTTCTATCACTGTGACCTGTATCTCCAGGAGTTCCCCCTTCTCGTTATTGAAATCTGTTATACCCGACATGTCCCTATTTAATTTTACGCCTAAACTGTCCCCTTCCCTACTGTAAATCCTAATCAGTTCCTGTGCTGCCCAATGACTTTCTGATACGAGTACAATCTCGTCTGCATACATTAACCCTGGCAATACTTGATTTACTTTAAGTCCTTCCTCCATGTAAGTCAGGTCAAAACCTAGGTTGCAATGCTCTAGTCTTTTTTCCATCTTCACTGAGGTCTATTATAAAGAGCAGGGGAGACAATGGGCAACCCTGTCTAAGTCCTCTTTTTATTGCTGCTGGTCCAACAATCATTTTTTTTTGTCTAGCATACGTTTTGTATATTATTTATTTATTTTAATTAAGAAACAATGCGAAATTAAACTTCTAATTTTGGGAGAATTGGAAATCAAACAAAAGTAAACTCCGCTAAACTGAATTTTCGGCAAAAAATAAACTCCGAAGAAACACCTTTCGAATTTGACGAAAAATAAACTCCGAAAACAGGGAATCCTAGTTATGAAGCTTCACTGGAATGTCGTGACTGTATCGGCCTCCGACGGCAGCTAGTACAGAATAGATTAACTAGGCCAGAACGCAATACCGAAGGTTTGGTGAAGAAAGCCAAAGCACAGTTGGCCATCTTGGATTCACTTCGCCAGCCAATCTCTTCCACTCATTCTTTGACGTCACGGACGTCAGGGGCTAATGACATTGGCTATGTTTAGGGCTCCGTCTTTTCGGATAAATCCGAAAAACTTCGAAAAACACCCGCCGGTAAAATTTTGATCAATTCGGATTTATCCGATAAACTCCGAATGTTTATCTGCCAATGCCCCCGCAAAAAAAAAGTGAAAAAAAAGGTAAAAGACTTTTCTTTTTTTTCTTTTTTTTTTACAATTTGATCAGCACGGAGTCAATGGTCCTGGGAAAATGGCACCATGATTATCTTTCAAATCTCAGACCGTTGTCAAAAGGGGTCTTGCCGCTTGTCTCGTCGAGGTTGATTCAGGGCAACAGGTCATTGTACATTCGGGTTACGACAAAAGCCTCTCTTTTGGTTTCCAGTTTGAGCCGTGCGATTTGCGATTTGGAGGAAGGAGAAGGTATGTTTTTGTAACAGTGAAAGCTATGGACCATAGAGATTGTGTTAAATAGAAAAAATGGACAGTTGAACCTCTCTATTACATCCTTAACCACCCACCTCGCACGGCCGCGGGCTAGATTGATGGAATAGGATGGGATGACTACGAGCTTCATAGCGACTGCCCCCGGGAGTTTATTGATTTTAAGGTATCGGCGTTTATTGAAGCAACAATTGTGTGCGACGTTTGTCGTGGGACAAATTAATATTGCCAATGGCAATGGCACGAACGTCAAATTCAACTGAAGAAATTTTAATCGATACAAGCGCGTTTTATTTTTTATCTGGCATACATTTACATCCGGTTATTATTTACATATTTATTTTCAATTGGAAACACTGCGAAATTAAACTCCGAATTTCGGAGAATTAGGAATCAAACAAATATAAACTCCGAATCTTCGGCAAAAAATAAACTCCGAAAAACACCCTCCGAATTTGACGAAAAATAAACTCCGAGAACACGGAGCCCTAGCTATGTTCCAAATCTTACCCGAGAAACCGGACTCCTATGTCACCGGGTATTGCCACGTGACTCGCGATGTCACGTGGTAATACCCTCTTCGTCACGTGGTACTGGCTTCGTCTTGGGCTACGGCGAAACTAAAACATAGCAGCGATGGCAGAAAATAACAGACGATCTCTTTTGATCATGAAGAAAGCACTCGAAGAGACAATAACATTAATGACGACGCGGTGTTTTCTGAGGTGGCTCCACCAGATCCTTTATCTCACCTTGCTTTTTGGGCTGTATATTGGTATCAAAATGACTTACTCCTTTCAGTTAGACATCGAAAATGTGTTTCTATTAATCAGCGCGATCGCTGTAAGTCTAGTCCAGGTGCCCTTAACGCATACGTTTCACGCGTCGTAATTTGCACCGAGTACATTTTGCACAAATTGCTTCCACACGGTGTAGCGGTAGAGCGCAGGGGGCTCTCTCAGCAGTGATGTGTAACTTACATTCGCTTTGATGCAAATATGATTACAAAATAAAAGAGAAAACTTCCCAACCGCTATAGGAAATTTCTTGGGGAGGAAGGGCGTAACCGCGCTAAATTTAGCGAGAAAATTGACGTCATGTGACCTCAACACCAATGCAATTTCCCGCAGCGGAGAAATTCAGTTTCTCCGCTAGATTTAGTGGGAAAATTGACGTCAGGTGACCTCAACACCAATGCAATTCACGTGACGTCAATTTTCCCGCTAAATCTAGCGAAAAAACTGAATTTCTTCATAGGTAACGTGACACCAAGTCATGTGACGTCATTTTCCCCGCTAAACTTAGCGGGGAAACTGAATTGGAGGAGGAGGGGAGAGGAGAGGATAGAGGAGGAGGAGAGGCCTACCCTCTCCTCCTCCTCAAGAGCTGCGCTCTAATTTCGCATTGCGGAGATTTGTAAACGTCTTTCATTTTTTTCTTTCTAGCACAGCACTAATGACTCCGTCTGGAAAGCTACCAAGGCTGCGATTCAAGAAACATTCGCGGACGCCGCCAACGACTACGTGAAACACCTACCCAATATTCCGGACCAGAAAATTGAGTGAGTTCGGTTCCACGAGCAACTGGCAAGGAATATGATAGTGAAAAAGCGCAGGCAAGCTAGTGAATTAATACCACAGTGTAATGAACTCCGAGACTGGGAACAGATAACAAACAAATTCGGCAGAGACACTCAAGAATGCTTACGTGTAGGAATTTGAAAGCATTCCTCCACGCAGCGCGCCACGTCTTCTTTTTTTCACACGGCGCTTAGGCGATGACATCACGCTGCCCCAATGCGCAGGGGTGGCGAACCCCGCCGAGTTCACGACGGCTTCCGTGACGAAGCATCTGCGTTGCTATGCTTTTCTTTGTGTCTTATTTCTGAGGGGCGTCCGCTTTGACCTTGAGCGCCCCCGCCGCCTTGCATGACGAAGCATCTGCGTTGCTCTGCTTTTCTTTGTGTATTATTCCTTAGGCGCGTCCGCTTTGACCTTGTGCTTGATGACGTATTTTTATGACCATCTTTCGGGCACAGCGCCGACTCCTTTTATCGTAATGGGACAAGTAAGGCTTTCGCTTTAAAAACGGGCAAGCACACACTCCATTTCAAAAGGCAGCTATTGATTCTATTTTACATCGTCATATTTATACAGCATCCACTCTCCCTGAAGGTTGCCAACCTCCTGACCACAAATTAACAAGGAACAACATCCACTAACACGGGGCGACCCCAAACCACAAGCGTGACCAACTAAGGAATAAACCTCCACTACACTGACCTTTCACTGAACCCCTTTTCCTCAGAAACCTTTTCATTTCTCTATTCAGCGGTAAGGACGACTGACTCACACAGTTTATATAGCCAACAATCCGCATAGTTTCTTTCACATGACGTCTATTACATTCTTTTTTTGGACACTAATGGGGTTATAGTGATGACTAATGAGGTTCAGTGAAAGCTCAGTGTACTGAAGGTTGTTGGTCATGCATGTAGCTTGGGGTTAGCTCCTGTTAGTTGTGTACACCATCGAAAAGGCTGTAACTGTGTTTCCTGTAAGCAATCTGACTGCACAATGAGGTGTAATGGTACGCCATTAAATGAGGTGTATCTGGGTTCCCATTGAATGGGGCGGGTGCAAAAAGCGGTGTAATGGTAAACCCTGTTGGAGGGTGTACTCCCGAGAAAATCTGTGGGTGTGAAAAAGGGAATACTTGTACACCTTAAGTTGGGGTGTGCAGTCGGCAGTAAAAGTTTGCGGGGCACGGGAGCGCCATCCGAAAAGACTGGCTGCGCCTTCTCACGACACCTTGCCGCTCTCAAGACTCACGCTTTGCGCATGCGCATCCTTTCTTGTTCCCGGTCATGTTTTGTTTCCGTTCGACGCCCACGAGATAACAGGGACTGGCACAAGGTGCCGATCTGCAGCGCGCGCGAGCTCCGTCACCCATCTCGGTGGCCGAGGAAGATGCGCGGAATGATTGCAAAAATAGTCCAAAAACCGGGAAATGTCATGATTAAAATAAAGACACCGACTTCACATTACAGAAAAGACAACTTCAATAAACGTTTAGCTTCCCATACGGGAGGCATTCACAGCGCATACACAGAAATGAGAAAGTGACTGGTGCGCGACCGAAAAAATCCGCCTGGTCGCGCACCAGTCACTTAGTTGTGTTTGGAGATTTGTGTTTGTCCTTTGTTCCCTTTGTGTCTCTTCTCCACACAATTTTTCGTCATTCTTGTCCAGCTCGCTTGCACCTTTGCATTTAATTGCATTATCATCATAACCTTAAAAATGCAAGCCGTTCACCCTTGTTGGTGTTCCACTGGTGGAAGCTGATAAAACCCATTTGCTCTACTGACGTCTAACTCCTGGTTAGCTCACTTGGTGGAGCGTCCCACTGGAAATGGAGAGGTCGCTGGTTCGATACCAGGACCAGGCGGATTTTTTCAGTCGCGCACCAGTCACCTAGCTGCGTTTGGAGATTTGTGTTTGTCCTTTGTCCCCCTTGCTCCCCTTCTCCAGAGATTATTTTCGTCTTTCTTGTTCAGCTCGCTTGCACCTTTGCATTTAATTGCATTTTCATCATTAAAAATGTAATAAGGGACATTTTTAACCCCGGCAAGTGGGGAAACAGAGTTTCCCCATTCTGCTGAGTTGAAGCAAAATTGTGAAAGAAATGATGCAATATATTAGCTACAGAAACTCTGTAAGTCATACGTAATTATCGATGAGTACAGAAATGAAATGTCTCTGCAGACAACTAGTGGGGTTCAGTGAAAGGTCAGTGTAGTGAGGGTTCATTCCTTTGTTTGCCATGCTTGTGCTTTGGGGTCACCCCGTGGCAATGTATGCTTTTACTTGTGAGCAGATGGGTTAGCTTCGGGGAGAGTGGACAATTGTATAAATGGGATGATGTGACATGACATAACTAGCTGTGTTTTGAGACGGAGTGCGTGCTTGTCCGGTTTCTTTTTATCTGTTCCCAGTCTCGGGTTTTTGATTATGGAGTTATGTCACCACATTGCCTGCGTTTGTTTACTTTGATAAGTAACTCTTCTCTGTGGTTTGTATACGTTCCTGAAAACGAGATAAGATCTGTGCCCCGAAAAAATGCTTCTGTCTTTGGGAGGACTTTCCGACCAAAAACGACAGTACCCGTTTGTCCCTATTTATATCACAGCGCTTTTCCTGGATACTTCTTACACTTGTTTTCGTGCTTTTGGGCACCGTTTTGTTAACGTCATTCATGCTTGAACTCGCCCGCATCGCGAATTCAATTCAGAAAATTTTAGGTAATTAGGGGTCTATGAAAACTCGTCACAAGCCCAGTCGTCGCAGGCCAACTGGTCATAGGGGAACTAGCCCGGTAGATCAACTGGTCACACCTTGTACGAGGAATTCATGTCATGCCGGAATACTTGTCAAACGGAACGTATTAGGACTTGATTTTTTATGCAACGTGACGAGTGATTTTTTTCCTCAAAAGATCACTACTTAGGTTTCGTAACAAGATTAGTCCATATCTTAAAAGTCAATATCTCAAAAGGTACCTCTCACGTCGCGCTGACTCTGAACTATGGTTTGCATTTTTGTCTTCTTCCTTTACACCTATTAGAAAAAAAAAGGTGTGATAATTTTTTTTTCCTTTTCTAATCGGTGTAAAGAAATAAGACAAAAATACAAACCAGAGTTATAGTCAGCGCGACGTGAAAGGTTCCTTTCTGCCGGTATACGTGTGTTCCGAGTGTGTGAATAATCTTGTGTGCTGTTACCTAAAAGACATGAACGTAGTGGGGGCAGGACTTATTTAAGGCACTTTTGAGGAGAGAACATACTACCCTTCTTTTGACTCCTTTAGGATAGCCTCCTTTATAAGGTGGACACCCTTATAGAGGAGTCCACCATTATAGGGTGGACTCCTTTATAAAAGAGCAGGCCCCTGAGCTTGCCTTCACCAGTGAAGTATGCACAGCTGAGTATCTTCAGTTTCTGGATTTAAAGATTTTTCAAACCCACGGACTCTGTTGGAGCTATGGAAAAGTTGCGCCCAAACCTGTATTGCCCTTCCACTGTTGCCACCCTAAAGCAGTCAAAAGAGGGGTAGCATGTTTTCTCCTCAAAAGTGCCTTAAATAAGTCCTGCTCCCACTACATTCAAGAAAGCCTCTTCTTTCAAATGCCGAGGTTGGGTGCCTCAGGGTATAAGTTAAGCGTTTGATTAGGTGTATTGAAACATGTTCTGGTTAGTGTAAACAAAACCACAAAGCTTAGAAAGAAGTCTGATAAGTGGATATGCTTGCCTTTTTTTCATGGTGTCTCACACAACCTCAGCATTGGCAGAAAGTCATGGTGTACGAGTTGTTTTTAAAAATGATTTCAAATTAAGTAGGTTAACTCCTTTTTTGGAAGCTAAGCAAGGTTGCCAAAAAGACCTAAAGATGCGGCAATCACATGTGAGATGGCAGTAGTATACGAGGTACCAATGGGCTGTGGGTTCTCGTACGCGGGTCAAACCGCCCGCTGCCTGAACGACCGAATAATAGAGCTGAGAGCGGTTAAATCTTCTTCTGCCAATTCAGAAATCGTAGAACACCTGAGTGAATGTGGAAATTGTTACCCAGATTGGAAGCAGATGACAGTGCTTGGCAAAGAAAAATATCATTTTAAAAGGGTGATTAAGGAGGCAATGAGGATTATAAGCGCCGGAAATTGTATAAGCATGCCGTCTTTGACTTTGGACGAGGACACTAAAGCGTTTTTATCTGTTTAATTTCAAGTAGGTTGTGACTCGAGTAATTTCTGAATGTTTTTGTCCTGTGAGCAATTGACATTTGAAAACTGCCTTTAGCTCAGTGTTCAATACTCATGGTTTTCTCGGTGGTTTCTGTGCGCTGCCGTTAGGACATGTATTAATTGGACTGGAATACGACAAGAAAAAAAAAAAAAAAAGACGTCAAGGAAGAAGACTCAGTGTGTGTGCTCAAAGCTCTCTTAGCGTAGTGATTGTCCCTGCTGTTTAATGTGTACAATTTGGATGGAGGATGACGAAGAAGAAGAATGTTGTGGAAGTAAATGACAGCTGCATGCTGTGCTGGTTTTGAGACGGTGGTGTGTATGTCCCCTTTTTGTTTCCTTGTCTCAAGGTTTTAATTCTTAATTATGGTTCTTCACCAGCTCGCCTACGTTTTAATTATTATCTCGTCCTTTAGTTAAAGGGGTCATGAAACGATTTTCCTACTTCTTCCTCTTTAGCTTTAATCCTCAACTCAAATGCGAATTGTGAAATCACGCCGCCGTGACATTCTTCGGCACCGGTGCGATGACTCCTAGCTTCCACCGTGCTTTTTATGCACACCATAGAACTTGTCATTTCCCAGTGACGATAAGTTCCGTCAGGGCACTCATTGGCCACGAACGCGAATCCGAATATTCGTCGACGGATTTATTGTTGACGAGCGCATACGTCCGAGTGACGCAGTTCTCGTGTCCAATGCGTGAGCTAGGCTTGGCTGACGTCAGGTTGGCGCCGCTGACGCGCTTTGGGAACCGCGGATGTATCATAGTGAAAAGGCGGAGAGCTTTCGAAGGAAAGAAGGTACAAAATAGTCCGCTATATTCTCAAACGTTCGTACCGAAAAGTTGGCTTTTGACTTTCTACCCTTTTTCTTTTGGCCAACTAAAGGATATGCGATTGGTAAAGTCCCAATTTAAAAACATTTATCTCAGCCCAAAATTCGTTTCATGGCCCCTTTAAGCAAACGTCATGTGTGTTCCAAAGCACAGAAAAAGAATGGGCGATTAAACGTTAGAGTTGTAATCAACCGTCAAAAGACCCTTGTAGAAAGGCATCTTACAAAAAAAAAAAAAAAAAGAAGAAGGTATTTGAAGGGAGTCAAACGGCATTTTAACACCCACCATGAAAGGTAGCACCAAATCCTGGCTAACCTCCATGAACCTCCTCTCTCAATAAGAGGGGAAGGGCTCGTGAGAGAGTGGAGGGGTGTCACATGACAACCCTAGGTAACTCCCGTCACGACGGCCGTTCTTCATTGGCCACTGGCTGCCCTCCCGCACCCTCTTCTTGCCGACAAGTCTCGACAGCACGCCACCAGGTGGCATGAGACCCCGACCCAAAAGCGAAGAACTTTGCGCTCCAAAGCTTTCGCCATAGATGCCGTTTTCGGGGTGATGTTTCTGATCAGCAATCTGGCCTCGAAAGAGGGGTGGCTTTTGTTTGTTTCCCGTCTTCACTCGCACGCACTATCGCTGACCGAACGTGTTTTTCGGTCCGCACGTCAACTCTCGAAGCCTTAGGGCCTGGCGTCTCTTTTAGCTGCTCCAAGACAGAAAAAATACAAAACAAAAACGTAAACGTATTTAATATATATATATATTTTTTTTTTTTTTACAAAGGGCAGAGGTCAGACGGGATTGTAAATTGCAAAGACTACTCAGAAGACCGACAAGCAAAACTTTAAGAAAGCAATTCTCCGTTCCCCTCTGCTTTTTTGTTCAAAAAAGAGATGCGTGTTCATATGGTTCGTACCACATTCGGTAAGGCGTTTTTCGTTTTTGTTTATTTTATCCACGAAATGGCGGGTAATATTAGAACAATTAAAAAAAAAAAACGAGCTTCGTTCACCCCCTCAATTAGCAGCACGAACGAGCAGTTACGTGATCTGAAACCGACTCTATGCTGTCAATATTTGTCATAGCCACGCACAGGGGTTGGCAAGACACGGGCCCCATGCTGAGTTCCATAGAATGTTAGGGTTCGGCTGAAGAGGAAGAAGAAGTCTGTTCTATTTTCACTGCTATTGTGAGCGTCTCGCTATATTTTGATTTTAATCAAGTTTATCACGGCTCGGACCAGGAAAAAACCATACGATCTTCTATTTTGACGCATCGCTCACCGACCATGGCCGCGGAGGGCCTTCCTTCCGGCCAAGCCCCCACGCCAACCGAAATGAAATAGGATTCAACGGGTATGTCGAGCTCCTCAAGCACAATATACTACTACGAAAGTATCTCTGATGATCAAGATACGAGTTCGGAGCCATATCAAATGGTCCTGGGCCGAAAGAGACGCAAACCATCTACTAGCTCACACTGCAGCAGTAAGACAGTCAAAACCATGAACCAGGCTCATCCCCGCCTTACAGTGATAATCAAGCCCAAAGATCCAGCAAGCATGATTGCAACAATTAACCCGATGAAGATTACAGAGAAACTTGAAATGACTGCTCCAGATGGGGTCATCTTGGTTAGGCCAAATCGAAGACTCAACGTGCTGGCGATTGACACAAGAAACACTGAAGCCACAAAAGCGCTTCTTGGACTCACCTCATTAGGCGGAATTCCTGTCATCGCTTACGAACTACCTCCATGGGAATTGGCGGTCGGAGTGATCTACCAGGTACCAGTAGACATTACCGAAGCCGAGCTACAATCGGCAGTCCGTGCAACTGCACCCGTCATCTCCATTTCTCGACTGGGTAAATCTGAGTCTGTCAAAGTCGTCTTCAGCACGAACACACTGCCAGAATATGTCACCGTGGGATACACAAGGTTCAAGTTGCAGCCGTACATAGAGAAACCACGTCAATGCTGGAAATGCGATCGTTTTGGACATGTCCAAACCGCCTGCACAAAGGACGTGCGCTGCACTCGCTGTGGAGGAGCACACGACCGCATGAAGTGTGAAGCGGTTGATCTGCTCTGCACAAATTGCGGTAAAGCACATGACTCGACATCCCATCTGTGCCCTGTGTACCAAAGGGAAAAGAAAATATATCAGTACAAGAGCGAAGCTAAAGTTGGGTACACAACAGCAAAAGCGGCCCTATTGTCATCGAAGGAGAAAATGTCCCAAGGTCGCTCTAAAACAGATGGTACAAAAACGAAACAAGATATGGGAGTTCACCAACCTCTACAGGATGGGATTCAAGATCCACAACCCTCCTCGTCAACACAGCAGTCAAACGTTAGACAGGTCCAAACACATGTGAAGCCAAGAGACGCCCAAGTGTCCCCCTTGGAGTTGAAGAATGAAAACGAATTTCCCAAACTCCCCAGTTCAGCTTCAAATTTTTATGTAGAAGTCACAGAAAACAGGCCACCCAGGCAGGACAAATCAAAGGCACCAGCCAAAGATCAACCGTCTATTACTGGAGACAAGCTTCAAACAATCGTCAATGTCATCCGTAGTATCCTTTGTACATGGGAGTCTCCCCTATCCCAAGCACTACTAACTGTGGTCGATGCAATACTTCCACTTATCAAGCTATGGTGTCGTTAGAGAAGCTTCGTGGTGAAGCCACCATCCTTCAATGGAACGCGAGAGGTCTACGAAACCGACTGTCGGACTTTCGTCAAATTGTGTTTAAATATCAGTTTCTTGTTATTGCGATTTCAGAGTCGCGAGTGTCTCACAACACCAGGTTTTCAGGATATGAACGGTATCATTCTCACAGAGGAAATGAGCTCAGCAGAGTTTTACTCGGCATTCGGAAGGATCTGACATTTGTAAAACATAACATCCCGCCACACCCTACAAATGAGTATATCGCAGCAACTATTAGAAAAGCAGAAGTTGCCTTTACGGTTATTGCTGGCTACATACCCCCTCGAGCACCCTTCGACGTTCAAAGGCTCGATACTATTCTACAGCAAACCCCATCCCCTCATATTCTGACGGGCGATTTCAACAGTCACCACGCATCATGGGGAAGTAGAAAGAATAACACTCGAGGACACGCATTATTTGACCTCGCTCTAAAACATGATCTTGTAGTACACAATGACGGAAGTCCGACGTATTTTAGAGGGGCATCTATGAGTAGTCCTTTAGATATTTCGTTCGCATCTTCAACCCTCTCTGGGGAAACAACGTGGTTTGCTGATATTGAAACACACGGTAGCGATCATGTTCCAACATACACTACGATCCAAAGATTGCACTGCACGAAGCGGCGTACCACAACGTGTTATACTGACTGGGATCTCTTTAAAACTAAAATGGAATCCTCATGTATCGCGGTGACCGAGCCAAAAGGTCTTGCTGAGTATAACCTCTTCAACTTCTCATGCGACAAAAAATGTCAACATGACAAAACCTCATACTGCAGTCGATGGTGAATATGAGCGTCTTCGCGACATTCGTCGACGAGCAGAACGCCGGGCAAGGAAGACTAAAAATGTTGAGGATGTTCGGGCTTCTAGGCGAGCGCAAAAACGTGTTCAACGTCACTTGGACAAACTTTCCAAAAGACGCTCGAGGTCACTCAGTTCCAACCTTGACCCGAGAAAACCACTCGATCGAACATGGCAGATAATGCGAAGTCTACGTGCAAGGCCACAGCAAATTCACCCGTTCAGCGCCATCAGTCTGAGTCGCCAAGTATCAGAAACAGTCGTAGCCGAAGAGTTCTGTATCAAGATCACTTCCTGCTCTCCAAGGCCCCATGGCAAAGTCAGTGCACAGGTGTATGCAAGGCTATTGATGCATATTTTACCTTAAAGGAACTTGATATGGCGCTCGAGACGTCTAACGTTAGGTCATCCCAGGCACGGATGGTGTACGGTATTCAGCCTTACGCCACTTGGGGGAGGGGGCGAGGACCGCACTGCTACAAATATTTAACTCCTCGTGGGAAGCGGGTTCTGTACCGAAGGAATGGAAAATTGCTCGGGTTCTACCAATCTTAAAACCTGGAAAATCTCCTTTAGACATTAACTCTTACCGTCCGATAGCATTAACAAGTTGTATAGGCAAAGTAATGGAGCGAATGCTGCTTACCCGTATGGAATGGGATCTAGAAAATAGAGATCTATATCCTTCGTCCATGAATGAATTTCGACGCGGAAGAAGCAGGCATTGACAACGTTATTGACTTAGTAACTAGCATTGAACAAATGAAGGTAGTAAATAAAAAAAAAAAAACAGCTGTATTTGTGGACATAAAATCGGCATTTGATTGTGTAGAACACAACGCTATTCTTCAAGATATGATGGCCATTGGATTTGGAGGACGTGTATACAAATGGATAGCCAATTACCTAAAAGAAAGAGAAGTCTACATATCGAAACAGGACGGCAACACCGGTCTTCATCATATTAATCGGGAAGTACCACAAGGAGGCGTCCTCAGCCCCATGCTTTTTAGCATTTCTCTCATAGGTCTCCTGAAAATTCTCCCAAAAACCGTTCACGTGTCTATATACGCGGATGATATCTGCTTCTGGACTTGCAGTAGATCTCTGTACATCAACAAAGCAAGACTACAGAAAGCCATTAACATTACCGCACGTACCTACACCTCAGAGGTCTGCACATATCGCCGGACAAGTCAGCGGCGATGGCATTCACAAAAAAACACACGGACAGATACCCAATTCAAATAGACGGAAAGGAAATTCCATATGTCACGGAACATACTTTCCTGGGTGTCACTCTCGATAGGCAGCTGACCTGGAGCCCCCATGTAAAACGCCTTAAAAAGAAGCTCTCCTCTTTCATCAATATAATCAGGATGATTAGTGGAACCAAATGGGGATGCTCCGTCTCCGCACTCCTTGCCCTTTATAATGCCTTATTTCTCGGACTTCTGCGCTACAGCCTGCCTGTTATGCATAACATCTCACGTACTCATCTAAAAAAAAACTCGAGAGTATTCAAGCACAAGCTCTTCGCACATGTTTAGGGCTGCCGAAAGGCACTTCTAATTTGGGATCTCTTGCGGAAGCACACGCGATTTCACCAGCCGTTTTAAGAACGCAAGAAACGTTAAGAGCTCATCTTCGTCACAAATCTCGTACATATAAGCATCAGCTCACAAATATTGTGGCAGAGAGACCATCATCTGGCTTTGCACAAGTTATCACACTCTTGGAGGATTACATTCCCACTTCTTTTGAAGCTGCGGTAATTCCAAGCTATCCACCATGGAGGTACCCTCACTTAGAAATCAGAACGAGTATTCTGGGAATCGCTTCGAAGAAAACAATGCCCGCCCCCGTGATTACGCAGACAGTGCTGGAATACATAAACCGAACTTATGCCTCATTTAGACATGTCTTCACCGACGGGTCTACAATGTCAGCATCATCAACCCTGGGAGCCTATATCCCGTCTCTGGACACATGCATACAAGCAAGGTTGAGCCACGTTACGTCGTCAACTGCGTCGGAACTCGCAGCAATTCGAGCAGCTGTTGCACACGTGGGAGCCGAGAGTCCTAGTTTTTGGCGGTGGAATCAATCAGTTCGTCGAACGACGTCTCAGGCAAATCGTTTTCGGCGACAACTGCGATGTTTCATCGACATATCGTTTCGTGGAAACGAGTACCCGCTGTTTCATCGACAGACGTTGCGACGTTCGTCGACAGCTCGCTATGCCAGCTGCACCTCCTTGCGGCCTCTGCGCCTGCGCGGCGCGAATGGATGGGACGCGGGTCGTGGACGTCGT